>OZ023209.1:51992952-51997952 GCA_963995525.1 Escarpia spicata
GGTTACCCCAATAGCCTAGTAAGAAGGGTGGCCTTTTGTGAAGGAGAATTACACACTAGGAATGCCTCTAATTACTATAACATTATTAGATAGGTCCTCTCCTGGAGGCCGCCACATAGGGATGTCCCAACAATTTGTTTTTATTTGAAAAAATATTCATGCCAAAACAAATTGGTTATTGGTACCCGTTGATTCACCCATGCGTTGCGTTATTTAGAAAATATAACATATATTTATACTATTCTCCAATTGATAGGTGCATTGTATTGCGACCCAATTTGCGCAACTAAACGAACGAGACAGGCTTGAAGTCTACACCCTGTCTATTCCGGGTAAAACGTAGCGTCTGTTGCGAGCGTTCACCGTAATAATAATAATAATAATATTTAATATTTATAGAGCGCAATATCCATAATATGCTCATAGCGCTGTACAATAAAATTCAATCAAGCAATTCAATATATACTAATAAAACCTGCAAAAAAAGAAACTTCAGATAAAATGTAGAACAAATTAAGTTAGTGATATTAAAACTATTAATTAAAGATTATAAATAAATAAAATTACATAAATTAAAAATTATACCTATTATTACTCTTTCTGAACGCCGACAGAGTTCTGTTGCACTTGATAACAATGGGCAGTGCATTCCATAGTCGAGATCCAATCACACGAAAGGACCTGTCCCCAAAACTGACCAGGTTCGTTCGTGGAACTTCAAGCAAAGGTTATCCAGATGAACGTGTGCGTCTCGGACAGTGCCTGGTTAACAGGTTGGCAAGATACAGCGGCGCCGTCCCGTTCAGACATCTGAACACATAAAGGAGTAATTTAACCGGGGATAGAGCGGTCTTTGTCTCCATTGATCCGAAACAGTTAGTTAATGCACCGACGACGGAGATGGGTCGATCTGACGGCTAGACAACAGCAACGCGTGCCAGGAATTAAATGCTGTCCAAACATACACACGCACCACGCACAATGCACGCACGACGACATATGCCTCATTAACAGGCCGTAATTAGTCTGCCAGTATCCGGCCGGGACGTTAGACTTAATCATGTTGCCACAAATTAGCGATTTGCGCCGCTTTCATCAGCGCAATGACGTACAATTAATGGTCGATAACGGATCCAGATATTTGTATAAGTCGTGTGAATAATTGTGAATGAAAACGATGCAATGTTGTTTTGATAAAATGGTTTCATGTTCCCAAACGTTGCATGTACGCCGAGTCCAAACTTATACATTTAAAATGTAACATTTCACTAATATACAAAAAAATGTAAAAACAAATATTATGTCCTCTTTTATCGAAGAAGTTTAAACTAAAACCGTTAGATGTCATCTCAAAAACCGTTATTTTTAATTTTTAAACAAGTTAAGATTATACAGATTTATGGGAAATTTAGTATCTTCGCCTGACTTCCTTATATTGTAGGTAAAGGTATGTTCTTAAATAACATTCAGTCCTTAAGAGTGTTCGAAGCGCTTTAAACTTAACTTCCTTTCAGAACTGTTCACCGAACACCATCTCGACTTCTCATGAAAGCATTCAGCCACGCTGCAATTATTGCGCGAATACTATTTGGAGGATTCTGTGGAGAAAAAGAACGATATGAGTCACACATTTCACCTTTGGTCTACGCATGATCTACACATTTGTTTTAAGTCGCCAGCTGCCAGAATCTCCATCTGTGTTTGGCCTCCTGTCCAGAGGACTAATGTATTACTCAAAACATCACCACACCGTCACTCAGTATGTCTGCCTCTTGTTCTAGTCTGGTTTCTATCCAATTAGTTCTCAGGATTCACCCGTTATCTTGCACTGTCTCAATTACCTACGATGGTACATTGTTTTATGAAAGTGATGTCCTTAGTTTGGCACCGAAGCTGTTTGAACTTTTGGCAGCATCCCTTATGATACGGACCTCCTGCTAATCCGTATTGACGAGGTCAGTCGAGGTAATTGGTGATTACCGCGGGTAGATAAAACAACCAGAGCGTCCTCGCTCTTTGAAGGCAGCGCAGTACAAAACGGTCGTAGCTGGGAGCGGGGGGGGGGGGGGTGAGAGACTGGGAGAAACTTTATGACACTACCGCCAGGGTCGAGTCGGCAGTGGCTGCCTAGACGTCTCGATCGTGGTTAAACTGTCGCCAGTTGAACGACAAGGAAGAGGCTACGCAAAGCAACCTTCGTCAACAGCCATAATCGTCGTTCGTCGCCATCAGCGGCAGCAGGAGCAGCATCGTTAACAGCAGAAGAAGAAGATGCAGCAGTAACAGAAAAAGAACAACATTGAACAATCAGCAGCAACAGCAGCCACAGCACCACAAGCAACATAAGCTACACTAACAGCAGCAACAATAGCAATAACAGCAACTGAAGAAGCAGCGGAAGCAACAACAACAACAACGCAACAACATAAGAAGACGAAACAGACGCAACAACAACAGCACAAGGAGAAAACAAAGCACAAGTGCGTAACGATAGCAACAACAGCAACAGCAGCGTGTGCGTGTTGTAGCGACTGCTGCTGTAACAGTAGCTGTAGCTGAAACAGTAACTGCAGAAGCAGTAGTATGGTGCAGTGAGTGCGTTGTTCACTGTAACAAGAACGTTGCGCGTGTCGAGCCAAGATGCTCGGCCCCCTGGGCGCCGTTATCGCCGGGCCAGCTTGCCACGTGCCCGAGCGTGTCAAACCTCGGCCGCCGACGGTGCATAACAGGCGGGCATCCTCGCCGTAACGCTATTGTGACGAGCCTCATTGTTATCCGCTGTAACTGGATACCTGCACGCGCGGATACGATACAATCACTCCTCTCGTCTCTCGCCGCGCCCACAGTTCGCCGCTGTCGCTTGCCGCCGCCTTACTCTCCACTCGGTGGTGAAGCCGACGCCTCGTACCCTCTCGGCGTGAGTGGCCGCACACGGGTGGGTGTTTTATTGGGGGGATAAAAGGGAGCAGTAAGTAGCCCTAGGCGGCTCCAGCATATCATCCCATCCGCTAGGTGTGTCGGCACAGTGTAGGGTGGCAAGTAACGTGTTACACGCGAGTGTGGGTGCGTGTGCGTAATGACAGGGAGAAAGCGAAGAAGATAGCACGGTGTCGCTGTCACTCAAGATCTGCCCGGCCGACGGAGCTACCGACACTCAGCGGTGTGCGTCAATGAGAACGCTCGCCGATCTTCCTGCTAGGCAACCAAGGCTTATCTACGGCACAGCGACAGAGTTCGCTGTCTCGGAAACGGGCTGGTGTCTGGACACTGCACATTTCTACATAGCGCGTTGATGTGACAACTTCATCGGATGTGCTGGCGGATGCTAAGAACCTTCGATTCGTGCACCAAGAAATTGGTTCACGTGCAGCATCATTTCACGGGCACACTTGACAGGTAAAGCAGCACGATACATACGTATTACCGGCAGTTTTATTACAGTGTCCGACTGCGTGGAACGTCAAACGACGTAAATGTGCTTCCGTTGCCTGGAGACGTCAAGAAAGCGGTCGCAATGGTTGTTGGTGTGATGACTACTGCCGCTGTCTGATTGCCCGGAATCGCGTGATAATTACGACGCAGGACAAGGATCGAGTCCACAGTGCTGGTATCTATGCTATTCGACTGCCGTGCGTCCGTGCGCTATCGGCTCACTGCCAGGTTCGTGGGTTCGTCGCTATTCAAGGGTCTGCAACCCGCGTGTGCCTGCACTGACGGCTGATTCATCTTGCTCGGCTGCTTCAACAGGCAGGCAGGCGGCCAGCGTTACGTTGGCATTGACTGCCGGACATATAGGCGTTATTGGGCGGCCGATACACAACGCGCCGACCACGGCTTTTCGTACGTCACGTCGGCGACGTCAACATAACGTCACTGGATTGCGTGAGACGATGGCGGGTGACTCGATGACGTCATCGACGTACGTGCAGCGCCCCTACCACGCCGTACTTGTGTGCTCGGTCGTCGTCTGTCTTCTACTCGTGTCTGTCGGACTGACGGTGGTCACCTGGTACACGGTGACGTCACGACACGACAACGAAAGTACGTCAGTCAACGTCACAGGTACGACGACGTAACATACGTTCTGTACTTATGTGCTCCGCTTAACGTGGTGACATGGTGAGGTGTTTTCAGTGTTTTCTGTCTGCTGTCTGATATTGCATTTACTTACCGACAAAAACATGTTGCGTACTGTGTGTGTGCGTGTGTGTGCGTGCGTGTGTGTGCGTGCGTGTGTGTGCGCGTGTGCGTGTGTGTATGTGCATGTGTGTGAGTGTGTGTGAGTGTGTGTACACGTGAGCGTGTGCGCGAGTGTGTGTGTGTGTGCACGTGCGTGTATTTACGTACGTGCATATGTACCGGCGTGCGTACGTACTTCTGGAGATCTTCGAGTAGTTTGCACCACTACCAATTCGAGACTCACCTATTAGATCGCACTTACACAAAACAAGTGTTATGTAGGCCTACATGTTTTTTTCAATATGTTGCAACTATCCCCGCTCTCTCCTACTCAAGGAAACGGGTTCTAGTTGACTCCACATTGCGCTGTCTCGGTAGGCAAGGTCTGGTTACACGTTGACCATTTACTGCCTGATAGCTGTTATCAAGGAAGAAGATTGATCCGTTGTCTGCTATCGTCAAGTTTGTGTTGATGGTTGACAACTGTTGCTAACGCGTGCAACATACACTGTAGGCCGGTTGCGCATGCGACAAACCAGGTACAAAAGCGCGGGTATCATATTTTTCCACTTAAACCAAAATGTAACTTGTGTTCTACAAAAAAACATAGTAAAATATTATGCAGTGTCACCACTGGTTGACGAGGATGTTCCGACCTAGCGGGTCATGGTGTCTGAATGTATAAGCCTAATGGCACTTCAGAAGTAAACGGCATAGCACTGAATATATCCAGATTAGGACTATATCAGTGGCCACGGAACAAGTTAGTATTTTCCAAAAACGTCGCCAAAACGCACGCAACGCACGCTCACACAGACACC
>OZ023209.1:52002952-52112952 GCA_963995525.1 Escarpia spicata
CAACATACTCTAATTAACTACTTGTCACGGAAGTACGAAAAGCTGGCTTTTGCGTAATTGGCTACTACTGCCCTTATATGTCCGGACACACTTTATATAACATGATCATTATATCTTACTTCCCAGAGAAACATGACGAAGACAACATATGTAAATGCGCATTCCAAATACTTTTAACGATATTCACAACATATTCACCCTCTTGTTAGATGAAAAGGTGGCGCCATTAGTGACGGGTTACGATCTACACGAAGTGATGCAAGCATTGTGGGACAAAGATGTCAGCAGGATACCGGAAACCGACTACGTGCTGAACTTGCAGTCAAAGACAAACGTGTCAAATAAAATCGACATGGCTGACAGCAGGTGAGTCACGTGACCGCAGTGTCAATAGGGGCCGGGTCGGGTCGGGTCGGGTCGGGTCGGGTCGGGTCGGGTCGGGTCGGGTCGGTCGGTCGGTCGGTCGGTCGGTCGGTCGGTCGGTCGGTCGGTCGGTCGGTCGGTCGGTCGGTCGGTCGGTCGGTCGGTCGGTCGGTCGGTCGGCCGGTCGGTCGTATAGTCTACAAGTGCATAGTCTGTAAGTATACATATTACTATATTGTATACCTCGACTATGATTAAACTCATAATAACTAATTAAAAAACAATATTATAGTAAAACAAAGAACAGGACGATTGTACGTATGTACTGTATGCGTATGCGTGTGTGCATGTATTTAATATGTATGTATGCACGAACGTACTGTCACTACACTCACTCACTAATTGACAGGTCCGCTCACTACCAATTCGATCAATGGTCAAAAATGAACACGTCGAGGCGTCTTCGTGTCTGTCTCCCGCTGTAGCGTGGTTACTCTTTGCCCTTTCAAGGAGAACAATGCAACGATCACAAAATCATTACTTGTGAGTGCACGGCTCGAGAGAAAAAACGTGTAGCTTTATTGAGGCACGCGACGGAAATACGATACCTCTATTAAATTAAACAATTCATTTCCCGACGGGACGCGCTCGGCCTTTTCATGACGTGATCCGGAAAGTGCTACAAAATGCCATCTGGAAGATTTGTTATGTTACCGATCCAGTTCACTCAGCTGTATTGAATGAGTACCTGGCCATAGACGATGGTGAATATTTGCTTACGAATAGTTTCGCGCAGTAGTTGGGGCGTGACTGAATTTGTCCCATAGAAATCGAAATGGCATTCGATTGAACAGATATGCCAGGGAGTAAAGTGTAAAGCGCCTTGAGCAGTCCTAAGGACTGGATACTGCGCTAGATAAGAGCTTACCTTTATGCACACACGCACTGAATCACAATCGATCTACAGTCAGTGACACGCTAATGGTTTTACTTACAAAATTGCAAAATGTTGAAAATAGTCAAAGTAATCAATATCAGCTCAATTAATTAAAACACGTTTTCTTTCATCAAAAATAATAAGTTTTGATCATTAAAATGTCGGTATATTATTGGAAGCTAACAATATTATAATATGACGATGTATTGTCTCTAACAAGTTGATTCTGCGACGACTCTATTTTGATTTACTTTAGCCTACTTTACTTTACACGGATTGTTTTCTATGCAAGCTTCAAAATGAACGGGTCACTGTGACCGCCGCAACTGTTGTCTCCGAACAGTCTCTTCTCGAACATGCTCGCCCACCCGCAGACGGTGTCGACAACGTACCGGGCTTTCTTGCCGCTGGTCGACAACTACGTGGCGACGGTCCGCCAAGCCGACACGCCGACCATGCAACAACGAGAGGAGATCGACTCGTTCCTCAACGCCGTCGTCGACACGACCGTCATGCAGGAGGCACACGTCTTCCTACGTTACAAAGGTATGACGTCATTGGCGTTGTATTACGTCATAGAGACGTGTTTGCATGGTGTGAAGAGACATGTGTGGGTGTGGATGTGTGTGTGTGTGTGTGTGTGTGTGTGTGTGTGTGTGTGTGTGTGTGTGTGTGTGTGTGTGTGTGTGTGTGTGTGTGTGTGTGTGTGTGTGTGTGTGTGTGTGTGTGTGTGTGTGTGTGTGTGTGTGTGTGTGTGTGTGTGTGTGCTTTTGTGTATGTGCGGGCGTGTGCGTGTGTGTGTGCGTGAACGTGCATGCATCCATATGAATGTGGGCGCGGGTGCCCGCGCGTTCGTAAGTGTGCATGTGTGCATGTGCGCATGTGTGTAATTGCATACAACTCCTTGTATATGTATTGTATCCGTTCGTGTGTGCGTTCGTGAGGCGTGCGTTCGTGCGTGTGTTTATATTTCGAGTTCCATCGATTTGGAGCGATGTGGCGCAGTGTCTAGAGCATCTGATTCCCAGTCGAGAGAACCCGGGTGCGAATCCTGTGCTACCAAGGGCAGGTTTAGTCATTGTACGTTGTTCCAGTTCACTTAGCTGTATGCATAAGTGCCTGGCTGTAGACAGTGGTGGACATTCGTGCACGAAAAAGTAGTCTTCGCGCATTAACTGCAGTGTAGCTGCAAGGGAATAAAGCGTAACGCGCTTTGGGCAGTCTTAAGGATTTGACACTGCGCTGTACCACAACTTACCTTTACGTTTGACCAATGTTGTACTTGCTTCACCATCTGACGTAACCTTCATCGTGTTTCACATGTGCGTGTTGTGTGTGCGTGCGGCAGCGAGCCAGCCTCCACGCACTGATGCGTGTAGTGTGTCTATGTGCACGGACAGATGTTTTATGCGCGAATGAAATACCTAACTGAGTGTACAACAGCTGACGCTGGGATCGGAGGGGGGAGGGCGGGGTGACTGCACCGCAACACATGTTGACCTAGTTATCATAATTTTTCTCTGGTCCCTGTAAAATGCCTATATGTTTGCAACGTGTATATGCAAGCGGTGCGTTGATGTGCGTTCGTTCAGCCAGTTTTCTTTCCCCGTCAGATGTTGTTGTCGTGTTGTGGGCCTAACCGCAACAAACGTTACATCTTTCAGAACTAGTGTAGCACACATCCAATGAATAAGTGGTCAATATTATTACATACAGTCGAACATCGCTTTATGGTCACCTTGGTAATACAGTCACCGTGGTAATACAGCCATCTTAGTAATACAGTCACCTTGGTAATACAGTCACCTTGGTAATACAGCCATCTTAGTAATACAGTCACCTTGGTAATACAGTCACCGTGGTAATACAGCCATCTTAGTAATACAGTCACCTTGGTAATACAGTCACCTTGGTAATACAGCCATCTTAGTAATACAGTCACCTTGGTAATACAGTCACCGTGGTAATACAGCCATCTTAGTAATACAGTCACCTTGGTAATACAGTCACCGTGGTAATACAGCCATCTTAGTAATACAGTCACCTTGGTAATACAGTCACCTTGGTAATACAGCCATCTTAGTAATACAGTCACCTTGGTAATACAGTCACCGTGGTAATACAGCCATCTTAGTAATACAGTCACCTTGGTAATACAGTCACCGTGGTAATACAGCCATCTTAGTAATACAGTCACCTTGGTAATACAGTCACCTTGGTAATACAGCCATCTTAGTAATACAGTCACCTTGGTAATACAGTCACCGTGGTAATACAGCCATCTTAGTAATACAGTCACCTTGGTAATACAGTCACCGTGGTAATACAGCCATCTTAGTAATACAGTCACCTTGGTAATACAGCCATCTTAGTAATACAGTCACCTTGGTAATACAGTCACCGTGGTAATACAGCCATCTTAGTAATACAGTCACCTTGGTAATACAGTCACCTTGGTGATACAGCCATCTTGGTAATACAGTCACCTTTGTAATAGTCACTTTGGTAATACAGCCACCTTGGTAATACAGCCACCTTGGTATTACAGTCACCTCGCAATTAAAGTCGCCATAGAAACGTACCAAATGATATCAGTATGCAGTAAAGTATAGGAAATTAGTTCCGCTAATACGGTCACCTCGCTTATGAGGTCACTTTTGCCCAGTCCCAACGGTGACCTTAATAGTGAGGTTCCACTATATTTAAATCCTAAAACCAACAAATCATCAACATTAGGCCCTATTACGGTAGGGCGCAGAACCAATAATCCACCAGGCTTATTACATCCTCCAACCAATACCTCATCACACTTATTAGGACCATCAACCAATGCGTCACCTATGACGTCACTTCCTGCAGGTCACGCGGAGGAGAGTCGAGCGTCGTTCAAGGACCTGTTGTACCGGGTGTGGTTCGAGCCATATCCCCGCTCACCTCGCTACAACACGACTGACAGCAGCGGCTTCGAGCACGTGTTCGTCGGGGAGGCGAGGCGGCGGAAGGTGGGTCGACGGGACAAACACTTCGGCCATTGCTCCCGGTGTCAGAATTTCAAACCACTACCCAAGTTTAAAACATACTAGCGTGTTTGAAATTATGTTAATTTGAAAACCTAGAGTGTTTTGAAATGGATTTGAAAACACTCATATAATGCATTAATTATAGCTTAATATGTAAATATACGCCTTTAGGAGCAAAATGTGTGTTGACATCGCTAGACATGTGTGGGTTTTTTCAACTTAACCGTAGTATTTTTAACTTGGGCAATGTTTTCAAATTAAGTTGAAAACACCACCGTAGTATTTTAGTGTGAGTGTTTTGAAATTGCTACACCGGCACGGGTCAATATGTTATTTCCGTGCTCGTAGTAAACGAATTAATTAGGTATAGTTGAGCCTCATTCCGAAACAAAATGGCGGCCAGACTTTCATCTCTGCGTAAATTGACAAAAGGAAGCAAGCGGCGTTTTCTTGCAAACATAAATTAATCACAATACAATTAGGAGATGCCGAACTACCAAGTAACACATACTTTTCGGAGCATAGATTTGCTACAAACGACATGGCATAAAGCATGAGAAGTGACTATGGAATTGTGTTTTATCCTAACAAACGGGAGTATATATATATACGAACATCAGTAACAGCAGTAGTTAAACCTATATTTTGACGACGTATTAGGAAAGACTTATGCATTCGACATTGGTAAGTGGAACGGACATGTAATAAAATACGACGAATGTAGAAAGTTAATGTCGTTTTGCAGCGCAGCATTTAATTATTGAACATTCAATGTGCCGTTTTGCAGCGATTCTGTCCCATTTGAATGTGTGTGTGCGTGCGTGCGTGCGTGCGTGCGTGCGTGCGTGCGTGCGTGCGTGCGTGCGTGCGTGCGTGTATGTACCCAAATGAACACGAGATGTGTGATACGTTCCCGGTTAGGGAACTTTAATCGTTTTATACACTGGCACCTATGGCAAAATGTATGTTATGTGTTGCAAGGTAATCGGATTCCACAGTTGGCTGCAATTCTTCCTTGGAGAGAAAGACTCGACCATCGACTACAGAGGATACATACGTATACAGGAGGTAGGTACGACAACGCACGAACTTCTATAACAGGGGAACAGGAGGCATGCAACGAAGGCGGAAAACATATTAATTTTAAATTATAGGCCTACTCATAGTTCATATTATTTTTTCTACAATGCGAAACATCCATTTCATCATAGCGCCAACATATATCGTTACGCTAGCGATATCGTTAATTTAGCACCTGAAGGTCACAAAAACAGACCTAAACAATACCCGACTAAAATAACCAAACAAATTACGTCATATCACCATATAGCTCTGGTTCTACCCCAACATCACTCTGACCAATCCCATCTCGGGTAGCAATACATGAGTACCCAAACTGGACGCCATCACTGGGTGTATTCGTTCGGTCAATGACACCGTGTTCAACGTCATGGAAGAAAGCGAAAACCCCGCTTGATGCAGACACTGTTGCAATCCGACTCATTACAGAGCAAGCATAGCTAATGGCGTGGTACGCATTAACATCTTGGCGTAACACGATCACACCACACATTACAGTTAACCATTACATTAGGGCCTAAGCACCCGCCATCGTAAATACATTTATATGTCCAACACATTTTAAGACGCTTAAAGCTGAAGATTATTCTGGTTAGGAAATGTATCACGAATGCCCTTTGGGTGCATCTTAATTAAGGAGGATCGTCGTGCGAAGTCGGGCAAGAAAGACGGAGGACATTCTACACGGATGCCAATGTCGTGTTAGACCAACAAGGGAGTTTGATTTTCTACAAAAACCATCTGTCGACGCACTTGCAGGGAGGGTCGTTTTACTTGCTCGCGGGTCCCATAACCACTTACGTAGTTGCAGGACACGCCCCTATTCCCACAGTAAACGTTGACATCTGGAGTTGTAATACTTGTGTCGGAGTGCCAGTTACCCGCCATCCAGGGTTTTTGCCGGTGGCCCCCGCTGTCCAGTGGTCCTAGCTACGTCACTACCAATAAGTGACTGAATGAGAACGTTGAAGGTCGTGTCCTGTCACCGCCCGACAGTCGGACTAGTTGGCCTTTGACACAGACTCCTACATAAAAGGTCACCTCTCATAGCAAAGTGGGTAATAAGTCGCAAAATTGTGAAAAAGAGCGTTGGACCTTTTTAGTTTTCATGCACGGGTCATGATCTTTAAAATGATACCTTATTTATTGAAATATCTTCTGTGGTTTTTGATTTATTGCTAACAATTTAATAAACATTTAAAAAGCAACGTTTTGAAAAACAAAGTTATTTGACCTCATAATGTATGTTGTTTCGTAATATATTGTCTCGTAAATGCAATCGCTTTATTAGCCTTGTGTGTGGAAAAAAATAAAAGAAAGTCGATATTATAAGGTGTGTATTTCTGCCAAAATCACACGATTGATGAAACATGACCTAGACAGCAATCCTGGCTCGTATGTAGAACAGGTCTGTGCGACACACCCAATTAGCTATGGCGCGTCACACGTATCTTCGTTGTGTAACATTACATCATACCACGGAGAATTGTAGATACAATCAGAACGGTTCTACCGAGTGTGATAACGGAGAGGACATCCAAACTGGTGGAGCGTTTCAACCGATGTACAAATGACCAAGTACAGGCGATCCTTGCTTTACAGTCACCTTGGTAATACAGCCACCTCACAATTAAGGTCACCCTTGGACAGTCGCAAATTATTTTGTAACGGTAACGTATACGAAACTAGTCGTGCTGATTCGGTCACTTCGTTATTCAGGTCACTTTCGGCCAGTCCTGGGGGTGACCTTTCAAATGATGTTCCCTGCATAAGTACTGACAAAATGTACTTAACTACAGGTACTTGACACCAACTCAGTCTCAACCAGAACTTATGTTGGACGCTACTATGTTATAAATACAGACCTGAAGTTGCAGTCACAATGGTCCCATGACAATGATCCTATGACAATGGTCCCATGACAGTGGGAGGATCTTCAAAGAATTAACCACCTCCTAAAATGTCCTCTCCTATTAGAGCATTGCAGATTAGACGGTGCTTGCGACAGTTGTCAACTATTCTACCAGAATCTGGTTTGCTAATGACTATGGCTGGTGAGGTGCAGCGACATGAGATAATATATCCCTCCAATCGTCATTGTGGTGTCTTCTTCACGCCACCCAACAAGATCGTTTCATCTTAGTTCTGCCTTGCACTTCTCCTCCATACTCATAATTCATAACACTGGCGTCGGAACGTGGTGACTATTGGGTGTGGGTGGGCTGTGGCTTTTCAAAAACCTCAAATTACACCCAAATGACGCTCACCAAAAACCCACATTGAGGCTAAAATGTTGAAGGAGCTAATCCTATCTCCAGTCCCCAACTAAAATATTCTGGCCCTCCACTCGGTTCTGACGTTGTTGTATCAGTTTCCTTTCATCACTTCATTGCGTGGTGTATCTGCGACTGACACACGCAAGAATACATCCAAACATTTTGAGTTCTGCTCTTTCTAATCAATGTTCGTCTTTCATCTGCAGGAGCTTCATATAGCACCATGCATCAGCTGGTTCCATCACCGTTTTGCGCATCCTGACTTACAACTTCACGGATACCCCCCCCCCCCCCCCCCCCCCCCCGTTATCCATCACTGTCTCGTCTCTCGGTTATTCCTGTTCTTTCTCTGTGGTTTCTTCGCATCTGCTTCGTAGCCTCCGTTTACACTCGCAGCACATCCCATAAGTAACTGAATATCTCGCCTGCCGCAGTTGTTCCGTATTAACACATACCATTCCCGCAACCCTGGCCTTCCTTCACAACTCATAATTACTTCTGTCTTTTTGACGATAATGGAATAATCTTCGTTCAGTTTTATTCAGGCATACGATTCGGGCGTTTTGTACATCAGTGCAGTTGTTACAGCAGATGTGCGTGTCTTGTTGACACGTTTGAAAGCTCGTAATTAATCAGTGCACGTTTCACGCGCTTAGGTTCGTCGTATTTTCTCCAACTAATGGAGGAACCAGTAGCGTAACTCGATAAGACAGAAAGCGTCTTTAAAAGGACGCAGTCTGTTCCTAGTTTTCCATTAATTAATATAATGTTCTTAAGGCTATACTATGTTGAAGGTATACTGCCCGCCAAATTGTGTTTGGCAAGCCAGTAACAACGTTCGCAATTTGGAAGGTACGACCCCGGAGCATGTTCAACTAGTAAACAAAATATCCAGTTTTAAAACAAGCTTTACTGACAATATGACCGACTCGGGCTGAGTTAACTGCAATTTGATGTTCAACGATGTCCCATTTCCACGTTCAACACAGCAGAGTTCCTGTTATTTACAAATCACTGCGCCCGCTAACTCCGGGTAGATGAACAAACTGCCCGCCTTTAACAATAAACAATTATGGAGCGCAGTGGTGTTGTGGCTAGAGCTTCGGACTCTTGACCGAGAGAACCCGAGTTTGAATACTGTCCTGCGGTGTCGAACCTTGGGCAGGTTCGTCCACTCTATGTTGCCCCAGTTCACTCAGCTGTATTGATGAGTATCTGGCTATAAACAGTAGTGGACATTTGCGTACGAACAGTCTTTCGCGCATTAATTGCAGCATGGCTGGATGCTTCCCAGAGAAGTCTAGATGGCGTTCAATTGAACAGGTCTGCCAGGGAGTAAAGTATAAAAGCGCTTTGAGCAGTCCTGAAGACTGGATACGGCGCTATATAAGAACTTACCTTTACTTACCAGTCGTCCTTGTTTGTTTCAGCCACGCCTCATATCGGTACAATTCACGTGGCACGGTCGACAGAAGCGCCTCGCCTCGTTCTTTGTCGGAACCAGCCCCGAGTTTGACATGGCCGTCTACACCGTGTGTCTGCTGACACGGCCCAACAAGCTTTGCCAGTTTGAAATAAATTATTTCCCAGTTCGGATCCGGACTTGGGACGTCTCGCACGTTCCCGGTCTTCAAATCGGGTCGGCGTACCCGGAATTATTGACGAGATGACGTTAGTCGAAACATATAGATTTACGTAATGATATGACGTTATGATGTTGTAGGTATTGTCGCCATCATCAGATGACGTGTTTTATATTGTTTGACATATTGTATTCGCATATTTTGGGTAAATGAAACGTTTTCATGATTCCTGTGTTTCATTCCGTACGTAACCATGTTTCTATAACATAGAAATCAGACTGTCAAAGTTCTGCCCTCGGTGTGTATAACTTAATTATACATTCTTGTAGTTATGGCGGCAGCAAACAACCTGTTTCTGCTTTGACACTGTCAACAACGTTCAACCACCAACAGAGCCTTGTGTGTCTTCGACACAAGAAGGTTTTTGGGCAATACAAGTAGACTTTTGTTAAGCGCCCCGATCTCGGCTCCCTTCCTATCACGATCGCGTGACGCGCTCCGTTCGACTTTTGGACAATCGAACAGAACGCTGGTGCGATCGGGATAGGGACCCGCTTGCAGACACCCCCTAGTAACGCTCTTATACGTTTGGTTGAATACATTCCCCACGTTCTTATGCGTTCGTTAGATCTACTACATTGTCTTATGTAACGGTCTAAACCATGAGGCGACTGCACCATGCACTGTTCCGTCCATTGTTTCTCGTTCGTGAAACTCCGCAGTTGAACACCAAAGTCAGTAACCAGGCTACAGCGCGCAAACAAAACGAGTTGCTCTCATCGTTCATATACGACTTTAATACCGCACGTGCGATCGAGAAATCACCATTACGCTGGTAGACGCTTCGATCTGATCGACTCTGTACAAAACTATTTCGTCCGCCAACGGAGATATGACGCTCGGCTTGTCTCGAGCAAACGCTACACACACACGCATCACGCACTCGTGAATACGTGCGACATTCCACACACATACCAATCATTCTTTTTGTTAATGGCAAACATAGCTTCAACACAAATCCACCTCCTATGCAAAGCTGAAAGCAGACGATCATTTGTTTAAGCTCTCTTATAATATATTAATTATGATCGTCTGGCAAAACATACGCTTACTGTACCGGCTACTGCAGTTAACCACGGCAACAGCGCGTCGACATTGGTTAAATTGTGATGCCAGACGGTTGCACGATCAAGATGACGTCACTAGCAACTCGCGTCACTTCCCCCTTAACACAGCGCCATATTTAACATGTCACCCCACATAGTGCAGGAAACTGCTTTTGCACCTATACAACACATAAAACACAACACATTGTAACAAAACATTAATTATCACAAACTCACTAGAATAGAAATAATGTATTTTCTGGTATTTCTTCCTTTAGCGTGTATTATATATCGCCGGTAAGTATAATCTGTTTATCATTTGCTCCCATTACGTGGGGTAGGTTGTAATTTAACATTATAACAGTCACATTTCTTTTCTTAATCTTAATTGGCCACGCATTTTTATCATTGGTATAGAGTTTTAATTAATTTATCTTAAAATTATTATTTTAGTGGAATAATAGTAATTGCTATTAGTGACACATCTTACATTTGATGGTGTTTTACATAAGAAATTATACGTCCGCACGTGGCTGCGCGCATACAGATCACAGGTACGAATCACGCACAGCCCACGTGACTAAGCTTGCCATAAGACGTGTAGGAAACAAGCAATTATATCATTTACAGTCAATGTACACGCGCAGACTGACGCACATTCGCACACAAACACACGCTACCTAAGGAATGGCACGTTGTAAATCCAGCACGAGTACAGTAATATTGAACATCCACCAGTCACGTGAACGCATCAGACCAAGCGCCAAGATGCGCACGTCGGAAACATTTCGCCTCATTCATACACTCTAGTGGTGCCATCTAGTGAACTGGACGGTTTGTAGTTTTGGCACTAGCACTCAAGCACATTAAATAGCGCGATACCTCCCCGGGTCTCCCCCCACGCACTGCACGCGCACGACAAGCACGGGTCACGTGAACACGCGTGGGCAGCCAATCTTGGATACACAGTAGAGAACGAACAGAGAAACCGTATTGTTCGAATTGGTTCTCAGTCTAAAGAGCCCATACTGAATAAAATAAACATTACCATGAATAGCTCTGTGTATACACACAATCAACTAAGGATCTGCGCTGAAAATTAATTACAACATTGCAACACATCATTTATACATTTCAGCACAGTTGTCAGTTGGATGCTGAGTGGAATATAAATATATAGATGTATACACAAACACTGAATCATGAACCAATGTCCCAAGTCACACCTGTGCCCTGTAGCTATGTGAATCCATATAGCAAATGACATTCTAATCACACCCATCCCTCGTTATCAACCAATGCTGACAGCATGTAGGACCCAGTTAGTTCAGTTCGATATTTGGCCCTCAGCTAACAGAACGAGCCCCTGTAATATTCATTTTGGGTAGCCCCAAACTTATAATGCACTAAACCTTGTTATATTAAATACTGTAATGTTGTCAATTTCTTCGAGCATGTCACTACCTCAGGAGAAAACTTAATTATATAATCACATCAAATGTGTGACTGTCCCCTGTATATTGTCAGCCTCGTCACTAGTTTAACCGTAGCTTGTCTGGGTACTGTCCAGGAAGGGCTATGCATGTTGACAGCCTGACTAGCAAGTAGGTCACTCACAGCCTACGTCGCTCATGGCAACAGCTGGCCAGTAACCTTAGCAACAACTGGCCAGTATCCATAGCAACAGCTGGCCAGTAGCCGTAGAAACAGCTGGCCGCTAGCCATAGCAACTGCCGGCCAGTATCCATTACCGTAGCAACAGACAGCCAGTATCTATAGCAATAAAACTGGCCGGCACTGATGGTGAACTAGTGAATACATCAAGATGTCTCTGCACTGGATAGCAACCTGTCCCTAGCAAATAGTGTTAAGTTCCAGCACTGTATGATGTGGAACTGCAGCCTGCTAGTGCACGTGCGACAATGCGGACAAAATGAAATTACTAAGTGCACACGAGTGTCAGTGACCAAGTCTGCTATTGCCACGGAAGCAATGACATCGCTTGCCGCAGGGGAAAGTCTCCGTTCAACACAGCACCAACATCTGTGTCACAATCTGCAGTTCAAATACTCCTGTCTTATCACCTGCAAGTCTCTCAGACTGTGTACATGGCAGTTTGCCAACATGCACATCTCAGATTATATCACACATTCCTGTCATTTAAACGTACACCCTTATCATCAGACGGTTCAACAGATACCACAGCCACTGTCGCATAGGTCGTGACCAAAGACTACACTATCTTGAGGTTGGTCGTAGACGACACCCTCCCATCCTGCATCGCGATCTCGCAGCTGCGACGTCTTAGTGGGAACTGTAAGTTCCTAGCGTCGGTGCAGTTCGCGTCACCACCCATGCCAGCGCCATGTCCCGGACTCACGGCAGTGACACGCTTCTCCTTTTGAGAGGACGGCGCCGCTGACGGTTTCGGACGATCGTTCTCGACTTCTGTCAATCCGTCAGTAACGTAGTTCGGCGCGGTGTTAGCGACATACTCCGCCGACACGCTGCTGCTGCGCCGCGTCGTCGGTGATGTCTCGCTCGTACGCAGTGGCGATGTCTTGCGTCGGCCGTGTCCGCGACGTGTCGAGCCACCGACGCTAACGACGTCGTCACCCGCGAAACTGGTGACACTGGCGCGCTCTAATGTCCGCACAGCGTGCTCATGGATGCTGTCGCCGACGCTGACACTCTGTCGCTTGTAGCGTTTGCTGCGACCTATGACCTCGTCGGCGGGCAGGAAGTTGACGCTGCGGGTTGACGTCGGAGAACCTTTCAGCGTCGTTGTTATCGTTTCAGCGCCGCTGCTGCTCACAATGCTGTTGTGTCGGTGGCGACTCTGTGGCGCTTCTACACTGACGTCGAGTGGTGCCACTATAGCCGACATGTTGTCTCGGTCCCTGTCGCAACACAGATGAGGGTGGTCAGGTACGATATGGACAAAACTGTTAGTTCTTGATTGGACTGCATTCTAAAATCTGAACTCTGATGGCCTTCATCTTAGGTCAACAACCACATAAAGGTCAATTCCACATCAGTGGTCAGCCACAGCAAACTGGCTATATTAAGTTGCGAAATTGTGAAAGAGAGTTTAGTATCTTTTTGGATTACACCTATCATGAGCTTTAAAATGATACATCATTTGTTGAAATATCTTTGCAACGTACTACGCTGTTCGTTGCGGCAGGTCACATTTCACGCAGATTAGTGTTTACTGTAATTTTGTTACTACCCCGTATTTAAAGATGCCTCAGCTCGGCTCACTACATCTATAATTCATTTTTTGCAAACATTAAAACCAACCTACTATCCACTATGACATCACTGACATGGTAGGACATTTGTGCAACATTGCTACATAGTTTTGGTGGACTCGTCATACAGACTATCAGAAAACCACGACTTATTTGATGTTACATGTACTATTAATTCAAGGAATTCTCAAATTTGTTGCTGATACAATCTTAGTGCAATCTCGTGACACTGTCACATATGGTCAAGTCAACGAGAGGCTAGTCATGTGACCGCCGACTAAAACGGGATGGAAACTAAACGTCGGTCACACAACTGGCTTTCATAGGCTACCAGATGTAACAATCAGTCTTTTCTCTTGACGATTAAAAAACAAGTACACATTGTTTTATTAAACAGGCTGTGCACATTGCTTAAGCTATTCACACAATACATACTGATTACAAAAGAACCAGAATCATGATGGGCAAACCAGCTAATGAAGCTGCTTTAAATAATGAGCATAAGCCGGACAATTATTCCCCTGCTACCAACAGATATCCGAAACCAAGTCAACCCTGTATTAATAATAAAATAGTATTTTCGGACAATCTCTCCCCCTCCCGTTCTACAACTTGCTGTCAGGATCCAATTTACATCCACAATTTCATACTACACCCGCACAAAAGCAGCACCCTCAGAACTTAAGAGTTTTGTGTGGTTTACCTAACATTTTCCGACAGTTGTTTGTATAATTAAAATCCCCTTTGGGAAAGCCTCCCAGCTGTGTTCACAATAACAAAGCCATCTGACCACAACAATTATACTCCATGTGATTAATTGTAAAATAATAATAATGTAATAATGTTTATTTCAAACAAAACTCCCTATATACATACATAAAATACGAATAAAAAATACAAAGGCAAATGGTTAATAATAAAAGGTATAAAATGTTGTGCCTTCAAGTATACAATTGGGTAGTCCAGTATTTAAACATAGGAGTGATAGGACTCCTATAATGTATACATGCGTGCACGCACACATACATACATACAGATATTTAGCAATAACAACACCGTTTAGTACCACCTACCGCGTACAGAGGGAGCCAGTGAGGGCCCTGGTGCTCGCGTCATCACAGAAGGAGACTGTAGCTGACTTTGTGTCGAGGCTCAGGTTGGCCGAGTCGCTGCTGAGACTGGCACATTTCTGTAGACGGGAACTTGCCGCAACATCAGCATGGACCTCGAGTCTGAGAGAACGTAAACAAGTAGAGGTAAGTTCTTATACAGCGCCAAGAACGCACCAAACATGTTTTGTGTAGGAAATTTAACACATAGCGGTGTTAGACTCAAAGTAAGTTAATCACACCCTATTGTAGGTAGTTTTGAGCCACACAGGCAAACCGCCTCATGCCACCTTTGTTCATATTTGGACAAATCTCCTCACCTTGGATCTTCAAATGGTACACAATGTGTGTTTTTTTACTAGTTTTTTTACTAGACTTTTACAGACAGAAGTTCTTTATTAACACCCATATACACATCACTCAATAAGACCATATACACATCACTCAATAACACCCATATACACATCACTAAATAAGACCATATACACATCACTCAATAAGACCCATATGCACAACACTCAATAAGACTCATATACACATCACTCAATAAGACCCATATACACATCACTCAATAAGACCATATACACATCACTCAATAAGACCCATATACACATCACTCAATAAGACCATATACACATCACTCAATACGACCCATATACACATCACTCAATAAGACCATATACACATCACTCAATAAGACCCATATACACATCACTCAATAAGACCCATATACACATCACTCAATAAGACCATATACACATCACTCAATAAGACCCATATACACATCACTCAATAAGACCCATATACACATCACTCAATAAGACTCATATACACATCACTCAATAAGACCCATATACACATCACTCAATAAGACCCATATACACATCACTCAATAAGTGAGTGTGTAAATAAACAGAGTAATCACATGGTATACAAATGATCATGTGTGGTTCAGGGAGACCCCCACTAAGGCTAAAACGCTGCTCTCATGGCAGCCATCAGCTATGCTGATATTCAAACGTATGATTTTTCAATTTCATAATTCTACTTATTTATTGACCTAATAACAACAATTTTTGACAACAGCAGCGTCAATCACAGATTCACCATTCACGCATAATCAACTGCATCCATGACCATGCATTACGGGTTACGACAACTTTTCCTGGATATTTGCTATTCCACAATACTATTGCAATGTTGCAATGTCCTGACACCATCGCAACAGTACTGCAATACAGCTATTGCGATACCACCACAATAGCAAAACCACCCCTAGTAATCACTCTTACTCATTAGGGAAGTTACATACTTGTTCTGGAAGCCACTAGGGCCCGCCACTGTGCTGCCGCAGAGACTGCCAGAGAGACTGGCGCCAGCGATCGCGCGGTGACTGGCCGACTCTCGATCGCTCTCATCTCGGATGACGCCGATGCGATCAATATGGCTGCCACTCGCGCTGAGGCTATTCGTCATGGCAACCGACATCTCCCCGATACTCGGCCCGATGCTAGGGTTGTTGACGTTGATGCCGCCCGCCTCAACACTGTGTGCATCGCCACCTGGTGAACACATTCCGAACTTCAATCAATCAATCGGGTGACGTTTCAATTTCTTCTCAGAGTTGTTTTAGTTCTATAAAGGCGAATAAATTGGGCAGTTAAAGAGTCTAAAACACGGCAGATGAAAGCTGATTAATGTTCATTAAGAAATTAACCATTTGAGGTATGAAAATAAATTGTAATGTTTTTAACCGATATGTGTTCAGTGTCTGAGAGTACGTATAAAATAAACAAAAGTTACGATGTGCAACACAGTATTGTTGCCATAAAGATGAGATAGTATATTAAAGTTGTTAGATATCTCAACTACATCTGTTGGTACAAGCACATTTACCTGAGGCTAAGCAGCTCTATAAGGTGTCGTGTTTTCAACAGTATCCTGTGGGTTGTTTTTGCTTCAAAAGATCAGTTCTATTACAAGAAAGGTCTTGGTACACTCCTGTATCATATCGTATACCAAGGGTCATCAAGCTGTGATCTGGTTGCCTGTGATGGCAATGCCTCATGATAACTCAGCCATAGTTGCGTTTGCCGATAGACCTTACAGATCCAACATGCGTCTACATGCCCTGTCTTCCTGCCACACATCCTCTCACACCTACCTATGTACGGTCCAGACCTACCCCCCAAACCTACCTGTGTATGGCCCAGACCTACCCCCCACACCTACCTATGTACTGTCCAGACCTTCCCCCCACACCTACCTATGTACTGTCCAGACCTACCCCCCACACCTACCTATGTACTATCCAGACCTACCCCCCACACCTACCTATGTACTGTCCAGACCTACTCCCCACACCTACCTATGTACTGTCCAGACCTACCCCCCACACCTACCTATGTACTATCCAGACCTACCCCCCACACCTACCTATGTACTGTCCAGACCTACCCCCCACACCTACCTATGTACTGTCCAGACCTACCCCCCACACCTACCTATGTACTATCCAGACCTACCCCCCACACCTACCTATGTACTGTCCAGACCTACCCCCCACACCTACCTATGTACTATCCAGACCTACCCCCCACACCTACCTATGTACTATCCAGACCTACCCCCCACACCTACCTATGTACTGTCCAGACCTACCCCCCACACCTACCTATGTACTATCCAGACCTACCCCCCACACCTACCTATGTACTATCCAGACCTACCCCCCACACCTACCTATGTACTGTCCAGACCTACCCCCCACACCTACCTATGTACTATCCAGACCTACCCCCCACACCTACCTATGTACTGTCCAGACCTACCCCCCACACCTACCTATGTACTGTCCAGACCTTCCCCCCACACCTACCTATGTACTATCCAGACCTACCCCCCACACCTACCTATGTACTGTCCAGACCTACCCCCCACACCTACCTATGTACTGTCCAGACCTACCCCCCACACCTACCTATGTACTGTCCAGACCTACCCCCCAAACCTACCTGTGTATGGCCCAGACCTACCCCCCACACCTACATATGTACTGTCCAGACCTTCCCCCCACACCTACCTATGTACTGTCCAGACCTACCCCCCACACCTACATATGTACTGTCCAGACCTTCCCCCCACACCTACCTATGTACTGTCCAGACCTACCCCCCACACCTACCTATGTACTGTCCAGACCTTCCCCCCACACCTACCTATGTACTATCCAGACCTACCCCCCACACCTACCTATGTACTGTCCAGACCTACCCCCCACACCTACCTATGTACTGTCCAGACCTACCCCCCACACCTACCTATGTACTGTCCAGACCTACCCCCCAAACCTACCTGTGTATGGCCCAGACCTACCCCCCACACCTACATATGTACTGTCCAGACCTTCCCCCCACACCTACCTATGTACTGTCCAGACCTACCCCCCACACCTACCTATGTACTATCCAGACCTACCCCCCACACCTACCTATGTACTGTCCAGACCTTCCCCCCACACCTACCTATGTACTATCCAGACCTACCCCCCACACCTACCTATGTACTGTCCAGACCTACCCCCCACACCTACCTATGTACTGTCCAGACCTACCCCCCACACCTACCTATGTACTGTCCAGACCTACCCCCCAAACCTACCTGTGTATGGCCCAGACCTACCCCCCACACCTACATATGTACTGTCCAGACCTTCCCCCCACACCTACCTATGTACTGTCCAGACCTACCCCCCACACCTACCTATGTACTGTCCAGACCTACCCCCCACACCTACCTATGTACTATCCAGACCTACTCACCACACCTACCTATGTACTGTCCAGACCTACCCCCCACACCTACCTATGTACTATCCAGACCTACTCACCACACCTACCTATGTACTGTCCAGACCTACTCCCCACACCTACCTATGTACTGTCCAGACCTACTCCCCACACCTACCTATGTACTGTCCAGACCTACCCCCCACACCTACCTATGTACTATCCAGACCTACTCCCCACACCTACCTATGTACTATCCAGACCTACCCCCCACACCTACCTGTGTACTGTCCAGACCTACCCCCCACACCTACCTATGTACTATCCAGACCTACTCACCACACCTACCTATGTACTGTCCAGACCTACCCCCCACACCTACCTATGTACTATCCAGACCTACCCCCCACACCTACCTATGTACTGTCCAGACCTACCCCCCACACCTACCTATGTACTGTCCAGACCTACCCCCCACACCTACCTATGTACTATCCAGACCTACCCCCCACACCTACCTATGTACTGTCCAGACCTACTCCCCACACCTACCTATGTACTATCCAGACCTTCCCCCCACACCTACCTATGTACTATCCAGACCTACCCCCCACACCTACCTATGTACTGTCCAGACCTACTCCCCACACCTACCTATGTACTATCCAGACCTACCCCCCACACCTACCTATGTACTGTCCAGACCTACTCCCCACACCTACCTATGTACTGTCCAGACCTACTCCCCACACCTACCTATGTACTGTCCAGACCTACTCCCCACACCTACCTATGTACTATCCAGACCTACTCCCCACACCTACCTATGTACTGTCCAGACCTACTCCCCACACCTACCTATGTACTATCCAGACCTACTCCCCACACCTACCTATGTACTGTCCAGACCTTCCCCCCACACCTACCTATGTACTGTCCAGACCTACTCCCCACACCTACCTATGTACTATCCAGACCTACTCCCCACACCTACCTATGTACTATCCAGACCTACTCCCCACACCTACCTATGTACTGTCCAGACCTACCCCCCACACCTACCTATGTACTGTCCAGACCTTCCCCCCACACCTACCTATGTACTATCCAGACCTTCCCCCCACACCTACCTATGTACTGTCCAGACCTACTCCCCACACCTACCTATGTACTGTCCAGACCTACCCCCCACACCTACCTATGTACTATCCAGACCTACTCCCCACACCTACCTATGTACTATCCAGACCTACCCCCCACACCTACCTGTGTACTGTCCAGACCTACCCCCCACACCTACCTATGTACTATCCAGACCTACTCACCACACCTACCTATGTACTGTCCAGACCTACCCCCCACACCTACCTATGTACTATCCAGACCTACCCCCCACACCTACCTATGTACTGTCCAGACCTACCCCCCACACCTACCTATGTACTGTCCAGACCTACCCCCCACACCTACCTATGTACTATCCAGACCTACCCCCCACACCTACCTATGTACTGTCCAGACCTACCCCCCACACCTACCTATGTACTATCCAGACCTACCCCCCACACCTACCTATGTACTGTCCAGACCTACCCCCCACACCTACCTATGTACTGTCCAGACCTACTCCCCACACCTACCTATGTACAACCCAGTCCTTCTCCCCACACCTACCTGTGTACGACCCAGACCTACTCCCCACACCTACCTGTGTACGACCCAGACCTACTCCCCACACCTACCCGTGTACGGCCCAGTCCTACTCCCCACACCTACCTGTGTACGACCCAGACCTACTCCCCACACCTACCCGTGTACGACCCACATCTACTCCCCACACCTACCTGTGTATGACCCAGACCTACTCCCCACACCTACCCGTGTATGACCCAGATCTACTCCCCACACCTACCTGTGTACGACCCAGACCTACTCCCCACACCTACCCGTGTACGACCCAGACCTACTCCCCACACCTACCCGTGTACGGCCCAGTCCTACTCCCCACACCTACCTGTGTACGACCCAGACCTACTCCCCACACCTACCCGTGTACAACCCAGACCTACTCCCCACACCTACCCGTGTACGACCCAGTCCTACTCCCCACACCTACCCGTGTACGGCCCAGTCCTACTCCCCACACCTACCTGTGTACGACCCAGACCTACTCCCCACACCTACCCGTGTACGACCCAGTCCTACTCCCCACACCTACCCGTGTACGACCCAGATCTACTCCCCACACCTACCCGTGTACGGCCCAGTCCTACTCCCCACACCTACCCGTGTACGACCCAGTCCTACTCCCCACACCTACCTGTGTACGACCCAGTCCTACTCCCCACACCTACCCGTGTACGACCCAGTCCTACTCCCCACACCTACCTGTGTACGGCCCAGTCCTACTCCCCACACCTACCTGTGTACGACCCAGACCTACTCCCCACACCTACCCGTGTACGGCCCAGTCCTACTCCCCACACCTACCTGTGTACGGCCCAGTCCTACTCCCCACACCTACCTGTGTACGACCCAGACCTACTCCCCACACCTACCCGTGTACGACCCAGATCTACTCCCCACACCTACCCGTGTACGGCCCAGTCCTACTCCCCACACCTACCCGTGTACGACCCAGACCTACTCCCCACACCTACCTGTGTACGACCCAGATCTACTCCCCACACCTACCTGTGTATGACCCAGATCGACCCCCCCACACCTACCTGTGTACGACCCAGATCGACCCCCCCACACCTACCTGTGTATGACCCAGATCGACCCCCCCACACCTACCTGTATACGGCCCGGATGTGCCACTGGGATTTGTTCCCTCCTCGATCTCAAAGTGCACCCCTCCGTTGTCTGACGTGGTCACCCCACACCCACTGCTGCGACACAGGGAGATGGGAACCACCCCGTAGATATAGCCCAGTAGGATAGGTACGCCCACCCCTGCAAGGGGAACAAATACAACCAATGAGTAGATAAAAGTAACCCATCAGGTATTAAGTCACATGTCCCATCAATTTTGTGATTTTGGCAGAAACGCATGTATCTTATATATAATTTCATCTTTTAATGTCCAGTTTATTTATTGCGACAAACAAACCAAACCTAATAAAATACACACATTTATGAACCTATACATAAAAAGCAGTAGACAATATGAGTGCAAATGACCTCATTCTCAAAATGACCTCATTTCTCAAAATGACCTCATTTCTCAAAATGTTGCTTTTTCAAGTTTCCTTCAATGTTAGTAATAAATCAAAAACTTCTTGTAACTATGCAGTCGTTGGGGCACCACTGATGATTTCCTGACAGAGATCAACAAGTAGATAAGTAAGGTATAAGTTCTTATACAGTGCAATATCCAGTTTTTATGACTGCTCAGACTGTTTTATACTTTACTCGCTGGCAAACTTGTTCAGTAGAACACCAGCTAGGCTTCTCTGGGAAGCAATTAACGAGCAAAGACTTTTCGTACACAAATACACACCACTGTTTATAGCCAGGTACTCATTCATAGAGCTGAACGAACTTGCCCAAGGTTCAAAATTGCAGCACAGGATTTGAACCCGGGTTCTCACGACTGAGAGTCCGGTGCTTTAGTCACTGCACCAGTGTGTTCCAACTAAGTGTGTAACATCACACTAAACTATCGACGCATTGCAACTGTTGATGTGATGACAGTGTATTATCGATAGTAAAATAAAACCAATTATACATTTGTAGAATCAATTTTTAAAATCATAAATCCACTAACAATGATTGACACGCATTTTTCAGTGGCGTCCCCTAGTGGTACTAACCTACGGCGATGCCAGCCAGAATGGGTGCAACGAGGATCGATGCTGTCACACCGCCTGTGATGATGAGGTTGCGCTTGTGCCGGCCGGCATCTTGGTACTTGGCATGCAGCTGCAACATACCAACAAAGTCGTGTTGTGTGTCTCAAGCCACTGCCTTCAGGGAAAAGGGCTTGTCCGAGGGTCAAAGCAAGCATAAGCCAAAGAAAGCTAGTTTCTGGCAGGGTGAAGTCATTGTTTTTTAAAGGACTGATCGTAAATATATTTGGTACTCATTTAAATTATAAAACACTTTGGGTATGTCTGTATGTACATCTGGATGTATCCGTATATGGGGCTGAATTTTTAGATACGTTCTAGCAGGCAAATTGGGGTGGTTCAGAGAATTTTTTGTCAATACTCCTTATAGGTATCTTAGGGTACACATTTTCAAAAGGCTGTACCTGCAGTTGAAAATGCTGAATTAAAATGTTTTCCATGTCATTGTAAAGATAATAATGCCATCTACAAAAATGTTACTGGATGAATGCATAAATTGTTATTACATTAAGTTCTTGTCGTTTAAAAACGCACGCATACACCTGTGTCACATCTGTAGTTGAAGTCTTACACAACAGATGAAATGAAACAAAACTAAATAAAACTTAACATTGGCAAACATGCTTTCTCTGTAGCTGCACCCAACATCTGGAATCTACTTCCTATAACTTTAGAATCAACTGAAACTAGCTACCTTTCATAAAAAAACTTATTTATATGAAATCGCATTCCCACCGTAACCTTGCTCTAACGATGACTCTTGCTTGTCTGTGTTCACGATTTTGCTCAACAATTCTCGTACGTTGCACATCTGAGCCCTAGTGTCATAGGCACTATAGAAGTTTATTATTATTATTAAACAAACCATGCTACTGCGACACTCATGTCATGTCACCTCACCTTGCGCCCGACCCAGACTGGAATGCCAATGATCATGGCGGGGACTGTGATGCCAGCGACGAGGGCGATGCCGACGGGCGCGCCAACTAGTGTGCCGAGCTGCCACAGGATCTTCTTCTTCCGACTCCAAGGCTTCTTGCCCCAGAACGTGCACCCAGACGGACTGAGAAAGGAACAGACGAGTAACAATAACTGTCATAAGCAGGTACTTAGCCAGAAACCTGTTGTCCCGTTACGGAACTATTTTTGGAAAATCGCAACAGGTTTTTCTGTCTCAAATAACAGGCCTTTTGGTCTTTGGATAACAGTGCATTTATTTTTCAGATACCATGTTTGTTTTGGACCATAACATGAGATAGTGCAGGTGTGAGTATAAATGCCCTGTGACCAAGATAATGCAGGTGTGAGTATAACTGCCCCCTAACTGAGATAGTGCAGGTGTGAGTATAACTGCCCCCTAACCCCAATAATCAAGTTGATTATTCTGGCAATTAGAGTTTAGAGAATGAGATCCCAGTTCAGTGAGTTCACAACATGTGTTTTCCATTTCCATGCGTGAGATCTTTTACTTCCCCTGGCACAGACACCAGATAGAAGGGAACAATGGCTTATAGCATCTTTTCCACCAAAAGATGCAGGCAACGTAGGGTGAATTAAAGTGCCTAAGTTTCGACACAGTGGCCGAACCAGTACCGAACCACGGCCCAACGGCACCAGGGTTCGAAACCTGGTTCCTCCGAACAACAGTCCAGCACTCGGACTGTTCGACGACTGCGCCCCACAATAGTGCATATATGAGAGTAACTACCCCCTGTGTCAACTGCCCCATACCTGAGATAGTGCAGGTCTGAGATCTCCTTCATACACAGCCAGCAGAACTCAACACCGCACACGGCACAGGTCATGTGATTGCACGAGCCGTCATCCATCTTCATGATGAAGGCTCCACACCGTGGACATGGCTTGATCTCAGCTGGAACACGACGCACACATCAATGGTAGTCCACCTTAGAGCAGTCACATGACTAACATATGATTTTGTCATTGAACTAGACCCCCTGCAGAGTGAAGACAGAACGGAATATTGTACTTTGGTATATTGAGGGTGGTCTTTAGGGGGTCAGATACGTGTGGCTAAATTTAAGAAAACAACAAACGTGTTAAAATTATGGTTGTCTAAGTAACACCAAGTTCTGGCTACGCAGGTTAGATTAATGGTAGTTCTGTTGAATTATATATATATTTTCTAAATGTTGGATATATAGGAACAGTAGAATGTAGATAATCTAAAGTTATTCAAATAAGCTGAAAAAGGCCTAGTGCACAAATATGTAAATAGGCAAGAACAAGACATATATACAAAAATTTCATGTTTACAAATATTACAATTTCAGAGGAATTAACATCAATTAAAAAAAAAGACAGTAGAATTACAAGTTTTACAAAGGTACCAAGACAGACGCCATCCATTTCAAATATACACTGCAACAACAACTATAATCATTCCACTCACTCTGCATTGACTCGTGAGTGTGACTGTAGTTGTCGGAGGGAAGACGCATGTTCGCCATGCGCTGTGCGCGCGCTGCATCGCATGTCTGATTCGGATGCCACTGCTGCTTGCAGTGATAGCAGAAGAACGTATCACATCCTGGTCTTTCACACTCCAACTTCGGGCAGCCCGCACAGCCCGACGCAATCACCGCAAACCTTCAAAGACAGGCCGATACAATAAGTGACAGCCCAAAATAGAATAGAAACCACACAGCCCAATACAATCATTGCAAACCTATGACGACAGCTCAGAATAGAACAGAACCCACACAGCCCGAATACAATCATTGCAAACCTATGATGACAGCTCACAATAAAATGGAACACACACACCTCGAATACAATCACTGCAAACCTATGATGACAGCTCACAATAGAATAGAACACACACAGCCCGAATACAATCATTGCAAACCTACGATGACAGCTCACAATACAATAGAATCCACACATCCCGAATACAATCACTGCAAACCTATGATGACAGCTCACAATAGAATTGAACCCACACAGCCCGAATACAATCATTGCAAACCTATGATGATAGCTCACAATAGAATGGAACACACACATCCTGAATACAATTATTGCAAACCTACGATGACAGCTCACAACAGATTAGAGCACACACAGCCCAATACAATCATTGCAAACCTACAATGACAACCCACAATAGAATAGAACCCACACAGCCCAAATACAATCATTGCAAACCTATGATCACAGCTCACAATAGAATAGAACCCACACAGCCCAATACAATCATTGCAAACCTATGATCACAGCTCACAATAGAATAGAACCCACACAGCCCAATACAATCATTGCAAACCTACAATGACAGCCCACAACAGAATAGAACCCACACAGCCCAATACAATCATTGCAAACATATGATGACTGCTCATAACAGAATAGAACACATACAGCCCAATACAATCATTGCAAACCTACAATGACAGCCCACAACAGAATAGAACCCACACAGCCCAATACAATCATTGCAAACATATGATGACTGCTCATAACAGAATAGAACACATACAGCCCAATACAATCATTGCAAACCTATAACGACAGCTCACAATAGAATAGAACACACACAGCCCAATACAACCATTGCAAACCTACAATGACAGCTCACAACAGAACAGAACCCACACTGCCCGAATACAATCATTGCAAACCTATGATGACAGCTCACAATACAATAGAACACACACGGCCCAATACAATCATTGCAAACCTACAATGACAGCTCACAACAGAATAGAACACACACAGCCCAATACAATCATTGCAAACCTACAATGACAGCCCACAACAGAATAGAACACACACAGCCCAATACAATCATTGAAAACCTACAATGACAGCATACAGTTTGCAATAGAACAAACACAGCCCAAATAAATCTTTTTTTTTTTTCAGATCTGAAGCTAAATTGTCAAACATTTGACAGTTACAGTAGCAAGATGTAACATATTGGGACATGCGTCATACCAGTGACAACCATCATATTTATGGTAAGACGGATGCGTTACTTTTTGCTCCAGACTGCAACAGGTTTTGTCATGGTGTAAGAAAGGGTAGACTTTTACCAAAGAAAAATTTGTTTTTTAGTAGAAAATCAGTTGGATTTAAAAAATACCTGGGACATAAACTCGGGCAGAATTTACATATTTTAAAAATCTACACTGATTTTTTTATTATTTAAATAATAATAAATATTATATATATATATATATATATATAAATAAGTCCACCAGTAAACAATAGCTGTAAAACATTGTAGATATATATATCTACAATGTTTTACAGCTATTGTTTACTGGTGGACTTATTTATAAGGATTTCTGAATGTGTTTCTCAGAAAGGGACACCATTATGGATTCAGAGATAAAAAGTGAGAAATGTCATGAAATCAAAGTGAAATAATAAAAATCACAATAAATTTAACTAATTCCAGTACACCTGTGGTGATATATTCATTGTGTCCAGAAAGGGAACAGAGCCCTGTAAAATTTACAGCTGTAAACTAACAATGTGTATCGTGTGTGTGTGTGTGTGTGTGTGTGTGTGTGTGTGTGTGTGTGTGTGTGTGTGTGTGTGTGTGTGTGTGTGTGCGTGCATGCGTGCATGGTGTGTGTGTGTGGGGGGGTGTGTGGTGTGTGTGTGTGTGTGTGTGTGTGTGTGTGTGTGTGTGTGTGTGTGTGTGTGTGTGTGTGTGTGTGTGTGTGTGTGTGTGTGTGTGTGTGTGTGTGTGTGTGTGTGTGTGTGTGTGTGAATCAATGTTAAACTTTTAAATATTTATAACATTATGTACATAAATAATAGAATTAGTTTAATTTATTGTGATTTTTTATTGTTTCGCTTTGATTTCATGACATTGATCACTTTTTATCTCTGAATCCATAATGACTTCCTTTCCCGAGAAACCCATTCAGAAATCTTTATAAATAAATCCACCAGTAAAAAATAGCTGTAAAACATTGTTCTAAGATTAGGATCTTGGAGTAGTGCAGTGGCCCAAATCAGACAGCCTGCAGCCCTGTACCAATGCAGCCTAGTGCCAGCTTACAGTATGGACAGTTGAGTACAAAGGGGATATCCAACCCTGGACACTGCCAGGTGCTAATCCACATTATCAGCAAACAGCTTAGTTGTGGTCTCTGCAGATGACAGTGTGCACACTACTGCTAGGCCACAGGAATCATAGGCAGCTGTCTGTCTAGTGTCTACACTGTCTGTGAAGTAAGCTCACCACCAGCTCCAAGTTAATCTATTTTGCAGGAGCTCCCCTGTAGTCTCCTCAGAAACCACACATGTCTGTGTGTGCATGCGAGCATGTGACAATTCTTCACAGTTGACATTCTTGTTAGATGTGCTTTCATATAAACAGTTTAATTCGGTACACACCGTGATGCATAGCATAGGAGGAAGGCTGGTTGACAAAGCAAAACAGTTATTTTTGTTTAACAAAATGGCAAGGGGGATTACCTATAAAGGGTGGCCCAGTTCCCGGACACATCAATCCAAATGCTGTCCAAATTAAGGAAGCTTTAAAACGTGAACTTTTGATAAATGTAGGTTTAACAATTTGCCTGTGTGACCTATATGCAAAATTAATGCCATTGATGCAACCGTTTGATCTGTTTGGGATTATTTGTCGAGGAAAATAAGCTGGACATTGAATATGCATTTCTGCCAAAATTACAACTTTGCTGGGACATGACCTAGACAGTTGTTCTTTGCCAGTGTGCAAAATAGGTCTGCAGCTTAATACTTGGTTCTGCGACAGGTCACAGATATGTGTCACACTTATATATATATGTACGCATTATTGTATAAAATATATGTATGTGATTTCAAATATGCACGGTTGGACTGGATTGTGTGTGTGTGCGCATGCAGGCACGAGTATTCAGGTTGGAAGAAGGAACAAGAAGAAAATAGGGTGACTTAAACGAGGTGACTTACCCGCAGTCTGGGGCGGGACACCAGCGTGAGTCGGGGTCCGCCACCAGGACGCGCCGCAGCATGAACTCCTCGTACTTCTCCGTGAGGGTGTCGTCGTCGAGGATCGCACGGATGTCGTTCGGGTGGTAGCGCTCGGCGCACTGCGGACATGCGATGTTCACGCGACTCTCCGTGATCTCGATGCGCAGATACTGACGCAGGCAGTCCCGACACGACCGGTGGTGACACGTCATCACAGCTGGGAAGTTATCCACCGACTGCTGCATGAGACACAGCGGACACTCCATTGTCGCTCCCCCGCCACTAGGTGGTGCCACTGCCACCTGGTTGCTGTTGTTGTTCCCCGGTTTCCCACCGGTCGTGGCGCTGTTTTCCGCATCGCCGGGAGCTGACGGTGGCGCCGCATTCGCGCTGCTGAATGTAACGATGTGGACGCTATTCAGCGAATTGTGTGTGGTTGGTGATGGGTTCTCTGCGGTGTCACTAGAGGGAGGGAGTGTGCGTGAAAGTCGCGAGGGTGCCGACGGCCGTCTGCAGAATAAGCGGCGGAGCGAGAAGCGTGGCGGCTTATTGTTGCGCCCTCTATCAACAGACGCGCACGACACGGCCGAACCCGACGAGTGGGCGTCTGATTCTTTCTTCTTCATCTTGGCTGTCTCGTCGCATCAGACCAAGGATGGCCAGTCTGCAATGGAAAGATACAAACATGAACACACCAATGCAGCAATGGTTTGTTTGTTTCGACAATCAAACATTTTAATTGAATAAAAAATGTAAATGCACAGAACATAACCATGTTAATTGAATAAACTGCAATAAACACAACCATGTTTATTAAATTAAAAGCAATAAACACAACTGTTTTAATTAAGTGAAATAAACATAACTATATGAACTTAATACAATGCAATAAACACACCCAAATTAATTGAATAAACATAAACACTTTAATTGAACAAAGTGCAATAAACAATAATTATGTGCAATAAAAACAAATACATTCTATGAATACAATAAACACAATCATGTTAACTGAATCAGGTTCAATAAACAGAAACACTGTAACTAAATACTGTGCAATAAACAGAAGCATGTTAACAGAATAAAGTACAATAAACAAGAAAATCTTTAAATGAACTAAAATGGAAATATATAGAAAAGTATACCAAATACAAATTTTAAAAGATCTGTTATTACATCAATAACAAATCGATACAATTTTGTCATATAAAATAATAATGTGTACATTAGAAACATGATGACGCTAACCCATGGCCAAGTTCTACGTTCCAATTATACATCAAGTAACAGTTGCGTAAAACAAACAAGCCAGGATTATGCTGTAGCTTGTTCCTTATTTTTTAAGCTTGGCACTGATGCATAACGGCTGATACAGATGCGTCTGGTGTTTGTCACATGGTCAGGAAGTACTTGGGTTGAACCCAAAGCCGGTGCCCACTCAGTCAGTTCGTAACCAAGCATACAGGGATAAGTTATTAGAAATACGTCTTTTAGAAGAGACTCTGAAAGTCCAAGTCTAAGTGGTGTATAGTGTTTACGTTAGGGGAAGTAAAATACACGTGTGATACGTCATGGACTGAATGAGTTGGTATGTCTAACTGTACAACTATTACACACAATGTAAAACACCTGTTACGCATACTGTAACATAATTCAACTCTAAATACTGAACTGTGTGATGTATTACCACATAAGCAATATGCGCACTGTAATGCACTCATAGGCAATTGTAAATGGGTCCCCTAGGGCCTTGGAAAATTAAATTATGAAGCAATTTGTAATATTTTGTTTTCAATGATTTTGAGACGACTGTGCCTCTCTTGGAGATCCCAAAGTATGCTTTTGTCTACACCAAACGCACCCATAACAACCCACTAGTTCATAAAAACGCACTAACATACCAATCGCACAACATACCACACCACAAACAACACAGACTTCAAGAATGTAAAACCTGCAAACGAGGGAACTTTACAAAACAAAATATGCAGAAATCTGACCCGCATTTAGTGGCGCAAATGCCGGCAGAATCATTGACTATAGGAGTGGACAAAAAGCATGTTAGCGACAATTGACTTGATTTAGTACGGTCTGATGGACACGGTAAGGATGAAAAAAGACTGACTGGTGCTCCACGAGACAAAAACTAGGGCATTCCTAGGCATTGTCCCGGCTGCTAGGGCAAACAATTACATCTGTCCTTGAGTTTACAGCACTGTAGAGCATGAATTAGTTTAGAGAGAAGAGAGAAGTGAAGTATGGAAGGATAATGGGATTGTAATGGGAGGTTGTAGAGGGGCTTCTAGTGGCAGAATGTCACCATCAAAATAATTTCTAGAATTATGAGTTTATTAAATTTAATGCAAATTTCAACTGCCACAGGTAATTAACCAATTTTCTTTGTTAGTCACAAATATGTTCATTCATACAAACAGCATAATTATTATATTTCTTTTATTTTCCGTGTAAGTTGCAGATACAGGCAATAATACAATTACCACTTAGTGAAAATACTGCAATTATGTTTTTTAATTAAATTTACATGTTTTACTGTGGGCAATAGAAGGTTTTTTTGCTAACTTGAACTAACTGTAGTCTGGCTGCAGTGATAAATGCAAATATATCACAATGATATAATAAACCACATCATTCACAGCACTTACAGTCTCAGTGAAATTCATATATATTTTAGCTTACACAATAATTGCTTCTATTAATAGAAATTAATTGCTGGTAAATTGTCAACACAATAATTAACATATCAAACATGTATATATTCATCCCCATTGTCCTTGTTTTCCTGGCATAAAGCCAGCAAGTACAATTATGTGATTATAAGTTTGACAGGTGTGAGCACTGGTGATGAAAACCAAACAAAATGTGATCATCAGTCCTTAGGTTTGGTTAACCAAACATCAGTTCAAATAACCATGAATGCCCAACACTTTGTTGAAATTAGTCAGTATTAAAAAAACTGTATTATGATTCATTCTTTTTGACTGAGTCACCAATTCTCCCAGGCCAGTGACTGTTATCTAATATCAGTCCTGCTTAAAGGCACGTTATCATTCAGACATTGTCAGTATAATGTCACTTCCTTAATAAAAATAAACATGACATCATTTAAAACCATAAAGCCTAAAGGAAAAGAAAAAAATTAGTTTCATTGTTAGATGAGACATAACTCTATTTATATCACCTTCAAAGGTAAATTTATTTTACTGTTTTACAGCAGCAAAGTGTATCCTTACACGTAATAAACTAGACATTTTCATTCACAAACAAATGATGTATTTTTGAAAAATAAATATCAACCTTACGATGTGAACAATCAAAATACCGACACACTTAATTATTGTGCTGGGTGTGACATTCTTTAAAACAGCTGTTTGGTTGACCAATATAATAACTGCAGTTCATTCCATGGTCCTTCACCCGTATGCAATGATGTAAACACAACCTCATGGATTACTTACTACTCCCTAACACCTCGGATTGCACCAGAAATAACTACAATTTGTCAGAACTGTCAAGGTACTGCCAAGTTGGACACTTGCCTGCTGTATAAACCACACACACACTGAGGTGTTCATTCAACTACCAGAGAACCTGAGAACAAGCTGCACTTGAAGATGTCAACAATGCCTAATAACTTATGCAAATGTACACTTTCAGAATGAGTGATGGCACACATTGATGACACCTGAATGGATCTTGTTTGAGAATCACTAACAGGAACTGAAACATGTGTTTTATATATATTCAATATAATACTATAATTATATATGTAATATCAACACAACATAAATATTACATTTAAGAATCTTGCGTCTTAGCACACTTTTGAGGCGTAAATAGCACACTGGCTGCATCAACATACACCGTCAACATTTTATGAATGCATTGCGATAACGCACGACCGCAGCGGTGCAGACTTGCGCAAACCAAATTGCTATTTGGGCTTCAAAAGTGCGCTAAGACACAATATTTTCGTAATATAAATATGCCTGGGATGATGTTGAATAACGGAACTAACGCTGAGGTATCAAAGTTAGAGAAAACTCAAGTTACAACAGCGAAATCGAAGTGGGTCCAGATTCTACACAAGTGCCCTCTTGACCGGTATGACTAAAAAGTGCACGACCACGCACGGCCAAAATGTATGCAGTGTTGGTAACCAAGCGGGCTGTTGGTGGCACGTAGGAGGTATGTGTGTGCAGCTAGCCAAATTTCAGATATGTTCTTCACATTGGAGTAAAAAATTCGCTACTTTTATTATCGCTTGGGGGAACTCGTCGGTTCCATTCGTCAGGTGGCACTACTGTGCCAAGACTAAATGCTCGTACGGAAGATCGGATTAAATGCTTAAACTGTGTAACTCCTGGATGAAATACAGACTCAAATTTGTTTAATAATGCACACACAAACCATATATATATATATACCATCAATGGCCAAACTATCTGCCAACACATTATATTACATGGTCGTTGGTCGTGCGTGGTTGTGCGCCTTTTAGTAAAACTCCTCTTGCCTTGTAAAGTTGTGATTGTGAATAACATTCAGATTCACACTCACAGATGTTGTTTTTATATGAAATACACAGACACAATTAAACAAACCCTTTTTGGAAACATATGATTTTGTTTGGAGATGAAACAACACATTCAATTAACAAATTATCAATTCAGTAAGTTGTCTAACCAAACGTAAGACAAAAACACTAGCAATTAGACCATTAGCACACTGTACTTACCCGGTGAATCGTTGACCCAAAAAATCTTGTTTGGTTCCGTGTTTCACTTTGTTTTTCCGCAGTCACACAGATAAATACATGGCTAATAACAATTCGGGTTAATCATAATACATTCTCCAGCATCTCGAAATGATTATGTGTATACAGCTGAATCTGATTAGGCGATTCAAATAAGCGAAAATTACTAAAACATTCTAAATCATGACAGTTGTTATGAAGATTGACAAACCCGAAACACAGAAAGAAACGGAAGTGACGTCATATATCGAAAGGTCGAGCTGATTTTTTTTAAATCAACTATTTGTTTAATGTTGTGGTTTTTTTTAAGTAATCACAATTTATCAAATCTTATTTGATGAGCAACTATAACATGCGTCATTGCAAGTAGGACAGTTTGGTGTGGGTAATAAACGTTCGCACTTCGCAGAAACAGCTGATTTTAAAACAATATGGCGGCGCGCATGTATTTGTATAATTTGTTTATTCATGTTATAACCGTGTATTCTAGAAATGCACCAATGCATAATTACATAGTATGCTGAATATTCTTCAAATATATATACTACGCATTATTACACAGGTAGTTTAGAGAGACAATTATAATACTCCTAATAAATGTCAAACGGACAAATAAAAGGGCGATAATTGGGGTATATTTGTTTAGCGCATTTGCAGGTTCTGCGCAATTTCAACTACAATCCAGATTGCGTTGTATAATATGCGGATCAGCAGATTGCGCCACAATGTGCAGATCGCAATACTTGTGTAGAATCCGGGTCCACCTCCATTTCGTCGTTATAACTATTGTAATTGTCTATAGCTAATGAATTAGCCATAGGCTAGTGAGTAGTGTACGTTTGCGTAAATTATATATCAAGTTCCATCAATTATTCCACATCATCACAGGCATGTTGACAAATTACATTACAAAACAATTGTGTCTTAGCGCACTTTTGAGACCCATTTATATGCCAGTCAGCACCACTGTGGCTGTGCATTACCGTACGGTGTGCTTGAGATGAGCGATAAACTCAGTATGACTAAAAGGCGCAGTGTAGTGTAGTAACCAAGTGGGCTGTTAGTGGCATGTCGGAAATATGTGTTTGCAGCTCGCCAAATTTCAGATATGTTCTTCACATTGGAGTATAAAAATTTACAACTTTTATCATCGTTTGTGGTAACTCGCCAGTTCCATTCGCCAGGTGGCGCTACTGCGCCAAGACTAAATACTCGTCCGGAAGATCAGATAAAATGCCTAAATTGTGTAACTCCTGGGCGAAATTTTTTAGAGACTCGGAATTTTAAATAATGCTCACACAAACCATATATATACCATCAACGGCCAAACTATCCACCAACATATTATATTACATGGTCGTTCGTCAACTTCGTGGTCGTGCGCCTTTTATTAAAACCCTATACTCGTATAGCGAGGATTATTGTGCACATTATTAATAATTAATTCACCTTAATGATTAAGCTGAATTGCTTCATAATCTCTTCCCTTGCCCCTTCCTGTAATTCACTGAACCCAGTTCTCAAAATCAACTACTTTTGTGATATATGACTCAGTTGGATCCTTTCGGTGTCTGAAATTAGTAAAAAAATTAACTGGCCCAGATTTTTTTGAACTGACCCTGCTGAATTTGAACTGGCCCGACTAATTTACAAACCACATCAAAACATTTCCATTTTATCCACATTCTTTAATCACACGTGAATGTCTAACATTTGAATTTTACATGTAAGTACATCAGATATTAAACAGTCATAATTTTAACATTAACTATATGCACACTAACATAATAGAGCTAAGTTACACTAACAAAATATAACTTTGCATTACATATATATATGTATATGCAGAGATAAATAATTAAAATTAGGTCTTGAAAAATGCACAAACATATGTAAGCACACTATAATAAAGTGCAAATTATAAAATAATATTTTTAATTACCAAACTAGCCTATAATACTACTAATAAATATTGTTCCAAATATATGTCCTGATTGTTCAAACTCTGCCCAAAGCTAGTACTTGTATTTAACCATGTATACAATACATTTGCCACTTCTTTAGGCCATATTTATTTGTAGATAAAGAACAAAAAGTGTGTCTAACTCTGACCTACAGCAGAGGCAACTTCCAAACTAAAATTTAGTCCAAAGGAGGCGGCAAAACTTTGAAAAATGGCGTCCAGTCTGATTCTTGGAAAACTGCATTGCCGGTGGTGATGCCGTCGATGTTTAGACTTGGCATTCGTTGGCTTTGCTATTGAATGCAACCGATCGCGTGATAAGAATTCAGTTTTGATGAACTATTGTTGAATTATTACCAAAGTTGCATTTAGCGCGTCTCCTATGACTGAGTCGGGTCTAAGAATTCTAACGAACTATGCATCGGATGCAGCCTAGGCCATAGCCGTGTCTGCCGAGATAAACCGGTGGCGTTTGTGAACCGGCGGTGTTGGGCCGATAACTTCAGCATTTTGGTGAATTGAATGGGCAGGATGGATTTTGAATCGGTGGCCGCTGATTCAAAGGCCTTAATTATGATCAGTGCCTTTCTGTTTTAGATGTGTGTCTGTCTCCAACATCATGTACATTGTTATGCGGATGTTGAGTCGACGACGCAGACGGTTCTGTCCCTTCATCGCGTTCATCGCAGCAGCCTCTTGCGCATTCCTGTCCTTCCAGTTCTTCTCGTTCGAGGTTCTCACCACCCGCTCGAAGAAACAGCTCCAAACACATTCAGTGACTCTACACAAAACGACTACAGTGAAAGAGGATTGTGGCACAGACGGTTGTCACGTCAATAATAAAGGTCACTTATTTAAGATGGTGAGACAAGAAGATTCTGGTGGGCATGGTCATGATGGTGCAAAATACCGGCTTGCTAAGCATACTACAAGACTGAAGCAGTTACCACAAGATGCTGGTAATGTTGCACATGTAGACGTGAAAGTGGCTAGTCAAATGTTTATGTCTGCTCATCAGCCCAGAGGCGTCCCCCCAGAAAGGGCCAAGTTCTATGTTCCGGACAATCGGAATCACTTCACCTGCATTGAGTCGAAGGTACGATCTGAACTTTGTATTTCTAAGTGTTTCTAAGAGTTTTAACAACAATGATTTAGTCCTCGCAGGTTGCTTACACATTCAAACCTACATTCCTATGTGCACACCCCTCCCCATGACGTGCACACATGCATTCACACAGACACGCACACACATACATGCATGCACAAACATACACGACACACACAGGAGCTTCACATGCACTATCAGGCAGTTAGGTTTTATAGTTGACAGTTGTTCAACTGCCCTGTCAAAGACTGGTCGTACCTCAGTACATCGTGCTCGCTTATCTGTTTTTGTTAGAACCTAATATGTTGATTTAGTTATTTCCTTATTTTGAAAAATTCTACACCATTTCAATGCTGTATTTATTTTAAATTATTTTCGTAGTAGTATCTTAATGCTTTTTTTGTATTTTTGCAATTTTACACTTTAATGTATTTTAATATATTATGAATATGTTTTAATATTGAAGATGATGATGCCGATGATGATGATGATGATACCGATGATGATAAAGCACCACAATCAAATTGGGATCTGGCGCAATATAAAATAAAATATATCATTTACATGATATGCTTGTTCTTGATTGTATTTGTAAGTGTGACTTGAATTCTCATTTCTTACTGCAGCAGCAGATTGCATTTGATCGAGTAAATGATGATTACTGCGACTGTGCTGATGCCTCCGATGAGCCAGGAACATCGGCTTGTCCAGACTCAAGGTAGGACATCAGTGCTGATGGCGATGTGAAGTCTGGACATAGTATATAAATAAAACTGAATAAAACAATAAACAAAATATTTACACAAATGAATTATTACCAGCTGATTCTGTAAATGCTAGCAGTAGACAAAAATAATTTTAAGCCAACAAGAGGTTTATGTAGAGATAAAACATGTTTGTATTATTATAAAATCATGCAACAAAATATAAACATATTATTACCTGTCGATTCTGTAAATGCTAGCAGGGTGAATATGTAACGCGAAATTGACAAATTTATATCTCCAAAGGTTCGGTTACAGAAATAAATAAAATGTTGGACTGTCTGTAAGACAAACATGCCCTTGTCCATCTGTGAATGACAATCTTTTCAAATGGTGTTAAGTTTGGTTAAATATCTGTTTTTAACATATTGCCTGGTGTTTTGATGATTTGAAACCAGAATAAATGTGTACCTGACAAAAGAGAGTCATTAATAACCATTATGTGTTATCGTGAACTGAGTGTAGAATATTGTTTATTATAGAATCTGTATATTTTATGTTCAAATGATGGGGTACCCTGACGATCGTCTCAAACCTCAGGGGGTACGCGGGGAGAACAAGATTGGGTACCACTGGCCTAATGGGATGATATTGAATGAGGATCGCTACGCGCACTGTGGCACAGAACCCTTGTTACTACAAGCAGGAAGAACGCCAATATTTGGCCACATTTTACGCATGCCCGAAGACAGCCCTGCACAACTGGCACTGCAGTTTGCCATTGTTGGGCAGCCAAGTCGGCAAGCACAAACTTACTAGATGTTCTGTGCTCAGAGTGATGGGCGTCAGACTGCAATCATGTAATAACATTAAAATGCTGAACGAGCTGGCAAAAAAACGTACGGGATGGCAAAATCTTTGCGACACTAAGATGTTCCCCGAGTATTTGTTTATGTCGCAGAAACAGTACATCATCATCTTCAGACAAGGACCAGGCTGAAGTTTTTAGTGGTCCTTAAAATCAGATTTTGTTACAACAATAAACACATTTTTTTTTGCATGCACATCTAATTGCATATATGTATAATATGTTGTGATGTTTAGGTTTTATTGTACCATCCCCGTTGTCGTTACGGCTGGCAGGATGTGGGTGCCAGCAAGCAAGGTGAATGATGGGATATGTGACTGTTGCGACGGGAGCGACGAATGGCACAATGTCACAGTCATGGACGATATCAAGTTCAAAGGTCAGTCGACGTGCACAAATATCAACACCACCTTTTAATTTTGCACGTCTCAATAAGCGTGCGCGTGTACACATGTGTGTGTACAAATGCATGGGGTGTGTATATGTTAGGTCCTCGGCCTGTCTAATATCTTGGTGTGTGTAGATCATTTGCCCAGCTCCCAAGTGTGAAGAGGGTCATTTGTCCACTTGTGAAAAATGACAATAAATGAAATGAAAGTTGCAAACCTCTCTATTGTTTATTTGGAAGTTACAAAAACAAGACATTCACAATTTATATATTGACAATTTTCGGATAATCACTGCATAATGTGCAATATACATTGGCGGATCCAGGGGGACGTGGGGGGTACGTGCCCCTCCTAGACCTTAGGAATTAGGCGTGGCCGCAGACCTTTTATAATGGGCCCATGCAACCGTGCCCCCCCACAGACTGTTTAAAATGTGCCATCGAACATTTTAAAAGTAGCTGAAGTTACGGTGATGCGGCTGCAAACAATGTTCAACAGTACCCCCCGTCTTCTAATGGTCACCGTCGAGCCAGGTGGGAGAAGCCCTGAAGTAGAAAGAAGAGAGCTGAAGAGATATGGCTGTGCAGTAAAAAAAAAATTTAACAACACCCCTCCCCCTTACTTCTGATTTCAGTCCAGCCAAGACAGTGGAGCTGAAGTTACGGTAGTGTGGCAGCGACAATATTTCTACTACAGCATATGGTTCGAACGCCACTGCAAGTTTTTGCTTGACCGCCCCCAGACTCGTTTTCTAGATCTGCCCCTGATGTAACAAGAGTAATAGGTAGTTAGTTTTATGCACTTCAGCTCTGACTCTGCAGTACTCACTCCTGGAAGGTCTGTATACACTGTATGTTATATAGAGCAAAACTCTGACTCTGCAGAGGTTGAGTACTCACTCCTGGAAGGTCTGTATACACTGTATATTATATAGAGCAAAACTCTGACTCTGCAGAGGTTGAGTACTCACTCCTGGAAGGTCTGTATACACTGTATATTATATAGAGCAAAACTCTGACGCTGCAGGGGTTGAGTACTCACTCCTGGAAGGTCTGTATACACTGTATATTATATAGAGCAAAACTCTGACTCTGTAAAGGTTGAGTACTCACTCCTGGAAGGTCTATATACACTGTATATTATATAGGGCAAAACTCTGATTCTGCAGAGGTTGAGTACTCACTCCTGGAAGGTCTATATACACTGTATATTATATAGAGCAAAACTCTGACTCTGCAGAGGTTGAGTACTCACTCCTGGAAGGTCTGTATACACTATATATTATATAGAGCAAAACTCTGACTCTGCAGAGGTTGAGTACTCACTCCTGGAAGGTCTATATACACTGTATATTATATAGAGCAAAACTCTGACTCTGCACAGGTTGAGTACTCACTCCTGGAAGGTCTATATACACTGTATATTATATAGGGCAAAACTCTGACTCTGCAGAGGTTGAGTACTCACTCCTGGAAGGTCTATATACACTGTATATTATATAGGGCAAAACTCTGACTCTGCAGAGGTTGAGTACTCACTCCTGGAAGGTCTATATACACTGTATATTATATAGGGCAAAACTCTGACTCTGCAGAGGTTGAGTACTCACTCCTGGAAGGTCTATATACACTGTATATTATATAGGGCAAAACTCTGACTCTGCAGAGGTTGAGTACTCACTCCTGGAAGGTCTATATACACTGTATATTATATAGGGCAAAACTCTGACTCTGCAGAGGTTGAGTACTCACCCCTGGACGGTCTATATACACTGTATATTATATAGAGCAAAACTGAACCACTTTTTTTTAAGATTGATATAAAATATATTTGTATATTTTTATATGTTTATGTTTTCCCAAAATGCTACTGTCTCCAGCCCATATATAAACACATGCATATATGTGTTTGTGTCTTTTTTAAATTTAAAGGGAAATAATAGGCAATTGTGTGGGCTTATACACCTAATAGACTTAATACAATCCAGCCATTTGCAACTTCAAACAACAGTACAATGCCTGTGGTTTACTCAGTATTTAATTTCAATGAGCGCGATTCAAGTGAAATCTCACCGTTCCCGATGCTTGACCGATAATCACCTAGACCTTCTTTGACCACGACCATTCTGTGATGTCTCGAATGCGCCTTTTCCTCAACATTGTATATAAATATGGTAGCTCATATATTAATTTATCTCATTTTCATTGATTCAGAAGCTGAACTACACTTGTGACAACTGTTGTAATACCATGCACCATGTGGATGTGACATTTTTACTAGTTACAGCGACAAAGTAAATTCAGCGATGTACAGTGTAAATCGTTTTTAGCTGCTGCTGTAGGCGTGCCAGCTGTTGAAATAAACATGTCACAATATACATAAACATTGATTGAACTAAAAATGGCTTAGTCAGCTGAGAAGAGATCACTAAAATTGCAAACAAATGGTTAGCCAGATTATATATGGGTTACTGCAAATTAATAACGAGCTCAGTTTGGTGACTGGCAAACTGGGGAGAGCAGGCATTAGTGACATCAGGCTTTCTATCACAGTGGCATTGTCTGTGCAGGCCTGTAATACAATTTGTTGCACAAACCATTTCGGATATCTTTTCCATTCAGATTCAGTGCAGGAGAGCTTGGAAGTATATCAAGCCCCATGCCGCAACAGATGCGCCAGTGTCTTGGCTCTTCAGAGTGGAGCTGACAGGGTGAGACTTCAGGGCCTCAGGGCAAAGAAAGCTTACATTGCAGCTGCAGGCAAAATGAATGCATACGATGCCAAGGTACTCATTTATGTATTGAAATTCACAAATCTATCCCACCTTGTGTTTTGAATCTCAGCTCTTATTAGTGACTGCCATCCTTGAAGTATCTCAATTAAAAAACAAAGACTTGTAAACTGTTGTTGCATGTCTGTTTTGTGTTTGAGAGGGACTATTTCCATAATCAGTGAATCAAAGATGAATCAAACGTTCCACCGTTATATAGCAGTAGCAATTTCCATTATCAAAGAAACAAAGACGAATAAAATTTTCCACCAATGTATGATATCAGTAGCAAGCCGGGTATTGTTTACGGACCTCGTACATTGACAGTTTCACAAATATACTCATAAGCAACAAATTTGTGCCCCGCCAAAAATTGTGTCATTGAAATCTCATGTTCTAACGCTCTTAGCTTATTAAATACACTGATTGATCTTGTGCTGACTCACGCGACATGTTCTGACCACAGAGCGATTTACGCATCACAGATAGCTGAAAAGCGATTTTTAACGTTGTACAGGCGTCTTTTATGAGATTTGGATTTTGTCAGTCTATTTTGTACGTACAGACTGACCTCACTTTACTTGGTAATGCAACCACAATTAAGGCAACTCTTGGATAGTCCTAAATTATTTCCACATATAGTAAAGTATAGGATATTAGTCCCACTAATACGGCCACCTCACTATTAAGGTCACTTTTGTCCAGTCCCAATGGTGACCTTAATAGAGAAGTTCCACTCTACTTCACTCAAAACAACTTTTCTAACAGTATGTTTCCATGACAATAAACGGATTTGTGTTAGAGATTTAGAATATGGCTATATTTGTGCAGGTTTTTGTTAGAACAGCATAAAACATATGCACGATTTGTACTCCCATGACACCAGTATACCGCAGTTCGCTTCTCTGCTTCCAGCTCTATGGTCCTGATGGTGCTTTCTACCATCTGAGTGACGTCTGCTATCAGTTTGATACAAAGCTCTACCACTACACCGTCTGTCCGTTCCGAGATGTCAAACAGAAGAAGCTTGCTGACTCTTCATTTCATATTCTGGGGCGAGAATCATCGTGGCTGGTAGATGGCGCTGGCGGACAGTACCGTCTGAAGATGGAAGGGGGTGACAAAGTTCAATGTCCTAATTCAAAGTCAAGGTCAACTATTGTAAGTTGGGAGTAGCTACTAAAATAGATTTTTCATTTGTGTTTGCGATGATTGCATTAGATATCTTGTGGTAATATTCTGAAAGCAGATAATGATCATGAATTAATGCTACTTCTTCAATCAACTTAGCTCATTGCAAATCATATCAGTTCCTGTTCAAATTTATTTATAGAATAGTCTAAGTAATATTCCCAGGTAGTTTGGTAAATCAATACTTATGTAGAATCATTGAAAGAATTTTCTTACAAAATTGGGAACAGCATTTTTGAAAATGAGCCTGAAGATGACAAGTGAAAAACAGAATTGAAGAAGAATCTCAACATTGTTGACCTAAACAAAGTGTCCTTGGTAACTGAGATGTGTTTGTGTGCATGTTTGTGTGTGTGTCTCTGCATCTGTGTGCATGTGTGTGTGTGCATGTGCACTTGCTCGCGTGCACTTGCACACGCATTCATTGTGGCATATTTGAAGCCATGAGTGCTCATACAGAATTTTGTGTTGTTGTATATACCTATTGCACCATTAAACGATAGTTTGACAAACTAATGGGTGACTAAGTTTGCCATCTCAAGATCCTATGAGTCTGTGTGGCACTGCTGTGTAACAAGTACTAACAACATGAAAACATCTATATGTAATTTGTACATCCAGAAAACACGTACATAAAACATTGACTACAATAAAACAGAGTATTTTTATGCATAAATTTCTTGCACACGAATTTCTGCTTTCATTTAGGAGTCTTTAGCAATATCTGAATGACCGAATCTGCTGTTGTTATTGTAGATTGAGTTTGTGTGTGACGTCATAGACCACGTGATGAGTGTGAAAGAGGATGAGGTTTGTGTGTATCTCGTCAAGTTCAACACGCCCGCCGCCTGCCAGAGTTGATTCAACTCCTCCATCAGTTGCAAGATGTGTATACCTGCCAACTTCTGACTATCAAAATCTGGTAGATTCAAGATTTATTGTGAGTCTCGGCTTCATTGGACTTTGAAAGATGGGGGGTGCTGTTGGAGATATTTGTTTCTTTTGTGAGTCAAAAGTTCAGTTCTGTCGGATTAGACATCGGAAGACCGGGTGTTGTTGGGAATCTGAAGCGAATATCAGGTACTTTTAAAATCCAGGAGGGTTTGCAGATTGGTCTGTAACAAGTTGATGAAGGTGTACAGTGCTATGATGGAAGTGATGTTAGTCAACGCCGTGCGAGAATGAGCTCATTAATTGATCACAGGACAAAGGGATGTGCAGCGATCTTCACTGGTTACCCCGAATCATTGATATGGGGTTTCATGTCAATGAAATTCCCCAATTGTTCGATGTCAAATTTAATATAATTTCAATATGTTTTATTTCATAGTTTAATCTTTATTGCTGTTGTCTAGTTATTGTCAGAAATTATACATAAAACCATAATTTGATATGTGACCTTCAGATATCAACATTACTTTTATTGGTCTGTTTTGTATGTACGGTGCGCTATATTATGTGTGCATGCCTGCCTACACAAACGTGTTGTAAAACTGACAATATTAAGCCACGACAAGTCACAATCATAACATGCTTTCTTTACATACTATTTTTAAACAACTGAGATAACTTAAATACTAACTATTTCAGTATCGCAATGTCACAGTATCATTGGCCATGCTTATTTGTCACTCTTACAACAACGTTTTCGTGACACACCCCAGCATATATACAACATAACCAAATTGGTTGACTGTGGTCACTCATTTGAAGAAAACAATCGAACTGCAATTCACACGTACTGTTGTTATTTCTTATGAAATGAGTTAAAGAACCTTTCATTCATTTATATTTTTACATTGACATTTGTCTGAAATGTTTCCCTTACCGGTAATATAGTTATTTTACATAACTACTTTTATATGTAACCCAGACTGTGTATTAATAACGAACGAGTAAACAACGGTAGCCTCCTAATGTAATACTACATAAGGCGCCACCAAGCGATCAAATGACACAACTCGTACCTGTTTAAGTAATGGCCGCCGCAGCAACGTATAATGGCCACCGTAGCAACGATCATAGTAACGACGCGGTTCGATAGCAGCTGATTCAAAAGCGATTCCACTATGGAAGTTAAGTGCCTCAGGCCCAGACAGCAAATACACAGTCACGGAGTTGGGAAAACAGCACAAAGTTAGTGTTATTTCTCATTGTTTGATCTACGTATACATACTGTCTAACTATGCAGACGTGGTCATTGTCAAACTGCTTATAGTTATATGTGTATAACTCTCTCTAGACTAGTATAGGCGAAAATAGTCATACGATAAGCATACTTTTATTATAATGTAAACATATAGACTGGACAGCGTCGATTATTCTGTACTTGATATGCCCTGTGTATAATGCTTGGCTACGTTATTAGATGTGTCAACCGGACCTTCCGTGATTCCTTCCGAATTTCTTGTGTAAACGAGTCTAACTCCTGGTCTCCCGGAAAAGAAGAACAATTCCCAGATTGTATTGTGAAGGGTATTGCAAGGATGCAGTTGAACCATTTTGGTGTGGCCCAAAGATATATATCGTTGGAATTTTTGTCTGTGCGCGCTTCACTCGAGGGGTGTTCAGCTGGACGGTTTGGGGGAGCCTCAAAGGGGGTGCAGTTAGGTATTTCAAAAAAGTGTACACATTCTCCATCATTTTGATATTGAAAGAATCAGAAATACGTGCAGAAGAACTAGTTAACGTCTAAATATGAGCAAAGTCTGGATGGTGCTTTTAAACGCATCCGGGCTGTTCTGATTAACTGTATATTGAGGGAGGGAATTCCAATTATACAATACGTTGCGCCACTACACCGTAGCAAGGTCCTTGAGTAACATCAGACTTAACTTTATGATATCATCACATTTTTGACAGACGCATCTGTAGACAATAATAGTTACGTATAATCTTACACGTACCCTCAGAATAGCCCATTTGTGTATATAGCCTAGATTACCCTGGTATGCCATTGTTGCTTAACTCGAAGGATGCCAATGATTGTTTTGTTAGACAAAGATAAAATAATATCAGTTTTATTTTAGGATAATTTAAATGAATAAATATAAAACATATAAACATGTATCTTATGAAATGCATGTATACACAATACATGCCTGCAAACAATATGTCCACATATCTATATATGGCTATGTAACGTTAATTTAGAAATACCACATCAGTTGATCAAAAACGAGAAGAAGAAGCACAACGTGTTATATCGCGTGATACAGATAACTATAAAACATAACATGTGAATATAATAATTGTCAGTGAAAGTGGTGATAATAATTAATCGTATTATTTTAGTGGCTACAACGTACAGGCGACTGAAAGTGCTTGCACAGCCAAGACCGCTTCCAGATGGATTCCACTTGGACAGGTAAGATAGAAGGTGTGTAGACTCCCTGCGTATTTATATTGATGTGGGCCTAGACGATCGTGTCAAGCGACAACTGGCAGAGTAGAACGGCCAACCACACTCACCCGTAAACTTTCCCATTGCTCTGACGAAATTGTAGGATATCACCGAAACACCTGTACCTATTTTACGACACGTAAGCCTAATGGGCAAACAAATAGGCGACTAGAAACTCGAGAGTCAAGATGGATACATGGACGTCGGCTTGGCAAATTAATAACCTGACCGCCTTTGTTGGAATATCCATTTCTTCACTTGTTTGCTTCATCCATTGACCGAGATGCCGTGGGGTGCCATGATCGCTGTTAGTCAGTTTCAGTGTCATCTATTTATTACGATGCTCAGAATGGTCGGTAAGCTTAGACTTGTTCGAATACAATCCTTTAACTAGTGCGGATCACCGCGGTTTATGTTGTCGAAACGGTATCTATTCATACCACTCCCCGTTGGTCATTGGGCTAACCTTTGTCTTGCACGCTAGTTATCAATGCAACTGATCTGTGTGTTCAATATCACTGTCTACACCGGCTCGTCTTCCGAAGTTGTTAATATATATGTTGCACGACACCGATACCTCACAATCCGATGAAATCTGCTTAACTGTAGTCGCTGTCGGACAGTGGTACAGTAACACGCAACCGCTCACTCTTACTGCCTATCGATCACCCACATGCGCACACACATAAACACACTCGTGCACGCAGCAAAACACACACGCGCACACTCGCACACACCAGACACATACATACACGCACGAACACACACGTACACATACATACCATGTCCTATTCAAGACCTGCCCCCACGACCCGTAGTTCCCAGCCCGCCAACCGGCAAACAGACCCTCGAGGAGAAGATTTTGATATATTTCACTACATGTTATCTGTTAGGAAAATTCCACTATTTTGAAAGCTCAATTGTGAATAGGGCCTAAGATTAATTTCCTATATGCCCCATATAAATGCGTTCTGGGCACAACTAAATCTAGCGGCGACACAAGAAATGCAGCCGTTGAGAAATGAATCAAGTGCCGAGTTACAACAGGTATTCATCAAATAATTACCAAGCTGAAGAAATTATGATAGTCCACCAAAGACAGCCAACGTCGTTTCACCGTGTTTTATTTTGAACAACTAAAAACTACCGATAATGGAACAATGACCCACGAATCTGCAGTTGATGCATTTGCGTAGTTTCCTGTAAAACCTTGCAATTAAATGGGTTGCGAGCCTCGAGAATTAAAGCTGCAGCGAACTTAACCCAACTCTCTAGTGATTAAGAAAGTTGGATGCTATGGCATCTCCTGTGAAATGTCAGACATACTCTGATAAAAAAGAAACGGAGTTTTTCGCACGGTTCTGGCAATACGAGAGAGCCACACCTTCACAAAACGCATTCACCTCGGACAGTGACAGTTACTTGAAAATCGTTCTCCTGTTACGAATCATAAATCGCTTGTATTATCTTGTTCTGCCTCCCGAACATCAACAAACAGATGGTCCGTGAAAATATATGTGCCATGAGTAGCAGATGCACTGATCGTTGCATATCGGACAACGTACACCTTCTCCAAATACTCCTTCCTGGCCTATCGCATCGAACACCAGGAGAAACGTGCACGAAACAAAACGTTGGGTTATCTTGTTTTTGTTGAGCGCATATGACTTTTCATGCTGTCTGTCGAGAAAGTGTGTGGGAATGAACGCACGCAATCTGACACGGTACACGATCACCAAACGGGCAGAAGTAACGCTCTGTACTCATGGGGCGCAATAACGTAGTAATTGGAGCTTCGGACTTTCAATCGGGAGATTCCGGGTTCGAATCCTTTTGTTGCCGTTTCAAATTTTGGGCATACTCATTCATTCCAAGTTGCCCCTGTTGACTCAGCTGCACGAACGAGTGCCCTGCTATTGATAATGTAGTTGATATTTATGTACGAACAGTCTCCCCGCAATAATTGCAGCATGGCGAAATGCTTCCATTAGATGTCGAGATGGTATTCGATTGAACAGGTTTGCCAGGGAGTAAAGTGTAATGCGCTCTGAATAGTCATAAAGGCTGGCCACTGCGCTATGTAAGAACTTAACTATTTCTTCCGAAGAACTCGAAGAGGACTGGGTGATTGAATTGACTGATTGATTGAGTGAGTGAAATTCGCGACAGCTAACTAATCAAGGGTAATATTACACAGTTGAGATTGTTTTAAAAGGGAAGCTTTAGGTGTGATATCGTGATTTCTTCATCAGGTGGTGCACGGCAATCATTATTATGTTCTGTTTGCAGACGGTCGGTGTACTGGATTGACAGGATGCCGTTCACACCAGGGCCAGACGGGATAACTCTTTTTGGTACGTTTGGTTGTCGGCCAGTTCTCAAAGTGGTAGTTCATCTGAGTCAGTCCAGTTCTAAATAATAACATTGACGAATAATTAATAATATTTTGATCAATAAACATTTGAAATGTTTTTCAATGACCATTTTAAAAGTCAACCTTAACTGTTATGTAAACGTACGCGTACCCGCACTGGGTGTTCTTATATCTTCAACAATTATTATTTTCAAGAAGAAGAGCTATAATATAATTAATGTAAATTGTAACTTGATGGGATGTTGTTATGAAGTTTTGCGTTCTTACAATGTTTTGTTCGTTTACATTTCTGATTTGTAAACGTTGTAAAAACCTGGATTACAACCACCTAACGTTGAATCTGAGATCTGTGCTATTCGTTTTGTGAATTAAATGCAGGTACGTGCTTACGTAATTAATATTACAACGTGGATATTTGATCTTTGTGCGGCGGAAAGGGCTTCTACATAGTTTTATGACAACTAGCTTACGCACATGCAGGGGTGAATCTAGGATTTAATCAATGCGGGCGCAGCCACCCATCTCCCCTCTTGAGGCTCACCAAAATCCTCCAACTGCATTCCCCTAAGCCCAAAACGGGGGGCGTGCAACCCTTGGATCCGCAACCCTCCTCTATCCTTATGCCTTCCACGCCTCCCCCCCCCCCCCGGATCTGCGCCTGACATCCAACATTGGAACAGCAACCATTCGTTTACCACGGCGCCATAGATCTGGTGAACTGAACCTCGGGGAGATGCTCTTACAATGATCCGATGTATGTAGAGATTGTTTGACATTTGTTGACAGCTGGCGGTAAACGGTTGAAGAAGCTGAGTCAGCCCAAGTCTGAGGCGTATAAAGAGTTCGTAGAAGACAGGTAGGAGACTCGACGTACCCGGAACATCGCATGCACTAGGCTCGATTACGCATGCACGTGATTTCATATATACGGACTGAAAGCAAGCCGGGTGTTACGTTGTCCCGCTTACATTTTTCCGGGCGTTAAATAAATCATGCAGCAGATCAGGTGGTGATAATGAAATAATATTCGGCCGTTAAATATGCTTCGTGTGTTGTAAAAACACGCCCGTTATTAGTTCGAGTACATTATTACTAACTATAAATGGTGTATAATAGTTAGCGCATGAACATAGATCACAGGACCGATCACGTGGTCACCATGGCGCAATATTCTCACTTGACATTGGTATGTGTGTGTGTGTGTGTGTGTGTGTGTGTGTGTGTGTGTGTGTGTGTGTGTGTGTGTGTGTGTGTGTGTGTGTGTGTGTGTGTGTGTGTGTGTGTGTGTGTGTGTGTGTGTGTGTGTGTGTGTGTGTGTGTGTGTGTGTGTGTGTGTGTGTGTGCGCGCGCGCGCGCGATTGTTGTTTTTAATACGATCATAATTTCATTTAAGGTTAAATAAATGATTGTCGTTCTTCAATTAGTAGGTGTAAGTATTAATTAAGTTACAAATGAGGACGAAAGTAAGATATGGCTGCCCTTCACACTGGTATACATAATTATTATGTTGATATACGTAGACGTCGGGACCGGGAGGGGAGATTGGGGGTTAGGGTTAACGCCACTGACCGATATTTATAAGTAGAGGTCGGTGGGTAACGCTGCCGAAGTGTCCAGATACCGTGAAAACGACTGTCCGACAGGAAAAAATGAACGGGAGGTGCCGCGGGGTGGGACACTGACGGCAACGTAAACGTACTCAATGGTAACTAATGTCAATAAATTGACTCGCGCATGCGCATAAACGTCAACCGGGTAATATTTAACTCGGGATAAATGTAAGCGCGATAGCGTTGCGCAGAATCAGCACAAGTAAAAATACTCACTCCTGTCCTTCATACCAAATATTACTTTAAAATGCCAGTGTTTTGTAGACACGTACGTCATATAATATTATATGTTAATAATCATTTTATTTTAACCTCTTCCGAGTCAATGTTATGCTAGATTTAGATTTAAAATCAAATCGAAACTGTTTTAATTACACAGATCGATAGACTATTGGTTATAAATCCTACAACAACACTTTTATAAACTAACGCCGTCTATGATCGCCAGGGACGAACCGGTGTGGCCGGTAAAGAAGTCGGCGAAGTCCTTCACTCCGTCTGAACGGCTAACCAGTCTCGCCGAGCCCCGCTACGCGCCCCCTGAGGCGTGGCCTCGCGGCTACAAGTTCTTCCGTCCTCCCATATCCGAGGTGCCGCCGGCAGCTCTGAATGCGAAACCAACCGGCAGACTGGAACAACTGAGTGCTCCGATAACCCGGAAGGTACGACAAGATGAGGATGCCGACCAGACAGCCAGGACCGTCACGGCGTCTACCTCCAATATTCCGCCGGCTGCCCTGCATGCCAGTTGCAGCGAATACGTCCAGGTAAGAGCTCTTCTTCTTCTTTTTGTTCATTGGTTCCTCCTTGCGGGGAGGTGGTCATATCCCGCTCTCTCATCGAGTCGGCTTCACCGATCTTCTGCTAATCTCCTCCACTCTCGGCCGTTCATGTGTGTGCGCGTGTGTGTGTGTGTGCGTGCGTAAGTGCGTGCGTGAGTGTTGGAATTTTTAGTCCAGCGGATAAGTGCAGAAAAATAACGGAATTGAGCACTTTTTGATAAAAGCATCACAGTCAGCATATCTACTCTGTATACTAAGGGAACCGTTTTGAAGTTTTGAAGCTCTTCAGATTTTGCTGCGTTCAGAAATATCTTACTTTAAAAACTGCGCCACCTATAGAGCAATAATTTTGGTGTCAAAATGTACGTTTTGGGGGTCTATGATTTCAAATATTTTACAACTGAACTCCGACATTCCTATCTGCACGTTGTAAAGATGGCGGTCATCATTAAAATGCTTCACAATATCTTTAGCAATTGTAGATAGGTAGGTTGGTAGGCTTTATTTGAAATTGTATAAATCATACATACAAACATACACCCATAATATGGATGTTTATGAATATTTCTGCGGGCAGCGATTTCAATATATGTTACCTTTGAGATTTGTTGACATTTGCACGTATGCTTGTGATATGTTTACATGCACTTAACACACATTAGTCACGATGCATCCATCCCCGACAGAACCTCGCTGTACCCAAAGTGGTGCCAAAGGACTACCGCCCCATGAACCCTGTCGCCCGTCCGGTGACGTCGGATGCACAGCACGCGATGGCGACCCCGCGCGTCCAGCAGCTCGCTCGACCGAAGAGCGCCAAGATGAAGACAGACGACTTTGAGCCTTTCCACGTCTCCCCTTTCGCCAAGCGAGCCGTCCCGTCGCCCCGAGTCATCGAACTGTCCGTCCCACTTCCACGCAAGGTTCACTCGAAGACGTAATACGACATTGCTCCTGTCCTGTCGACGATTCTGTGTCAAAGTTCCCCTGGATGATATCCTCCTCGCCAATATCCCATCTAGGGCGACACTCCCGGACAATGTCTCCCTAGGACGATAACGTAAGCAAAAATAAACAACATAATGTTCTAATTTATTGTTCTGTCTACTATTTGCTTTGCACCCTAAAGTGTTTGTGAAATTGGCTTTTCATAAAATGTATAAGTTTTTAATAATAAAATATGTTAAATAACATAAAATTAAACCAATATATTACATAGTATTTTTAAATGCGTCCCTCTGTTATTTGTACACGTTTTTTGGTAGTCTAAACGTCAGAGCCTTCACCCATATCGCGCAGAATTCGGTTCACATTATTGGCTATTTCTCACACACATATGACATAACGCCACAGACAAGATTGATCACCTGTCTGCGTGATCTTCACACAGAAGCTTACGTCCACTCTGATTTGACTTCATGAACTCCGTCCTGATAACATTAGGGCTTATAAATTACTTAATCGCGTGCCAAACATTCAGAAAAACAAAGATGATATCGTCCGGGAGGTTATGTCCTGATACCCTTACGACCCCTGTCGACACATCTGTGTCCATTCGAAGCTGATGATCTGGAAACTGTATCTGTTATCGGCAAAGAAACGGAACCCGATAACATTTGGGAATCGGCATGTACCTGATTTGTAGTATGTCGTTGTATCGCCGACATGTTCTTAGCTTTGCAGCTGTTCCATTTTGAAGGCATTTTTACATGCATGTTCGGTATTACGCCCTGCTTTTGTGATATGGTGACAGCCATGCCCGGTTCTACATTGTGGCTGTTAAAAACATTTTGTGTGGAATTCTTACGCCAGAGAGTTTGTTCCTGAATAAGACGTCGTTTGGTGTCATTTTGTAGTCGACGTGTGTACCTTTTGGAACACGTGTGACTGTGCAAAACATCAAACGAATCTTTTATGTGTTGATAAAAATGTCCATCAAGTTTGAAACAATAAATTAGTTTCAGCTACTATCGGTAGCTTTCTTACGTTTCGTCCTTAGTTCCAGAAGTAGGCTACCAATTCATATATATATATATATTTGTATACTGTTACACAGCTGTGGTAAGAAGAATATTCGATTTAACGAGGCTTAATTAAGTTATGTATATCGCAACTGTGTAAGAATTTAAGAAGTATCAAAAGGAACACGATAACTACTTTGTAACGAACATCGACTTCGTCATACAAAAGAATGGATCATTATATGCAACAAGTGAAACTCGTATGTTTGTGAAGTTTCACATTCAAACCTTAATGCTTATTATGAATTGTTGTCTTCCGATATCACATTATTGTGGTCAGATGTGGTGTACGTGTAATAGTTTGGTTTTAATTTTAGACGCCGTCTGTGTGGTTGGCTTAGTAGATTTCCGTATGTTACTTCCGGCGATTTTCCTAATTGTAACGAAATCTTATGCGGCAATAGTTGCACGTGTTGTCACCGTGTGTGATCGCTCATAACCTGCAGTATTAACATTTACATTTATTTGAATGACTTGTACAATGGTTTCTACTTCGTCTATGTTACCATGTGGTACGTTTACATATCACATTAATTGTTCGGTGTGCCACTGTATAATGGTATGTTTGTGGCATGCTTGCAATCTGCGTTATCCACAAGCATATTCAACATGGCGACCGTATTCGGTAAGAACGCTAGCGAACGCGAGCAGAATGTCTTAAGGTTGCAAAAGGTGACGTGCCAATTGTTAATAAAGTCACAATTGTGAACGTTCATATATAAAACTTAGATGGATGTCCGCACATGTTCGTTAAATATCAATGGAACAAATTCAAGCAATCAGACTCTGCTGGAATGCAAATAAACGTGTATTAAAAACAAACGTTGCAGTCACTGTACAATATTCGACCAACACTCATAAAGATGAACACATTTTATATGGTGTTACAATTAATAAAGCTTCAACATCAACATATTCGGTGTTACTATTTGAATACGCAAATATGTATATACCGTGTCGTTCTGATTGGTAAAAATTGCACTACAATTCAATAACATTAAATACAATGTACAGAAAATGGTCAATACACTCACAGCAATGTTAAATTGCCATAACATGGCAGACCCATTATGTACCCGGGCTGGTAAGTGTGGGTGAACCTTTTTATGGTTGGTGAAAGACACTATGTGCTTGCTACGTACCTAACATGTCTAATGTGTACGCCCGATTTGTTTCTGACAGAATATGGTCAGAAGTCAATTAAGGGGTTCTTAGAAATTTATAGCCAAACCTTTGATAACAATTTCCCAACCCATCTTGATCAGTCACTGTTTTATCTAGGCAACAGTACAAACATAACATACTTGCAACGTAGCATTACCACAACAACGGTAATGGCAAGACAAGGCAACCTGAAATGGAAGGACGTGGCATCGTTCTATGCTCGGTAATTCTACCACAACAGCCATTTCGCAATGAAACCGTGACATGTTACTGTTAATTAATTGCTCAATACACCACATTTCCCTACACTGAAACTATGCAATACATCATTAAATATCGATTACAGGCACCAGAAACAAATAATTAATTAATGTCCAATGCTACTACTGCTTAATTAATCCCTAGCCGGAATGTAATAGCACATACCACTGCACTACACTGACCTCACGCTGTACGCTATACGGACACCTGATGTCAGGAATATCGACTTAAAAGGAACAACTTTGAGATCCTGATTCTGTCCTGCACTGCTTTGCACGCCCATGGATAAAAAAGAAATCGGATTTATATGCAAGGAACAGCTTGACCCAAGTTTTAACATGTTCCTTCCAGCGAGAATATACTCACATAAATACAAATGCCGTTCATTGTTGATATGTTATAATTTTCATCACAACACATTAGTTATCACCAGATATTACATACACTTTATACTTAAGTAACACTCAGACATACAGCTTAATGGCACAGTGGTGAGAAAGTGCAGACTTTATTATGAGTGCCAAACAGGTGCCACACACTGATCACCAGCAGATCTTGACGTTGGCTTCGGGGAAGACGACGAAGGCAAACGTGAGAGCGGGTAGTTTGATGCCGATATTCGCCGGCTGGCTGACTGGTTTCAGCTCGGGCAGAGTTTTGTCATCGATGAGACGCAGCTGTTGTCCATTCAACGACACGTATCTAAAGACAACATAAAAAGGAAAAAATTAAAGATAAGTTCTTATATAGCGCAATATCCAGTTCTCAGGACTGCTCAAAGCACTTTACACTTTACTCCCTGGCAGACCTGTTCAATTGAACATCATCTCGACTTCTCTGGGAAGCACTCAGCCACACTGTAATTAATGCATGAAGACTATTCATATATAAATATCCACCACTGTCTATAGCCAGGTACTCATTTATACAGCTTAGTGAACTGAAGCAACGTAGAGTGAACGAACTTGCCCGTGGTTCGACATGGCAGAACAGGATTCGAAACCGGGTTCTCTCGGTCGAGAGTCTGATGCTCTATCCACTGTGCCACTGCGCTTCATGTTGTGGTGATTATGTGCAAGTTGTCTTCAGTCATGTGACGTTACGGTGGCCTCTCATTATATGGACTCCAGATGTAAGGAATACGTAAAGGTGTAGCAACTAAAATAGTGCACAGTTCCAAGTACAGCAATGTGTGTAGGAAATACAACACAAAAAGTTGTAGTTAACTCTGGAGCACACTCCATATTGCCGTTAAGTCTGCGGGGAATACAACATTTTGGTGTTCCTTGGTCCTTAAGCGACTTCGAAATGGAAGACACTGCCAAGCCCTTTTTGTTTCAATAGCAGTATCACATGCCCCCCAGACATTTGGAATTTGGCGTGCCCGTAGACCTTTTGAATGGGCCCACGGGATCGTGCCCTCCTACAACCTTGGAAATGTGTCCCCTTTCAGGTTCCAAAGGTGGCAACAAATTTTCAACAATAGCCCCCACCCCCGGCTTCTGATATCACAGCCGATGGCACGGTAGCGACAAATTTTCTACACCATTTGGTTCGACTGCCAGTGGAGGTTTTTGTGCCCACCCCCCTAGATTAACCTATTTGGATCCTGAGTATAGATGTTTGTTTCAATAATATAAGTGTTTTATTGTGTTGCAATAGTACCAGTGGTCAATTATAACGACTTCATGGACCATGTTGTTGCTATTACTGACATTCTTTATATAAATTTAAATTATACTTCACAACATTTAACCAGACTGTTTTCCACAGCTATATGGAGATGACAAGTGGACATGAAAGCCATTGATCTATCGGGAGTCCACAACAATTGTTCACTGATTCAATAGCAGCACGCTGACAAAACATACATCTCACGAATGATAATACTTATAACTGCCACACGTGACCAGCCACAGCAGAGTGGCTGTTAACTGCCACACGAGACCAGTCACAGCAGAGTGGCTGTTAACTGCCACATGTGACCAGTCACAGCAGAGTGGCTGTTAACTGCCACACGTGACCTGCCACAGCAGAGTGGCTGTTAACTGCCACACATGACCTGCCACAGCAGAGTGGCTGTTCACTGCCACACATGACCTGCCACAGCAGAGTGGCTGTTAACTGCCACACGTGACCAGTCACAGCAGAGTGGCTGTTAACTGCCACACATGACCTGCCACAGCAGAGTGGCTGTTAACTGCCACACGTGACCTACCATAGCAGAGTGGCTGTTAACTGCCACACGTGACCAGTCACAGCAGAGTGGCTGTTAACTGCCACACGTGACCTGTCACAGCAGAGTGGCTGTTAACTACCACACGTGATCTGCCACAGCAGAGTGGCTGTTCACTGCCACACATGACCTGTCACAGCAGAGTGGCTGTTAACTGCCACACGTGACCTGTCACAGCAGAGTGGCTGTTAACTGCCACACATGACCTGCCACAGCAGAGTGGCTGTTCACTGCCACACATGACCTGCCACAGCAGAGTGGCTGTTCACTGCCACACGTGACCTGCCACACATGACCTGCCACAGACAAGCATTTCTGCCAAAATCACAAAACCGATGGGATGTGACCAAGACAGCTACTTGCAGCTCATGTGCAGAATAGGTCTGCGACTTGATACTCAGTTCACTGTGTCGATTAGGCCACATTTAGCCTCATCAAATAACAGTGATATTTAATAGCAGTGCTTACTTGGACAGCATTCCAACTTTGTCCCCAGGAGTAAGGAGGTAGACATCTACTTTCTGCATGCTCAATGCTCCTTTCACTGTGATCGTTGTTGAGTTGTTTACGTTGATGTTTAATGCGTACAACGTAACAGCGCCGGGTCCGTAGCGAGAACTGAAACCATTACAATAACTTCTAATAATAATAATGTAACTTCTATTGCACCTGAATTCTTGTATACCCCCTCCGAGGCGCATCAAGACAAAAGGGTTAGTCAATACCAAAATCGACAAGTAGTATTCATGTTGTCAAGAAATGGATGGATATGCCTGAGAGTTGTGGTGGATAAGCAAGGTTATAAAGGTAAGCTTTTAAATGATGGCAGAATTATATTCTACATTTAGAAACACAATAGAGCATTAATGACAAACTATCACTATGCACAAAGTACACACATTCGAATGTGTTTGGTTATCTAGTTCAGTTTTGTTTATTCAAGTCTAAGCAAACTTTAATCATTTCATTTGTATTAGTCACATTATTAATTGTAATTTCTAGACGCTATATTGATCAGTATTTTAGCTTTAGCATCTAAGTCAAATTGCGGCACAAATACAATGCAATGCAAGTATTCCAGAGCTATGCCAGCAGGATTTGTAAAAACAGAAAAGTTAATTTTTCTTAATCATATGTCGGCACAAGTGGATTCAACTCTAGTTCAATTTCCCTGAACTCTGTACTGTGCGTGTCTTGGCCGATGTATTTTGGAAAGTATATGCTGTAGTTATTCTATTAAGTGTACAGAATGCTTAATAACTATTGGAGATGCAAACATAGGTCAAATTGTGTGTCCCAATAAGCATACAGGTGTGTACACCATTTTCCTGGTTTATTGGGTATAGTCAGTAGACATAACTGGCAAGTGATTTATACATCCACATGAGCAAAAGGTTACCAGAACGTTGTGACGTCTGGTAATTTAGGCGGACCTTTCAATGTTTTTTTCATCACAGAGCTTTGAATATAGTTGAAATTAAATTATAATGATGGATTTAACAGTCAAGGTTGGCATTGGAGATCCCTGTCAGGGTGTTAGATGCTGCTAAAATTGGGTGTATGCTAATTAGGGCATGTACCCTTAGTAGAACGAATACGGTATATGTATGAAGATCTGAAGCAGATCATTCCTACCTAGATTTGGTACACTGCACGTAGACTCGGATGTCGTCATTGCCGTCTGCTGCCAAGGATGAAACATTCCTGCTGAGCACCCTCGAACCAACAAGCTTCTTGTATACGTACGACAGCCAGTAATCCTAGTGACAAATGCATCTGTATGTTAATATCCTAACATTGGGTGCAACTCCTCACATGTCCCAATGACCAATCCCCTCCCTCTATGTTAATTCACTACTTTTGACCACTGGCCTTTGACCTACCGACATGCAACCTATTTCAGAAAACACAAAGACAGTTACTTAGAGTTATTTATTTACTGTTTTTTTTGCTATCCTTTCCTAGAGGGCCTTTCTCCCACCTCAGCTTGCGAGAATTGATTGCTGATCAATAAGAAATAATTATTCACTTGATGGTGCCAAAGAGGTTTGTACATCTACATGGCTGGGTGAAAGTTAGTAACATTTCACGATACATTTAAGAGTTTAATGCAAACAAGATAAATTTAAAAAAAAATGGCAAAGGCACCCGAAATCCAACATAAAATATCATTACTGAATTTTTTTTTAATTTACTTGATAATATTATTATATTATGCAAGTAATAAAACTACTCTGAATGTATAAAATATTACTTGTTATATTACGATGCCATGACATAATTGATAATTGTGACCGACTGCAGCAGACTGTGCATTAAGTCACACAGGTGTGTCCTGCACGCAAGCCAAAAATAACAGACCAGGTCATGTCCCATCAATTTTGTGATTTTTTGCAGAGATATAAACCTGATAGTCTCATCTTTCAGTTTCTAGTTTTTTCCTCAACAAACAATCCAAAACTAATTAAAAAAAACACATTTACGAACCCATAGATTTAAAAAAATAGTTTTGTGACTTAGTACCCACTCGGCTGTGGCAGGTCACCTGTTATGATGCCAGTGATATAACTGATAACTTATTGTATAACTGTTATGATGCCAGTGATATAACTGATAACTTATTGTATAACTGTTATGATGCCAGTGATATAACTGATAACTTATTGTATAACTGTTATGATGCCAGTGATATAACTGATAACTTATTGTATAACTGTTATGATGCCAGTGATATAACTGATAACTTATTGTATAACTGTTATGATGCCAGTGATATAACTGATAACTTATTGTATAACTGTTATGATGCCAGTGATATAACTGATAACTTATTGTATAACTGTTATGATGCCAGTGATATAACTGATAACTTATTGTATAACTGTTATGATGCCAGTGATATAACTGATAACTTATTGTATAACTGTTATGATGCCAGTGATATAACTGATAACTTATTGTATAACTGATGTGATCCTCACCGGATTTGGCATGTAGTTTTTATCTAGGAGGCTGTAGTCACCCCCGTAGAATGTCTGCCTCATCACCACCCCGACCCCCATGTAGGCAGACAGGCCAAGCTTCTCCAGCCAGCTGGACGAAGACAAAGAACACAATTATTGTGAAATTATAAAACAGAAGACAAATATACACACATCACAGGCACACGCACGCACACACGAACGTGTGAATGAATGTACGAATGAATGAATACACACATGCACGCACATAAACACACACACGCATGCACACACATAAACATTTAACAAGATTTAACAAGATTGCCATCCAGAAAATTACTCTGGATGGCAGTTGGACAAGGAAGCCTTTTGGCTTATCGAGAGTCCAATACAACTACAAGCACTTACGGACGTGTGAATGAACGAACGAACGAACACACAAACACATGCACACACACACAGACACATGCACACACACACACACACACACACATGCACACACACACACACACCACAATCAGAGAAATACTCACAGAAATCCCGATACATATCTATCTGAAACATTTGCTGTCCCAGAATGCCAAGAGTCGCTGGTTTCTCCAATCCATAGCGGCAAACTGGGGTTAGGGCTTGTGGCAATTACCCCTTTTGCACTGCTAATGGTGTCTGCCAACAATGGGAAATATTTTGGGTCGATGTAGTCTTTCCAACTAGCCAGGTCACCTCGGAAATAGTACCTGGAGACAAGAGCATAACCACAGAAGTGGTTTCTGGTTTTAGTGGAGAATGAAACAACATGTCATAGCTGTGACATTATGTAAAAAGGCAAGTTCTTATCCAGTTTTCAAGAATGCTCAAAGCACTTTACACTTGGCAGACCTGTCCATTCTAACACCATCTTCACCTCTGTTGGAAATGTTCAGCCACACTGCAATTACTGCACAAAGACTATGGCCAGTTATTCATTTATACAGCTTAACAAGAACAAGAAGTTTTTTTCACCCGAAAATATAACAAATATTCACACAATAACTATATCAGGTACATACATTTACACAAATAAAATAGATATGCATATATAATAATGTATGTATAGACCATTTTTGAAACCAGTATAGTAATTGATTAACAGAAAATCACCTTTTAATTTTATGACAGATAAGTGCTGAATGAACTGGAGCAATGTAGCGTGAACAAAATTGTCCAATCGGGAAATGGGATCATGTGAATTAAAATCCAGATGGTGTGTTACTTACTTATGTACTGGGATAGTTGCGACATTTTATGTTACTTGCTGGCATTGTTGTGACATTCTATGTTACTTACTAGCATTGTTGTGACATTCTATGTTACTTACTGGTGTACTGTCATTGTTGTGACATCCTATGATACTCACTGGCATACTGTCATTGTTGTGACATTCTATGTTACTTACTGACATACTGTCATTGTTGTGACATTCTATGTTACTGGCATACTGGCATTGTTGTGACATTCTATGTTACTTACTAGCATACTGTCATTGTTGTGACATTATTTTACTTATTGGTGTACTGTCATTGCTGTGACATTTTGTGTTACTTACTGGCATTGTTGTGACATTATATGTTACTTAATAGCATTGTCGTGACATTCTATGTTACTCACTGGTGCACTGTCATTATTGTGACATTCTATGTTACTCACTGGCATACAATCATTGTTGTGACATTATGTTACTTACTGGTGTACTGTCATTGCTGTGACATTCTGTGCAGCCACTTTGGCAAACCTGCAATTCAAACAAGATATTAGAAACTCATAAGAGTATCCTCCGGTGACGGACTGGCAGTGCAGGCTTGTGGTGCACTAGTGCTGCCACTTTGTGTACAAGATACCAAAAACGTCCCAAAGGCTAGCTTCATAAATTGTCTTTCCAAATTTAAAGTTTTATTCCACACCTACAATGTTACGTAAAGTCGAACCTTGCTTTACGGTCACTTCGGTAATACAGCCACCTCGCAATTAAGGTCACTCTAGGATAGTCCCAAATTATTTCTGTAACAGTAGAGTGTAGGAAATTAATCTTGCTAATACGATCACCTCGCAATTCTGGTCTCTTTTCTCCAGTCCGAAACGTGACCATTATAGGAAGGTTTCACTGCATATAATGTATACAACTGGTTGATATTTACCCTTTCAGAATGGCATTTCCTATTTTGCTTGTCACTGTGATGACGTCTGGGCCAACCACTTTGCTGGACTTGAAGGGACTTCCATAACTATTGAGGACACGTTTCAACATGAGGAAGTCTTCACCAATCTGTTCCCCTGTTAGCCTCACTTGTCCCTGCTTCCAGTAGGCGTCTGGCTCTAGGCAATCAATCAATCAATCAATCAATCAATCAATCACATTTTATTTTGCAACAACAACAATAATATAACAGTATAAACAAAACAACCATAAAAATAGTAAAGTTGTGTTGCACAATTGTGGCAACATGGCATACTATCTGCTGTCTTCCTGTGACCACAACCAATGAATGAATCAATCAATCAACAAATCAATCACTCAATCAACCAATGAATCAGCCAATCAATCTATCAATCAATCAACCATGCAATCAATCAACCAGTCAATCAACCAACGAACCAGTTAATCAAACAATGAACCAACTAATTAACGAACCAACCAAGTAATCAACCAACAAATCAATCAAACAATCAATCAACCCAACCAAGGAATCAATCACCCAACCAACCAATCAGTCAAACAACCAACCAATCAACCAACCAACCAAGCAATCAACCATAATTGCATACCGTACATAAAAACTTTAACATTTTATAATCCAGTTTTGGCCCCGAGAGAAACAGTGCTCCCTTGATGAAGTTGGTGGTATCTATTTAACATAATCATGACAAACAGAACACTGACATGGGAATGTGTTAAATACTGAGAGCCTCAGGCTCACTATAAACCTCGAGCAACACCTCCTGAGAATCACGATAAACTTCCAAATGCATCCCCACATCCCGAGGCTCACCAAGCACCTCCAACTTCACTTTGAGGCTCACCAGAAATTACTGATGGGGGAATATACATCTGCCCCCAGTAGCATATTCCTTGCGGCAGGATCATTAGGGTTGAGTGCGTAATCGATGGAACCAATCAGAGAACGGGGATAAATGGTTATTGTGTAAAGTAATTATGTTATTATTAGTTAGGGTTAGTTAAAGTTAGAGTTAATTATGAGTCATGATTAAGGTTAGGCAGCGGCTTTCAATGAGTATGTAGTAGACCGCCCTTTTCTAAAGCGCTGAATTTTTACCAGACCCAATCAAAAATATCTAAACAATTTGCCCAATGATTTAATTGAAACTATAAAATTAATTTGTTCAACAAACAAGACAAGTTACATTTTTCGTGAAATGGGTCTGAAACAAAACAGGTCATACGAAAAAACAATTTGAGGTATGCAAATGGTTGTATACAGATATGATGTGCTGCCAAGTGTAAATTAGAGTTCAAAGTTGTTCAATTTTTTAAAACGAGGTTGTCTGTTTCATTACCTGGAATCAGCCAGGGGTGGTAATTATTAGCAGGAAGTTAGCTGAATCAGTTGTCTTGAAAGTGGGAACCACACAGACATTCTGAGTATCAAATGGCCTGGTAGTCAACCCAATTGACATTTGCAAAATTGCCAACAGAGCATGTCTAGAATCTGAATTTTTAAAAATAAGTTTTGCATTTTGCAGTAAAAATATTCATATTATGAAAACTGTTTCAGGCTCGTTAAACACAATTTAGTGGGCAGTATACCACCTCAATGTATTAACTCTACTACTAGCAACATTTTATTTAAAATGACCATCAGGGAGCCTCAGTCTAAAACAACAAATCATTTTAAAGGAATTATTTAAACCAAAGCGCTGATCAGGGTTTTCACCACATTCAGATGCCGATAACCAATGCTTGTAAAACAGGTTTTTAATGAGCATAATGGGTAAATAAAAAATGAGAATGGGTAATTTACCGTAAATTGAAAAATTTCACAATCCTGGCTAAAGGCATGGCACTGATGGTGAATACAGTTGTCTCAAAAAAAAATTAACAGGAAACATAGAATAAAATGTTTACCATTTCCAAGTTCGAAGTCGACAAGTCCAGCAAGCCCTTGGTCCACTGCAAACTGGAGCAGCTCCAGAGTGTTCCCCGGCCCCCATTGGGTTCCATCTCGCTGCTGGAGGTTGAGGTCATACAATAACCTTGACCCCGAGGCATTGGCCAGTTGCACCAGTTCACTCCAGTACTGTTCTGAATGCACAATGGTGATGACTGAAGTCTATCATCTCGATCATCCTGAACATTGTTGAATTGGCTGATTTAACAAGAAAATATTACACAATTTTGATGTCATTTAAAAACTTACCTTTATAACCTTGCATATCCTTAGTTCCCTGGCATATCGATGCATCTGTTGACAATGTTAAGATGACTTATTGATTCTGAGACTGACTAACCACGTTATATTGATGTGCCTCCAAGCTTGGTTTCTGTGGAATTAGGCGTAAAAGAAGCTACATTATTATTATATTGCACATCTAGCAAATGGAAGAAAACCATAGTTTTATCGATTAACCAACTCTTTTTTATCTAAGCGCAACCCACCCTTCTGAGATATTTGTCAAGTTTATGATTAAAACATGTTAACACTGATTCCTCTAGTATTCATACAATCAGCAGATAATTAATTGTTCTATTCATTTATGGTCCTTCGTGCAAATTCACGAACACGTTCTTCCACCCAATCGGATCTACACAAACAATTGGGAGGCTTGACAAACAGGATCCATGTGTGTACTGTCTTTTCTATTTTTTTCAAGTTTTAAAATGAAAAAAATGAAAAGGGAATACACGGACCCAAGATTCTGTATTTCGTATCTCAAGAAAGCTTGTTTAACATATGGTTTTAACTAAATATTTGCTGCATAGTGTGTGCTCACATCCTTTGCGTAACCAAACCAAGCCAAACTGTGGTGTATGACCCGCCAGAGCGAACCGAGTATAAAGTGGCACAGGCCTATTCTGCACGTGGGCCAAATATAGCTATCTAGGTCATGTGACTCATATCTCATCAACTTTGTGATTTGGGCAGAATTGCACACCTTATAATGTCAACTTTCAAAGTCTGGTTTATTTTCTTTGACAAATAGTCCCAAAGTAATTTATGGTTGCTATGGATATTGCTTTTTTCACATATAACCCTATATTTAAACTTATTCTCTCAAACATTGTTTTTCTAAATTTGTTTCATTTTTAGCACTAAACCAAAACCTACTTCATATATTTCACTAAATGAGGTATTATTTTAAAGCTTATAATCTGTGTTATCCAAAAATGTAGAAAGCTCTAATTTGATAATTTTTCAAGTTAATACATTACCCGGAAGTCACCTTCACCACAGTGCGATGAAGAAGAAGAGAAAAATGTCTCACTCGAGAGAACTTGAGGGACAGGTTGCAGTCCAGACTGCTTCAGTTTCTCCACCGGACTGTCAAAGTAAGCATAGTCAGCGGACGAACCCCCATAGCGGAGAATGCAGGGCGACAGTCCGGACAACAGGGTGTGGAGTCGCTGGGAACTGTCAATCAAACACAATGTAAAACTGTATGTTTTGTTTGTTTAGCAGTTAAGTGTTATAATCAATTTAATGTTAACATGGTATAATAATAATAACAATAAACACGGTTTATATAAACACAAAGTGCTTTTTGCTATTTAAATTTTATAAATTTACTACGAAAATGTGCTTTCCATATTGTTTTTTAAATGTATTCCCGGTAGTAGTTTAGTGCAGTGTACATAAGTTTTACATGTTAATAAATAATTAATTCATACAGCTAAAAAAATTAAGTGCTGATTTTATTTGACCAAACATGCACCAACTATTATTTACTGCAAATATGTTCTACGTTATATCACGAGACTGACAATTTGTCATTTATTTTAATGACAAACCTACAAAAATATAATTTCACTCTATATTGATTTCACCTGTGTTTTGGCGATTAAACAAATATTACTAATTAGTAATAATAAGACACTAACTAATGTATACAGCACACACCTGAAGTCGAAGTGTTTGTCCAATACTAGCGAAGTGTCTAAATTGACACTTAAGTAAAATTTCTCTACTTCAAAGCGGACGGCGGTGGTATCAATCATAAGACTTATCTGGCCCGACTTGGCCACGACAAAGACGCAAGCAAGAACCAGAAACGACCAAACGCTCGACGTCGTCGTCATTGTGCCTGTGTATTTCAAACCAGACGCTGAAAAAGGCCCGATCGTCGGTATAAGTCAGTTAAATGTCAGCCTTATCATATAAACAATCACAATAACTATCTATTCTAGCGTCTAAACTTTTTGATCAACAACAAAAACATCAAGTATTAGTGGTATAACGTATCAGCTACATATATATTGATATAATAATAATAGTATTACAACAATTTCATAATTCCTGCGGATTTAACCCTACGTTACTACTCGTGTTGTGTAAATGCCTAGACCGACTGTTTCGGGTCACAGATGGCGCTGGAGCGAATCCGTCGGAGCAGATAATGACAGATATGCAGTCGGTAAACCATACAGCGTACAGGCCCCGGCACAGGTCACAGGTGTATTTATAAGTATTCTTCCATCATATCAATCCATGCGATGACAGCGACACCGCGGGTCGCCGAATTGCATGTCATCAGCATCGCCAAAGCCCAGGTCGATATAGCGATCGCACACCTATATTGTAATCAGGATACAATACTGCATTATCTACCTACCATGCATATCCCGGTTATATACCTTGAAACTTTGAATTAACAAAAAACCTTCGTGACGGTATGACCAGGAAGTTTGCTGTTAATAAGGATCCGCTGCGTGGCGCCACCGTTTGTCACTCCAGTAAACTTGCATGCGGCGAAAGGTGGCGGCACATCGCGAAGCTAGGATAGCCTATATCTAGACTACATTCCCTGTATAGGCACAGGGGCGACAGGGCCTCTAATATCATAGCCTACTAATATCAGTGACCAATACGTGCTTTTTATGTTCCGGGTGACGTAAGTATTTTTTTTCCCGGATCGACCAGTTCCCAACTTCCCGTACATAGCGACGAGAAAATAAGCTAATTTAATGTTACCAAAATTGTACGTCCTCTTGTAGTCCATAAGTAAACGTAAAATTTCCCTTCCCCCCGTCCTCCAATAACTTGCAGTAGTATTAAATATTATTATAAAACAGCTCAATCGCGTGACGATGGAGGAATTACACCAAAAACATTACTAGGTAACAACAAACTGTCAGGCTGCATGTTCATCACGGATGTCATATTTAATTATTAATCTGGAAAGTAGAAAACAGAAAGATGTGGATGTCGGTCAAGAAAATAATGTTCCGGTCTAGCTTACTTACTCAGGTTAGGACATCGTCGATGTCAAGTGCAGAACAGATAGGAGAGTGTGCGTGTTCACTGTTTGTACTCTCGGTGGCACGATGGCAATGATGGTAGCCAAAGTTATGTTTTTTTTAAACAACGGAATGGCATGTCGCCGATGACGTTTGAAGCACAGCGATTCCCACGTAGTAGCGATATCATTTCACCGACGACACAACGACGACTAGAAGGCTGCACTTCAGTTCTCTGGATTTAAGTGTTGGTGCATAATGTGATGTGATACAATACATATCAAGTGAGGGGATATCCCACGTCGGGGACGGGGTTTGATTAAGCTAGTTATCGTTAGTTCTGTGATTACTTCCTCTTGGCGGTACCACACTTGTTGAGAGGCCTCGTGATATGTTGGCGCTCTGTCTGGTTGTCAAAGGCTGGTGGTAACTGACAGAAGAACGCACTTCGAACCATGACATCCACCAGTCACATGCGCATACATGCCAACTGTCCCGTTAAATCCAGGAGTCTCCCGGATTTTGGATGTATCTCCCCGTCTCACAGAATACAGGCACATCTCTCAGAATTTCTCAGAAAATCTCCAACAGCATCCCCCCACCCCGTCTTCCGATGTTCAAGACCCGAACCAGCGTGACGAGACAGCGCAATGCGGGCAGCGTGCTGAACCGCTGAGGGATCTCCCGGATTTCAACACAAAAAGCTGGCAGGTATACATGCGTTGCCCCGTGATGGATTTGGTTGAAGTCAGATCCAAGTACTAGTTGGTCAGTCTGAGTTTGTATTTCACAATAATCAATAGGCCTAGACCTACTCATTTACAAACAGACGCATATGTAATTCTACTAATTTTGTTATGTCTTTAGTGCATAACTAAGACAAAAAAGTTAAAACGTAAGTTCTTGTTATAGCGCAGTATCAAATACTTTGGACTGCTCAAAACAATTTACACGTTACTCTCTGGCAGACCAGATGGTGTTCAATCGAACACCATCTCGACTACCCTGGGAAGTATTCAGACACGCTGCAATGTAGGCTATTGTCAATACACGGTAGTTGTGTTTTGCCGTTGAAGAGTAGTAATCCGTTTTTTCTTTCGCAATTATTTGGGTAATAAGTTAATGGCATTTGTCCCTTGTCCAAATTGGTTCTAAATTAGCAACACTGATTCGGATGGTTTCAATGAGATTCCTGTCTCTGGGCAGAACTTACGAGTTCTCGCAATGATAAAAGAGTTTCCAACAAAGCACTTAACCCCATGATGAAACAGCTTGTCCTAAACTAGTGATGCACACAGCTAACGTAATTAACTCTTATACACTTACAAGAGCCTTTGTGGATAATATAATAAGAAGTATTATGTTGGTTGGATACAAGATGCGTACATGGGGAGATTGGAACCAGTTAATCGGAGACACGACGATGAAGAAGAGGAGTTACAACTTACGTTTATTTCACTTTCATTCTGCTTGTACTTCACGGCACAACACAACATGCTTCCTGCGTTATGAACACAACTCAGCATCATATACAGGCTCATGGGAGGCTGGGTGGTGGGAACAGCACCCCGTCCCCGGCTGAGGTAAAATAGTTCAGCTTGATGGGACGGTGTGAGGCAGTTTGATGTGTTAATAGCCTCAACGGGTGCAGTTTGAGATCTCAAGGTAGTGCAGTCAAAAAAAGCACACAAAAATCTGCTGATGCAGAAGTGACATACATTTGAAAAGGGCATAGACAAAACTGAGACGAGAAAAAGATGGTCATGACACAGACAAGATTTGTTGAGCCCCCCCCCCCCCCATATCATTGTTTGCCATGCAATAAGTCTGGCTTTGTGGACTAACGGTGCAGTGTGGGATGCAATGGCGGTCATCGTTGACAAATAGAACAGATTAGCTAAGACAGATGTTCGATTGAACACATCGGGGATATTTCCCGTTAATGATAACATTAGTAAATGAATTGTCGAAAGATGTAGATTGACATGCGAGTGCCGAAGGAGTATATATGGAGTACCCAGTGGCAGATATGGTTGAATGTCATTGGAGAGATTACTTACTCACGAGAGATGAGCCCCAGTGTCAGTGTAAAGGTAATGGGAAATACGTATTGGGCGTTCGTTTGTCAGAGTCGTCGACAATAGCTCACTAAGCGTTTACAAAGGTTTCTCTGCTTCCCTACTTGTCCAGGTATAAAAACTCACGCAAGGGGCATAGGCGAGTCAAGGGGGTTAAGGGGCTAGGGGCAAGTAACCCCTAGACCTTTGAAGTTTGGCCGCGTTATGCCTGTGCTTCAGTGGCGTACCCCCTAGACACTATCTAATGTGCCCCCGTTACTGAAGTTACGGCGGCGCAGCGGCGAAACATTTTCAACAGCACTACCCCCGACCCCACCCCTGTTTTCCGATGTCATCAGTCGAGCCGAGACAAAAGAGAAGTTGAAGTAACGGCGCCGCGGCGGCGACCAATTTTCTACACCCTTTGGTTCGGCCGCCAGTGGAGATTTTTGTGCCCCCTAGACTACCCTCTCTGGACACGCCCCTGAGGGGGTCGTTTTTTTAACAAGAGAACATGCACACGTGTAGTTCTTCCGATGATTACTTTATTACCTACCACGAACGTTAAACGTAGTTCTTACCACAATAACGGCTTTTGGTGTACACTTTGCGGTCCTTATGGCAGCTCTAACGTAATCTTATTCGAAATAGCATGTATGTGTGTGGAGTGTGTGCGTGCGTGCATAATTTCAAATTACCCTCGAATCTTATGCACATCGATGGATCAACTAACTGAAAATAAGACAAACCAAATACCGGAGATGCCGCCTTACATACTTGGGAAGAATATTATCACACAGAAGAAGAAACAAAGGAACAACTGAGTGGAATGGGACTTGACACCCCCCCCCCCCCAATGTGGAGTATTGTTATGTGCACAGACGCATTTTAAAGAAACAATAGACCGTGTAAAACGAGAATTGTATAAACCCAATTCGAAAAACAAGGAAAGGAACATAAATTAAAACGATTGACAAAGCAAAAAGACCTCCGCAAGCACATACAAACCAACAGGCACGAGTATGGTCGATTACATCTCCGTTTTTGTATTTATCTGTTGTATGCTGTAAACCGCGAAAAGAAATGATGACAAACCATCAACGATTAAGATGGTCACACAATGGCACGCCGCAAAGAGCACACGCTTATACTCAATCGAAACGAATCGGATAAAATAACAGCTAGGCCACCACCTTCGCCTCCGTCAGAAGCTTCCCTAATAGCGTTCTTTCCTTCCACGGCGTCTTCGCTTTAAAACAAACCCGAATCTGCGATGACTTCCGGGTAGGTGGAGCGCATGCGTGATTTCGACTGATTGGGGAGAGATGCGAAGTGGAAGAAGCGAGGGACAGCGCTTATTCGGAACCGAGAGCCGTCGTTGTTGGTCATGCAGATGTTGACTCTGCAAACGTCAAAACGTACGATGTTCATTTCTCACTTATTGTTATATTAACGAACGAAAGAACGCCCGCCGACCGACCGACCGGACGGACGGACGGACGGACGAGCGACCGAACGGACGGACGGACGGACGGACGAGCGACCGGACGAACGGATGGACGGACGGACGGACGAGCGACCGACCGACAGAATGGACGGAAGGACGAGCGAACGAACGGACAAACGGACGGACAAACGAACGAACAATGTTATTATTTTAGATAAGCCTTCATAGCTAAAAATATACAAACTTATAAATATAAAACAGTTACAATAAATAAAATAGGTGAGACGCAATGGGGGTGCAACTGGGTTTTTTATCCCCCTCCCCTCTTCAACCCGGATTACATTCTCTGGATCCGCCCCTGGATCTGACCGAGGCGTGGAGAGTTCACACACCTGTTGATGTCGTTGGCGGTGAGAGTGCGTCGTGTACACGGGCGGACGATGTTGTGGTAGCCATCGTCTCCCGGCCAGATCGACGTCTTCTTCCCGTCGTTGTCGACGAGATCGACGCACATGTTCGTGATCTGTCGTAGTGTCACTTTGTGTTATCCACTATTATGCATTGTGACGGATTGAACTATGTAGAAGAGTAGTTTTGGGTTATGTGACGGCAGTGAATGATACCACCGAACGTCCAGTCATCGTTGTGCGTTGGTAATGCAACAGGAGTGGCACAATAGACAGAAACTGAGACAGTTTGGTGTCGTGTATTTGACTCTTTTAGGCCTACTGAAGTCAAACGTATCGCTTGAGTTTGACCGAGTGGCAATGGCTGAGTTAGAGCGCCGTGTTAATTGTGATACTAAACAAACGATATCGTGGCACACGCGTGCATGCGCACATACATGCACACGTACGCACGCAAACACACACACTCACACAAACCACATACGCACGCACGCACATCTATCCATCCGCACATCCATCCATCTGACAGGATGACAGACATGCAGACGGACGGACGGACGGATCGATGGACTGGCGGATGGATGAGAAGCAGAGACATAGCGAGATAGATAGATAGATACAGACAGACAGACAGACAGACAGACAGACAGACAGACAGACAGACAGACAGACAGACAGACAGACAGACAGACAGACAGACAGACAGACAGACAGACATACAGACAGACAGATAGAAAGACAGACAGACAGACAGACAGACAGACAGACAGACAGACAGGCAGACAGACATACATACAGACAGACAGACAGACACAGGCACGCAGCACGCACGCACGCACGCAGGCAGGCAGGCAGACAGGCTGGCAGGCTGGCAGGCTGCAGGCAGGCAGGCAGGCAGGCAGGCAGGCAGGCAGGCAGGCAGGCAGGCAGGCAGGCAGGCAGGCAGGCTGGTAGAGACAGAGACAAGTGTAAATACAAAGGCAGCCTTGGCTACATTTTGGTGCACACATTTGTCATTTGCAGCCTATTGCGGTCGAAACGTTTGTAGTCGCGGTGGTTCTCGGAGAGATCGCTAGTCGTACACGTGTCCTTCAGACACTCCGGGTTCTTGCATTTGATGTCGGCGTAACTTCCTGCGTAACAAACAACACGAGACAATTCTACGACTTTCCTCAGTTCAATGGAATTAAATTTACCACATGCAAAATTATGATTTTGCGCTGTTTGGGAGTACAGTGGAACCTCGCTAGAAAGGTCACCATCGGGACTGGACAAATGTGACCCGAATGATGAGGTGACCGTATTAGTGAGACGATTTTCCTATTCTTTGCAGCTACAGAAATAATTTGGGACTATGCTAGGGTTGTCTTAATTGCAAGGTGGCTGTATAACCGAGGTAACCGTAAAGCGAGGAACGACTGTAGACGCGCTCAAACGATACAATCCCATCTTCTCGACTTCTCTTCTTGGAAGCATTCAGCCACGTAGTAGTTACTGCACAACATTATTCGTATATAAATGTTCATCAGTTTACAGCCGGGTGTTCGTCCACACAGCTGAGTGAACTGGAGCAACGTAGAGTGAAACGGCAACAAGAGGGATCGAACCCGGGATCTCGTGAATGAGATTCCAAAGCTCTAACAACTTCCTTACCACGCCCCACGTGACAAACAAAACAGGCGTCAGAATCGGGGACGAGTTAGTGGGGAGCTCGGTCCCGAAAACATTGTGGTGGGGGGTGGAGATAGTATTAACCCCAATATTTAGGGAGAGAGTGTGCATTCTGAGGGTGGAAATTGTTTGGTGGGGACTGGAGATAGTATTACCCCCACTATTTAGGGAAGGGTGCATTTTTTGATTGAGTTTGATGTTTTTTGTGAGCCTGAAGGTGTTTCGTTTTGGCGAGCATCAACGGGGTGTGTGTGAATTTTATGTTTTGGTGAACCTGGGGTGGGTCTTTGGCGAGCTTCAATGGGAGTTGGCGAGCTTAAAAATTCATGACCGCTACCGCGAAAAAACTTCAACAGCACCTCCCCCTTTCCGATGTCATGTCTGAGCGAACCGACAGCGGAGGAGTGCTGAACTGAAACTCTGAAGCTTAGGGATTAACCCTCTCAATATTAATTCGTTCCGACGCCAGTGGACAAATCCACCCGTCGTACCTTGGTGAATATTGTAGCTCCATGCGTCAGGCGTCTTCATCTTCTGCGAGCGCCGTCGCTCGGCCAGCACGCCGTAGAAGTGGCCGTAGTCATGGTTGATGGTCGGCAGCCACTCCCGCTTCCAGTGGCGGTAGGAGTCGTCGACGACCAGCGGCACTGTCGTCATGTAGATCGGCTGGTTCATATTGCGGTACTTGCCGGAGACGTACTCGAAGTCTCCGTACACCTGGTTGGCCGTCTTCATGTGCAGGTTCGTCATCTTCCTTACTCCTTAGTAGTTAATTATCAAGAACGAACAGTCTCGTAACAGCTGAAAGGGAAAGTCCTGAGAGTGTGTATTACACCAGCATGTATATAAGGTCTGGAGACAGTGGCATTGACACAACGACAACAACAACAACAACAACAGAAGCTGCATGTTTGCGAGAACAACTGGCTTCGAAGAATCACAAGAACAAAGAGGATGGACAGAAGAAGGATGGCTGACCTGAGGAAAGAGGCTGGGATGGAATGCAGCCTAACAGGAAAACTGGTGAGAAGCCGGATGAGACGGGCAGGCCACTTGGCAAGGAAGGGTGCAGACAAACTTGCAAGCAGCTCAGAGAGCAGAGGCAGCACAACACCAAGGACGCAGGAGACGGAGAAGGCCACAACAGTGGAGGAGGGACATGGGACGATCGGGTGAGGATGAATGTTGAAGAGAGGAGGCTGCTGAAGGAAACTATGGAGAGAACGAACAGGAAGAGTGGTTCAACAATAATACATCTGATCTCGCACTTATAGAGTGAACAAGGAGGAAGAACATATGCATGTTTTGGCATCTTCGTTTATACCTAACTTTTATGCGTATCATCATCAAACACAGTAAATTGAAGTAACCATCCTGGTTGTGTTACTATGCAAGTGTTCGGTGGGGTGGGGTGGGGTGGTGCCTCTATGGGCCAGAGTGACGAGGCTCTACATGCGTTGAGGGTCTCTGGGTAAGTGTTACGTAACGATTCTGGAAATGTTGGTTCGTCGAGCTGTCGATATCAGACAGATATATAACATTAATTGTTCAGCCATTTTTTTTGAAGATTTCAACAGCATTCGTTATTATCGATAGTTCAATGTACTATCTGCGATAACCTTTTATAGTTAAATTTATTATCGATAGTACGACTATCGCGATACATCGATAGTTATTATTACGAAACAGATAAATGAAAGTGCGGGAGGTTTTTGAACGACATTAGTTCTACAAGATGTATAATTTGGAGGAATTCCCACGTTCTGTTAACATGCGTAGTATCACTTACCACCGCCTGTGATTTGTGTATTACAATAGGAAAGATGTTAACGGAAATGACGTCATGCAGAATACACAAGCAACTTGCAACTAATGAACTGTGTGTTTTATTGATATTTTCGCAGATTTACGGTATTTAAAAGTGCATTTTCGCATTGTCAAATAATTGTCAATTTGTTGTTATACATATATCAATGTATTTATTATACATGCCGATGGTGTGCAAACTGTTTCATACGCATCCGTATGATATTGCTTAAACTGTAGTAGACACATTTGGGTTTCAATAGATGATACAAGATAAACACGAAGATGTTTAAATATGTACGCTTAGAAACAACTGCCTGAAAAAAAAGTAATAATTTAAATCACGATTACATTACGGGTATACAGAAGTGTTTTCAATGCTAGGAGCTTACTCAATTAACATTTGAATTATAAATTCGCACGAACAACCCGTATACAGACAGACAGACAGACAGACAGACAGACAGACAGACAGACAGACAGACAGACAGACAGACAGACAGACAGACAGACAGTCAGACAGACAAGATAATATGGCTCCCTTGAGAGCGGCTAGTCCTTCATAACATTCTCCTTTCTCCTGATTTTATATTTGTGCTATATTTATACTTTAACTTTATAAATGTTATACTTGTATGCATGTATTCATTTGCTTAGTGATATATTCTGTTCTTCCTCCTATATTCCCTGTATAGGGGTGAGTATCAGATACAGTACTATCGATTGTCGAACCACTCGCTCTGTTCTTTCTTTCCATAGCTTCCTGTCTTCATCTTACACCATCACCCGATCGTTTCATGTCCCTCCTCACCCAGTCTCCCCATCTCTTGTTCTCCTGCGTCCTTGGTGTTGTTCCGCCTCTGCTCTCTTTGCAAGTTTGCATGCGTCTATCCTTGTCAGGTGGCCTGTCCGTCTCATCATCTCATCCCGCGGTCCCCAGACCATACAGGCATGCCGACGTAACACATCCTCTCAGGACTTTCCCTTTCAGCTTATTCGAAATTGTTCTGTCCATCATGTCTGTCTGCCTGTCTGTCTGTCTGTCTGTCTGTCTGTCTGTCTGTCTGTCTGTCTGTCTGTCTGTCTGTCTGTCTGTCTGTCTGTCTGTTTGTCATCGTCGTCGTCACCGTGAAATTGGCTCTAGACATACGGAACACGTAGAATCCAAGGTAGATCTATAATACCATGGACGAGACTATCGTTGTAGTACTGTATGCATAATAGTACGACACCGCACAGACCAAGATACACTCATGGTATGCAAACCCGAGGTGCGATGGGTGCATACGTCCCCCGCCAAGGCGGGAGTACCGCTGGAGGATAATAGTTCCTCTTGAGGTCTCGAAGAGGGTGCAACTGGAGGTTGTTAAGCAGCCTCATCTGAGGTGCAGTTTGAGGTATTTTAAGAGCCTCAGTGATGCGCAGTTTTTGGAGGTGTTTGGGAGCCTGCAATTGCAGATCGAAAGACGCACACACCCCTAAACAACCACTCTATACTTGTCTGGGTATGCGATCCCCGGTCTCAACACACTACAAACTGGCGATTTTTTTTGGTTCAAGGGAATGTTTCAAGTAATTAAATAATTATTGTGTAAAATTTAATTAATAAAAAATTTTCTTCTGATGTTGTGTACATATATAATCGTAGATAAACAGAACATTTCCCTTCATCCCCTATCCAACACACTATTATTTATATATACCTACATTTTGTGTTCTTCCTCATTGCTCCCTGTTGTAAATGGTTGCCAGTCAGATAAAACACTGTTGTACCACGCGTTCTGTCCTTTCCTTGCATTGCTCTCTGACAGCAGTCCCCTCCCCATCTTAGAGCTCTATTTCTCTGGCCCATTGTAAAGTAAAGGTAAATTCTTATATAGCGCGGTATCCAGTCCCCAGGACTGCTCAAAGCGCTATACACTTCCCCCTGGCTGACCTGTTCAATCGAACACCATCTCGACTTCTCTTCTCTTATCCACCATTATCTATAGCCAGATACTCATTCATATAGACGAGTGAACTGGAGCAAACGAACTTGGCCAAGGTTCGACAGCAGCACAGGATTCGAACCCGGCTTCTCTCCCGGTCGAGAGTTCGAAGTTCTAGGCACTGCACCACTGCGCTCCACGAAAATTGTCTACTTGAAAATCCACGCCGCAACAGCTTAGCGAAAAGTACTCGTTCATACATATCCGGATGCTGATGAATATAGCCTGGTACTCATTTATAAATGAATGAACAGAAACAACGAGGACTACGGAATAGCCCAAGTTTCGAAACGGCTGCAACAGGATCTGAATTTCTGTTTTTTGGGTCCAGGTATCACATCGGAATGTGTATCAGTTCATGCCAATTTCGCATTTGTTTTGCGGGATAAATTATTTGTACCCCCTCCCTACTAAATGTGCCAGTGCTTAACAGCACGAAACAAATTATGTCTTCATGACATCATCCAATCCAACATATAATTTACCCGCTGTCGAATTTACTTTCCAAACTGCCGGGTACTGATCGGCGATGACGTCATTTCCTCTTATTGTGTTGCTTTCAAGCCAGTTCTTTTCCATGTGTAATGTTATACTCTTCTCGTTTTGAACCAGAAATCACTTTAAGACCGGAGAATGTACTCGGGAGCGTTTAAAGGATTCACAGACTTTAAAAAGGCTGAACTCCGTCATCTGGTAAGAGTGTTAGGTTTACGATAGATACGTTTTCGTACGTAGGGTATATGCCATGGTGAGCAGAACAAATAGAATAAAACTAATGCACCCCACGTCAAGAAAGCATTTTCAAATAATTGCCATTATAGCGCTTCAATTACGTTTCCTTGCGGAGTTTGTGTCTACAGAAAATAGATTGCTTCCCGCTAATGTCAACATAAATTCTATTTGTTTGTCTAAATATTTGGAATGGCTTTCATAAAAGTATAAATAGTTTGTTCAGACGGAAATCGGTGTGCTCTTTCTGGACATAGTTGATTTTCATATGTGGTGTGATAATCATTAAGACTTTTTGTGTACGAAAGTGGCTAAAACTGCCTGTTTTGGTATGTCCACAGCACAAGGGGGCATTACAAATCATCAAAATAATAATACTTACTAACTTCCAACGCTTTAGCAACTTATTTTAATCCATTCTACGTACACATTCCCAATGATCTATGGTGCTCTTTCAATATCCAAACGCATTTCCTTCATTTTACAGGATTTAAACAAATGTCCACAGAAATCAGGTGTTTTAGGTTATCCGAAGATTTGCTTGTATATATCTAAGTTTCAATAAAGCAATGACTAGTTAGAAAGTGCATGTACTTTACCTAAACATATGAGGCCCAACGGCAAAAGTCTTACGATAAATAAACTTCACTGGTCGTCACAACATTTCTAAACTACTGAAAAGCTGCGTTCGCGTTAATAATATGTTCTACGTTATCCGTTTTTCTCAGTTACAAATGTTCTCAGGTTTATAATGTGACATACTATATGTAGCTCCATTGCTTTTTTTGTTAAACAAGGGCACTGCTGACCATACAGATCTAATTTGACATCAGAGGGGTCGAAAATATCAAATGGTGATGTTTTACGTTGTCCGTGTTCTACGGTATCGCGTGGGAAGAGAGTGTCACTAACCTCAGACGCCGACGTTTTCTTGCCTGCAGATTCAGACGTAAGTCTGCTAGGAGACGGAACTCTCAACTTGCAAAGCCAAAATAAGTCTTTATTTATCTCTAAATGCCTGACAAACCCATATGGTATTGTGCTCGTCTGAGCTATACAAATGGATAACGTAGAACATATTTCGCTGCTATTTTCCAGCATTTATCGATACTGTGATTAGACAATATCCACTGGGTATTTTCCTGTAATTTGTAGTCGTCGTTTATGGTCATCTAAGACTGTAGCAATAATTAATCATATCTAGACCTTTCAGAATAATATTTGTGTTTCCTGTTACATGCTCTCAATTAGTAGCGTAGGTAAGACAGATATTTATGAAATGCCGCGAAATTTGGCTCAAACTCATGCGCGCTACAGGAAATATAAAGAACAACATTATGCGTATTACTTGGCAAAAGAGAGGGAAAGCGTGACACAGTAGTATTACAGAACAGCGCAGTTGACCAACGATGAAAGAGAAGAGAAACAAAGGAAATCATGTGAAGTCAGCGAGAGAGAATATTACGAAGTTCAAGCATGGGAGTATTAAAACATCACCCAGACAGAGTTCAAGTCCAGAGCTAGAACTTCGCAGTTCTCATGGAGGTGTTGACGTAATTAAGCGGATTGTACAGGGCAGATCTATCGTTTCTAACAATTACGCGTGATACCTCTTCAGAGAGCTTAGCAATGACTACTGCTCAAAGATGCAGGTAACTGTGCAAATGAAGCATGACACATGAAAGCCTTACAGTAGTGCCATACGATCAGATGGCTCACAATATTGCAACTGTCATCTGAATCTCTGAGGTCATCATTGGGTGGGTCCAAGCAGACCTGCCCAACTTCCAGCAGACACACCTGATTCACAGACGAGACAATATAGAAACAGCACAATCTTCAACATAGGTCATGTTCGACATATTTTCTATCGGCGTCATGGCATTACTGTGAATGTGGCTATGTAAACCGCCCATCTGATGGGATGTGAGGAGCCGGAAAACGCAGCTGGTCATGCGCTGAAGAAATAGAAACTTATCACGACAGCACGAGACTTCTATGCATGGGATATTTCGGAGTCAGCAGTACCGTACCCATAGGACATGAAGGATGCAGTGAATGAAAAAATCTGCAAAACCTTTAAGCGGATTTGTTAGAGTCCAATGCTCAATGTGAACTCACGCTGTGATGCTAGTTGACTATTACATAGTACATAGTTGAGACGTCGTGTTTCAATCCGTTCTGCTGGTCGTTTGGAAACTTTCATTCTAAATGTCCTTGGTGGCAATGAGGAAAACAAAAAGGAAACATGCGTGATCATAGATGAAACAACAAAAGAAGACGAAGCTTACACTCTGACAACTGAAGAATCAACATTTCACCAAGCTCAGAAATCAGCCGAGGTTATGCGTTAATAGAACACACACGAAGAGATTATTGTTGAGAACTTTGTTGCAGTGAAATTATATGTTAAGATGATGTGCGTAGGGAAATCGCTGAGATCGACGATGGGAGGATGTATTGGCTACATTAATCCCTCATATTCCAACAGTCAGAATTCAACATATTCCAAATGAGTTCGACAATTGGAGGATATATTGGCCACAGTAATCCCTCATATTCCAACAGTCAGATCACTGCAAGCATTTAACGCATTTAAGCACAGATAGTTTCTCATCTGCACCAAATAATCGTTTACAAGCCTATTTGGTGTTCTACATTATTCGTTTTCAACGGCATCCAAACTCATAATGCTCCTTTTGAGACACAACAAATTACATGACCATTGCCTTTTATTCTGTTGAATGAGTGAATTTTACCAATGAAACAGTTATATCAGTAAATAATACAAACATCTTGCCAGGGTCAGCAACTTGTGTGTTTTACGTTATTAGATATTACGATTGTATTATCACTGCAATTAATCATGATCAAAGATCGACAATACGTTCAGGTTATGTTATATTTGGACGTATATTTTAATAAATCAATCAAGTTCATAGTTGTATGTGTCCTACGTTATCCGTATACAGCAGTCAAAATATATAATTAGTTGATACTTCCACAAATGCTCTAGATGTCATTATAAATATTAAATAATGTAGTAAACGATGTAGTATTCTTAAGGGAAAGAATCGAAGGGACACAATATCATCATTTATGTTCACATGTTTACTTGATTATACATGTTATTTCAACATTTGTGATATATTTTGCATCGAGGCTTCACGTCGTAGTCCAAAATCAATAAATGTTATGTTCTATTTTTAAACAATTTGTCGATACTGTGCATAAACTGTATACTTATAAATCAGCAAGTGTGCGTATTCTACGTTATCCAAATACGTCATTAGTTGAAAGCCATACCATCAGCCACGTTTTCATTTGAGACGACCCCCATTGTTATACAGCATACAACAAGGGCCCAGTGAAAGATATCACAACAAAATAAATCGTATGGCTTCCCTGATTTAAGAGTAGTAGCTTTTGGAAACCGACCAACTTTGACCATTTCTCATATTTTCACATCAGCATAACAAAGTCGTATTTTGTTATGACACCTCTATGGTGGTAAATAATGCGTATATTAATTATTGTTGTGCATGCCGTGGCCAGTGTCTCACTTTGTACTAGGTAACATTTTCATTTCTAAAATTTTGATTTTAAGTATATTAAGCTACGTTTAGTAAGACAAGGTGGCAGATAATTATTAAATAATAAAAAGACACATTGCAAAAAATCATCATAGTTTGAATGGTTATTGCAGTAAACCACAAGTAAATTGGATGAGAAGAATTGTTGTTCCAAGAACCTCAACATGTCTATATTCGTATAAAAATACAATTTCGTTGTTATATTGAGCTCATATTTTTCGACTTCTAAATTGGACTGGGGACATTATGGGTAGTTTTAACCATAAAGTCCTATTGTTTGCTGCTTCTACGTTGCGTTGGTCGTGCCACCAGAACTGGAAAGAGCGTTGCTTCTTACCGGACTTGCCTAATAACGTGCGCCGAGTCCACGACACGCACTTGTTAAATGACTGCGAAGGCCGGACGAACGTGTACGGAAACTTCTACATCGACCGCCATAGGCTAATGCCACCGCGTTACGACTTCGTCGAAGACATCTACAACGAAAGGGCATTCGTGTGAGTGCACGTCATCGCATATATGTTCTAGCCAGTGCTGGGTGTGGGCCTGTGGACGCCCCTGGGCAGTGATTGACCGGGTATCGATCGCATCAAAATACGACTTTTGTCCTTTTATAAGACAAATTGTCAGTATATTGAAGCACCCAAAACACATTCAAAACGTTTCCATATCAAAGCGTTTTGTGGAGGCTCCCGTAGTAATTTTCTTATGGGGGCCCATGGGCTACTGCCCCGTCTGCCCTGCCCTAAATCCAGCACTTGTTCTAGTTGTTTCCAGTGCTCGACAACATTCTGTTAACTAACTAGCCTGTTTATTTTGTGTTTTGAATATTGCGGTCTTATGAGGTATCATTCAACTAGTTAACCTATTTCGGATGTTTTGTTTACTATTTGAACATGTTCCGGGGTCGTACCTTCCAAATTGAGAACGTTGTACGACATTTTGTGTAACTTTTTCACATAATTAACGCCTATAATACAGAAACCATTAAATACATTATGATTTCTTTTAATTAATGCAGTAGATATACTCATTAGGCATTGCGGTGCAAAATGTTTTGCAGTTATACCCAGTATTTATTCTACTAAAGCGCAGCAACTTTAGGTATTCACAGCAAAAATGGTATTCCGAGAAAGCGATGATAAAGTAATTTTTATAACCAAATTCTGCCAAAAGCCATCCGAAGAAACCTCAATATTGCCACTTTTTATTTACTTTTTTTTTAAATGTCAAAAATCATTTTTTTAATCCATACTACCTACCTTAATATGTATTTTTGTTGACTGTGAAAGGTGTGTGCTAATGGAGGGCAGACATGGTTTTCTGCCCCCTCCTAGTACTAGGCGGCGAATTTTTTTTTGGAATTTTTGAAAGCACTCCTCCCCGTTTTTTTCAATAGCACTGTCCCCCCCCCCCCCCCCCCCCCGTGTTAGGTGCTAGTTAAGATGTCATAAGTTCACAGCCGAGACAGCGGAGAAGCTGAAGTTACAGCGTCTTCCGATGTCACAGTCGAGTCAACCGAGGGAGAGCCACAAGGTGACGGAAGATAGATGTGAAGATTTGCGACGGCGAAAATGTTTCAGTGGTGCTGAAACGGAAAAGGAACTGACTACCTCCTTTTAAATAACAATACACCAGAGGGCAACTGTTGCATTTGAAGTTGCACGCTCTGGTCGCCAGGTGTCCCGTGCCTGGCTTCCCGAAAGAGCGCCCAAAGGAAGAGCATTACGCCAACAATCTGTGGCGGAGAAGTGACATCAACGAGCTCCACCTACCAGACGTCATCAACGTTGATATGCAGGTTTGTAATGCGTAGTGCGTGTGTGTGTGTGTGTGTGCGCGTGCGTGTGTGTATGCGTGTGTGATGGTAAAGACAGCACGGGAGAAAATGTATGATTTCAATACGGATAAACAATACTTCTGTATCGCCTTATGATTATATATCGTATTACGTACTTTACATACAATATATAACACAGCTTAAAAGTATTGCAAAAGTACATGTATTCGCAGCATTTACATAATTAGTTGCAGTACTTTTAGAAAACACAACACAGTATTGTAAGTATATATGGAATTTTTTTTAGGAAAACGCAAAAGTTATTACAGTGTTTACACTACGTTTAGAAACATGCAACTGTATTATAAGTATGCAACAACAGTATATCACAAGTGTTACACTACGTTTAGCAACATGCAATACTGTATTATAAGTATGCAACAAGTTCGGTTAAACACAACAGTATATCACAAGTGTTGCACTACGTTTAGCAACATGCAATACTGTATTATAAGTATGCAACAAGTTCGGTTAAACACAACAGTATATCACAAGTGTTGCACTACGTTTAGCAACATGCAATACTGTATTATAAGTATGCAACAACAGTATATCACAAGTGTTACACTACGTTTAGCAACATGCAATACTGTATTATAAGTATGCAACAAGTTCGGTTAAACACAACAGTATATCACAAGTGTTCGCAACACGTTTATGAAAATACAGTATTACGTTGCATGTGTTTCAATACAGCTACGCTCACTTCTGGTGGGCACACGCGACACCCAACTGCGGTGTTTGTGTTCCAGATCCACACGCGCCACGGCGAGATGTCGGAGGTCCTGCGCACTGCCGAGGGGCGAGCGTACTTACTCAACACGCCGGTGAAGCACGCCTCGCTCCGCGGCGCAGACATCAAGACAATCAACATCGAATTCATGAACAAAGACAAGTCCGTGTTCCATCTGAGTGCCTTGCCCGTCGACTACGATTGTGGCCATATCAGGCGTAACTAGAGCTACGTGTCGCGCGTGATATACTATCGATCACAAATGAGACATTTGCACGGTGTTTATCTATGGTACCGTCGACGTTACTTCTGTCAGTTCGAGTGGATGGCGATAATAAGCGCCCACTCACCATTCGTTAAACAAGCAGGCATACCGTGTACTACCGGTATAAAGGACACACTGGGACTTGGCCAGCTGTTCCGTCTATCCCGTGTTCTTACACAATACGGACCAGAACGGTATTCAAATGTATTCCATTTAAGTGAGTGTTCCTTAAATCCGGAGCCCTTGTAGTCATAATCTACAATTGTTTCAAATAACCCAACAAACGTGGTTAACGGTGTGAATTAAAGAAAAGCTGTGTATTACAATGCTATCCTCGTACGAGGTGTACACGCGGACAAATATTTTTGTAATACTTCGTAGGTATTTACACGAACGTATGTACAGTGTTGTACATGTTAAGCACATAAAATTATAACATCGGGCAAGTTAAGCACTCTCTGTATATCTCATATCTCGACGATCTTACATATAGTTACTTTTATACTTTCCCCGAGTAGAAACGCTTGCGCTTTAACATACAAATTAGTAGTTACTCTTTTACTACTATGCTACTATCCTACTTATATACAAAAGAATCGCCAGTTTACTCCATAATTCTGTATTTTGTAAACATCGTTCTTACTGTTGCATAATTACGAAACATTGGATCAACTAGATAAAACGTAGCACCAATCTTGCGTAACTACATTAACTGTTTATTGGTCGGCATCTGCTGACTACTACAATTATTCTCAATTAGTCACGTGTTGGCAATGTGTCACGTGTCAACCACCACCGATGACGTCATAGAAACATCAGTACTCGTCGACACCCTATCTTGCTGCTGGCTGCGCAACACCTTGGCGGGCCACCGCCCGTCCGCGTTGTCCCCGGCAACGCACGCGCTCGCGGCGGCCGTTGTCCTGGCAACACGCGCTTTCTCGTCGTCCGTCTTGTTGTTAGGCGTGAAGTACTTCTCCCGGAAAGTACCGCCTTGGTACGGGTCTTGCAGCATCGTCGCGCTTTCTTCTGCCAGCTCGTCCTGCAGCAGAGAAATTGGTGACGTCATTTCCGCCCGACAGAAGTGACGTCAGACAAGACGACGTGTCCATAATGAACCAACTGTTCTACATGACGCTCAATCAACGACACGCCACACAACTTACATAATCTAGCTCACAACAACGTCTTGTTCGTAAAACTATACTTAGGACTTTTGGGAGCCGGTGGACGAAAATCAGAGTTTTATGCATAATTAGAAATGCATTTTAACAGGTGCAGATCTGAAATCGACACATATTTTTTACTCAGGAATCAACTGATCTGTTGCCTAGCAAAACCTCCATCAAAAATGGGTGCCGAACACGTGATACGTTCGTGCTTTCTGTCGTGCATTTCGTTGAAATTCTGGCCACAAAGTATGTTATTTATGACAAAAACATAAGGCAGAGTTTTTAAAATGACAACTGTATGTGAGAATGTTTGATTTGTGAGATGTTATGCAGTAATAGTAATGCAATTCACATACATAACCGTTATTGGAAATTTACATGATGTAAATATGCTGTATCCATTTGTTTGTTTCAATTGGAAATTATAGAATTGAAAAAAATTGAAATTATCAACATTGTTGGCAAAGGTAAAACTTGACAGAGGTCACGCACAAAATTTTGATCGTGACGCACTGGATACATTAATCTGTGGTGGTGTCCAGGACGACGCCGTTTGCCCTTTGTCACAATCACAATTTTACGCCTGACCTCCCTCAAGCTGTCATTGCCAACATTGCTGATAACGGTTATATAGACGGTCTACGTGAATTACATTACTACATTACAACTGCTGCATGCCATCTCATAGATGAAACATTACGTCATACACTTGTCACCTCAAACTCTTTGCCTTCCTTATGTTTTTGTCATAAAGAAAATTGTCTGAAACCATAATATCAACAAACAACTTGGCGGATTACACAAGCACGCCACGTGTTCGGCATTAATTTTTTATGGCTTGAAGGAGCTTTTGCTGGCAACGTGATGGAAGGGTCAATTATCAAAACTTGCCGAATCTGTCACACATAAATCAACTGGGCTCCTCAATTCATTGGTTTATAGCCTACCTGTCAACCAGTCGTCAAATCGCTTAAAAATAAATGAAACACTATTGACACTTACACAGTCAGCAGAACAATGACTCATTAATGTTTCGCCTTCTGTGGAAATAAGTATTTTTATCTCTTCCATAGATATTTAAAAGTATTTGTCTTCTTGTGTGCTCTGAACCCAAACTATTTGACCTGGTCCCATGCTTACGCTGAACTCTTTGACCTTCTCCATGGTAACGAGACGACGCGAGATCTTCGAGTTGAGAATCTGCTCGCTGTTTGCCACCAGGTGGAGGCACGAGTGTCTCGGAATGTGTTCATCGACGTACCTGAAGACACACAATTGTGATCAATGGCCTACGTGACTACTAAAACAAACATATCTAGTTGATGACTAACTGCATTCATATCGAAGACACATGCACTCCTATTTACGCACGCGTGCACACACAAACACAGTCAACATGCACACACACACCCGCACATGTGCACACATATATGCACACCACACATGAACGCGCACACATACACCACACACACCGTGATTGAAGATGCTATGTGAGAACTTGGTATACATGGTGACTGCAAGATCCTAGTTAGCTACTTACTCGGGTCTGTAGATGGGCAGCCAGAAGGTGAGGCGACCGTGAAGGGTGAGATACTTGGCAGCAAAGTTGAGCAGGTCCTTGAGAATGTCTGACAAGTGATAGTTCACCTTGCTCGGCACGTGGTCTGCCTTGCTACAACAAAAATTGTATTGTAGGTTTGAAGGTGAGCATGTGTGTGCAATTATTTATTTTTATTTGCATGCTAATTGCAGAAATGACTGAACCGTTTGTGTTTGTGTGTGTGTGTGTGTGTGTGTGTATGTGTGTATGTGTGTATGTGAGTGTGTATTATTATAAAATTGTCTCGCCGAGACCACGCTAAACAGATTTTGAGTGCAAGTATTTATCTCCATTTTTAACCATGTCACTAAATAATGGTATCTGGCATTCTTGATGATCAATACATAGGCATAAACTTAGACATATGCATGTTTGCTTTGCATGAGCGCCAGTGTGCAGTGTAAATCAATGAACACATGTTGATAAGCGTCACAAGAAATTATTTAATTGAGCAATAGACTGAAAAGCTGAAATGATGACGGGCATTCTCTTAATGATTAACAGAACATACAATTATACCTACTGTTCCTCAGCTATTTTTACGCTTTCCTTTGTTGTTCCCACTCGGTTTGTGGCTTCTCTGATCCCATAGGGAGCTGCAAATGACACCAGATAGATACTCAATATGTTGTCGATAGTTCACTTAATCATATAAGAGATGCACAACATGTTACATAAATATTTGTTTACCATTTTTACTATTATCTTTAAAGAGGAACATATTATCACTAGTGTATCCTGCATTCAAATAATACAATACACGGAATGTTTGTTCCTGCCCAAATATACTGATCTATTAGATGGTATATCTACCTTAAACATAACAACAACTCAGCCAGCATTTCTGTCCTGAACAGGTATATTAAATTGTGACATACACTAAGGAACAATTTCTCTTAATACACAACTAAGAATTTGAAATTCACATCGACGATTGTGTGACATAACAATAATAGCATCATACATACGATCAGTAACAATGGCGTCAAAGAGAGGCTGCTGCCGCCAGAGGGAATACTGGGAAGCGTCTGCGACGAGACAGTCGAGGAAGCGGTGTGCGAGATTGTACTGTCGCAGATTCTCGTAGATGTTCTCGTCCGGCCGTCGCCACTTCTGACCAGTACGACTTGACCGCCCTAAGCAATGAAACCTATGGTCAGCAAACTTGTTCCTATAATGACGCACTCAGTCTACATTGACCTGTTCAGAGATCGGTTCATTTCAGCTCTACGCAAAGTATCCTGGGTAAAAATACATTCATTGACATAGCACAAAATTTAATTTAAGAACAACTGTGACGACTGCAGCCAAAGTGAGTTTGACATTACACAGGTAACAAATAAATACTTTACCCAAATCGGCAGTCCAATCACAATGCAAACAAATGTTTGCTAGACATTCCTCTGTTTACATTTTGGATGAAATTCTCCCCACAAAACCATGTTCACACATTTGCAGTCGCGAAAATTGGCGATGTCTGAACACATCAACTGTGCTCAAAACCCGGACCGGGCAGGCATGATATTTGGTGTAAAAACCTGGCTTTCAACATTGAGGACTGTTTATTCGTCGTGACTCCGAGATCACATTAATGTTGATCCCATCTCAATTTGGGACATAAAAGAACCACTGAGGATGACAATCACCCTGGCAGTGATCACCAACAGTGCCAGCATAGAAAGGTCGGTTTGGTGATAATGTTCTTAGAAAGATTGACTTGTTGAATGAAACCTCATAAGACCATTAACATTATAACCACAATGTATATACAGACTAATCAGTTAATAGAACATTGCCAAATGCTGGAAACAACTAGAAAGATTCTGTGGATTGCAGCCTTATACCATCTCATTCAGTCATTTAGAAACTGACTGTCGCTAGAAATGTGATGTCATGGTAATATAATGATGGTATTTATCATTCCGATGAACACATTTTTTTTATCATTTAATTTATTTTATAATATGTACATATTATACATTTATTTGACTGTGGACAAACTGGTTGACTGTCTGAAATAAAAACTGTATTACTATGTTGCAGTGTCAATGTAATTTTAGTAAATGTTATAGAAGACATCTACTGTCCGGTCTTTGCTTGTAAACTCTGTATCCACTGGACATTATTTTCATGTGCCTGAAGAAAGCCTCAGACTCTGACACATGAAAACATAAATAAATCATTGAAATAAATTCCACTTTCTTTGCTTCTTTCAATTTACTTATTTACCTCGAAAGAAACTTGTTTTTAATTCCTGAATATCTCAGCCACATTTAGCTGCCTCCTTCAAACCGCTGAGGTAAATAATGCCTAAAAGAACTAAATGTTAACCGAGGAACCTCCTGATTCCACTCACCCTGACTATGAAGAAGTTTGTAGTCAATGTCAGTACCCATTACGTATGCCCCGTGATGGGCTCCAGCTATCAGCAGACTCCCTGTGCAGGCAAATCAGACATCAGATCATACAAGTGCATTTACATGCATATTAGTAATCCGCCAGAGCAAACCGGGTTTTATGTTGAAATTTCAACAAATGAGGTATAATTTTAAAACTTATGATATGTTGTATCCAAAAAGGTACACAACTCCATTTCACAATGCTGTGACTTAATATCCACTACCACCTAAAAATAATTAAATTCTCAGCTGTCCAAAAACACATGGTATAAAATATATGTTGCTATCAAAAAACATGCAATCATTATGAAATGTGTGTACATGTATTCGGAAACCTAAAAACAATAGGTTTCCCAAAACATACAGTATACAAAAATAAATATTTTTTATTTTTAGGTTGTACGAAAACATAGTGTTGGAATACAGTAATTACGGTAAATGGACTTTAATTTTAAAAATTGTAATGTCTAACAAATCTTTAAAAAAATATTATTCAAAATGCAACATCATCTTGGTTCTTCCTCCTTGTTCCTTGTACAACGGCGAGGGTCAGGTATAGTTCTGTTGAACCACTCGCTATGTTCTCTCCATAACTTTCTGTTTGTGAGAACTAAGGCCAGAGAATTACTGGAGAAAAAAGGATAGATGCAGTTGAGTTCGGTCAAATAATGTGGCCATAGGAACAATATAAGCTGTGAAGACTATATAATTATCCTAGGATGACAGCAGCAACTTGATTGTTGGGATTCTTGGACCTTCAAATCTGTTGTCGGGCTCGCAACTATTTCTAGTTACAGACCCGGTTAGCTGTTAACAATTAAAGAGAGCCAGTCAGTTCCTCTACCCGGAATTAGCAGGCATAGTAATTTGTAACAGGAACTTTGCTGTGATGAACGTGGGAAAATGAGACATTGTTGAACATCAATGTGTATTGCTGTTAAACCAGCCTGACTGGGCCGTATTGCAAATAAAGCTTGTTTTGAAAATGGATCTTTTGTTTACTATTTGAATAAGCTCCGGGGTTGTACCTTCCAAATTGTGAATGTTGTTACAGGCCTACTAGAACAAATTGGCCAGCAGCATACCTTCAACATAGTTAGTATAGTCTTAAGAACACATCATATTAATTAATACATGAAAAAGTAGGAACTTTTAAGCCTTATTTTGCACACTAAGAGTAATATTACATCAATATCTTACCTCACTGGCAGATATCCATGATACAATGATACAATGATATGCTGTTACAACTGGACATGATTAGAAGCCACTCACCTGTGCCTACAAAGGGATCAAAGACAAGAGAGTTTGATTTCACCTGTCCCATATTGGCCATGATGAAGCCAAGGGTGGCGTCCATGCTTGTGTTGCCTGAAACATAGAATCATCAACACCATATCTTTCAGCTGAAGGATATCATGTCAATTTGTTATATATGTGATTAAGGTATGATTGTGATGCCATGCCATGCATGATATCTAAGACCTTTCGATTGAGATAATGTGGTATTTTAAAATTGATCAATATTTATTGTATAACTTTTATCAGGTTATGAAACTGTTAACAAAAGTGGTATATGCTCCTTGTCACCACCATCATCATCACTGTACATGATTAAGAGCGAATGAATACATACACATAGATGGTTGTGTTTGTGTTCGTAGGATGTGTGTGAGGGGGCAGTTGAATATGAGAAAATATGAGTTAATTTTCCTGCGAATATCCATGTTTTATGTACTCTTATAACAAACCACATGACAAAGTTCTCTTCTGAGAAATTAAATAAAGTATCTTGTATATTGTAGTCTAACACTATCAAAATCATTCCTTGTGTACCCTTAGTTAAAAACAGCAAGTTGACCAAAGTCCTGATGGTTTTAGAGTACATTACACGTTGTCTTTCAACTTTCAAGGGGAACTGGATAGAACCAGTTATTACTTGTTGTTGACATTAGACAACATGCAACTAACATTCATAGTGATCTCAGCTTCACACAATAAGTTAACATCATATTGAGCTGAGGGTAAACTCAACACATTGAACGGGCTAATGTTTCTTTAAATGTGATATTTGACATGGTAATTAGTTCTCGAGATTTTGTTGAATTCTCTTTTAAAATATTCTGACTGATCCGTTTCATCTTTCTATGCAAAGATTGAGTCTGTCAACTGAAATAATCATAATCATTTTTTTTTTGGAGGTAATTATCATATGTGTTTGTACACTGACCAGTCTTAATTAAAAGAGCAAATAATTAACTAACCCTGAGGACTATGGAAACTGTATTCAATATGTTATTCAAGTCTTTTATTAAAAGTTTTTTCCTAACTAAAAATGCTTATCAGAGTGATTGTCATGTATCACTCATGGCAATAGGTCTACACACATAACAAACAAAATGTAGGCATGCAATTTACTCTATCTGTATAATATAAGAAGTATCTCTAAAATATACCAATGAATTTTCTTGTCTGCAGATGGTATGTCTTGATTTTCTCTCTTTGCCCGTCTGCAATCTACAAGGTAAAACGATCTTTATAACATTTTAAATTACATTTCTTGCAAGCTGCTAGTGCTTTTTTTATTATACTACCAATGTGTTGTCCAAAAACATGACGATAATAATAGAATTACTGCAGAAAAGAACTAAGAAAAAAGTTAATACAATATCTCAGTTGGTCTGGTACAAAAACCAAAAATAATAGTAATAATAAGGTAACTTCTTTTGCACCTAAATCCTTGGAAACGAAGGTGAGAGATGAAAATAAGGTTTGGTCAATTAAAAAATGGATAAGCCGTATCCACACTGTTAACTGATGGATGGATATGCCAGGAAGCTAATATGGATACAGAAGATTGTAAAGGTAAGTTTTTAAATTATGGCATAACTTTCATATCAAAGTGTCACAATTATACAGATAACCAATACTAACCATCATCGCAAGCCAAGGGTGTGATTACGTACACTACCCCTCTCCTATGCATTGTACGGAAGTTAGCTGAATCAAACTCATAATTCACTTTGCTGGCCGTGACTGTACCACCAGTGAGAACAGTGCAGACACATGTCCAATGAATGCTTCAGTTCAAAGTTGAAGCCCTTGACTTCTAGGAATCCCAATATAATTACCCATTCAACCATTTTCACGAGCCGATGAGTGGTGTTGTCTTTAAATCACTACGTCTACTTCCCAAACATTCCATCGGAACGTCTCAGCAGGCAAAATTATTGGCTAAACCTATCTTCAGAGTTTCTTAAAGTGATCTGCCATGGGGTACAGAGACTGAAGTAATCAGCAGTGCCCCGGGCACATGAGGATGCAGGTAACTAAAAGAAATCAACCGTTAACTGACCCATCTGCCGAAGTAGATGGTGATTGGATGCTCCGATGGCTCCACCTGGTTGGCTCCGTAGTACTCCAGCAGGTGGAAGGTGTTGTCAGGATGGTTCAGGTTCATCTTGCCATCGAACGACACATTGCCATCCAGCAGTGTCTGAAGATGAGCAGTGGTGACGCAAGTGAGTTGTAAGATATTTAGGGAATATACATGTGCAGGAACAAGAGTGACGGATGAGAAAACAAAGGAGAGAGAGAGAGGGAGGGGGGAGAGAGGCAGGGAGAGAGACAGACAGAGTACTGTATTACCTCTGCCTGAGTTCTGCATACATTACAAACAAACTTGCTGGCTGTGAATCACACAAATCATTGCTGGAACTGGCATCAGTTAGATATATCTTCTGTTAGTGACAGTCAGCATTTTGAAATGAAAATATAACTGTGCTTTGTAACACAAGTATTTCAGTCAACAAACAGAGCTTTACAGCAGCAAACAAACAAACAGTGTATTTTACCTCAATCCTTTTGATCTTTTCCACCATAGACAGCTGTTTGTTGAAGCTTGTTAAACGTATGCAGAATGAGCCATTTTTGTAAGGTTCCTGGAAACAGGAATAAATACAAATTATACATAACTGGTTGGACAGAAGTTTAAAGAATATCAGCATACCATGCTCTTCTACAACTACAACTACAACATAAGTTGTGAATAAAAAGAACAAATTATAACATTGTCAATCCATATAATATAACTGCAAAATGACTGTTGCCTAAATAATTATTTACTAAACTGCGTAAATAAATATGTTTGCATGTAAATATGTTACCGTATACTGCTTTGGTAAGTTCCGTAGCTCTGAAAACAATTCTTCATAGCTGCTGCCTTTTGCCCACAGCTCAAACAGAGATCTGTAACACAAATCAATCTCAGTCAGACCTGGGGCCAAGTACATTTTCATGAATACGAGTACGAGAACTTTGACGATGGATGAGTACAAGTACATTGCTAAAACTGAGTAGAAGTACGAGTACATTCTCACGAGTAGGAGTAAAAGTGTGAGTATAAGTAGAACTGCATTAAATAAAAAATGTACTACACATACCTAAGCTAAATGTATCAAGACATGCATAAAAAATAATAATAAATAGACAACACAATATTAATTAATAAATTATTTAAAATAATAGGCTAGTTCTGCTAATTAAACATATTAAAAAGGCTAGAACTGCATTAAAATATAAAATGTACTAAACAAACCTAAGCTAAAAATATCAAGACCTACATAACAGATAAAAGTAATAATAAATAAGTAGAGTAAAATATTAATGAGGAAATAATTAAAATAATAGGCTAGTATAATCGTACAAAATAATAGTAGTAATTAATAAATACTATGATGTGGAGAGAATAAAGGCTGGAATGCTGAGATGGTGAGGGACCAACTGAGCCAGAGTTGGAAAATTGTTGTGTTGACCCTTCCAGAACTGCAGTGGGTCACTGTGACGATATGTACATGGCTGACTGAGGTATTTGTTCACCTCTGCAATCATCAGTCTACTGATATTAGAAGTTTACAATTTATATTTTCTGATTGTAGACTACTAGTTTTCGAGAGGGTTAGCACATGTCCATATAACAGGCTCAAAATCCCCTTTGGACTTTTAAGCCAGACTGTCACTTTATGTGATGCACATTGTCATTACAATTATTAGTTACGAGCTCAGCAACTGATTTTATACATATGTAGCAGCAATTCGCACAACATATTTCAAACTGTAGGTTTAAATAAAGCTCTACATAGTGTATCCGTAAGTTATTTCTAAGGCTTACCATGAAAAAGATCAGGGTGAAGATTTTTTTTGAAATTAATGAAAACAGTTAGTTAGTTTAAAAACTGTGTGCATTGGTACATTTGTTGTAACTATCGACCAGCTGTAATTTTGAACACTGATAATACCCTTAATGCATACATGTACACATGTACACCTGTATCTCAAATGAATCGAGGATAAAACCCCAGCGGACATAACCCCAGCCTCTTATTTAAATTGTGGACAAAACCACAGCACTGCCTAGAAATAGTAGAATGTTTTGGTGTATCATAAATGATCTATGTATGCATTATATAAAATAAAAATATATAGTAATGCACTTTATTTTCTAAATCCAACATTGTTGATAGAGATTATATTTTCCAATTAGGGGTATAATAAACAATTACTTGTAGCAGCATAAAAATGCATATCATATCCCTTTGAGTGTAATTACTTGTTTGATCTTTCCTTTCCAATTAACTTCAACACATGGCATTGGCTGGTAGTTGGAACTAACAGTTTTGTTGATGGAGTGAAATTGGATTAAAGGAAACTGATTAAAGTAATGTACATGTACTCCTATTCATGAACCCCTCTGAATAGTGCTTAATTACAATCAGTAGAAATAGAAGTTGTCACTTTCTAGTGGAGTTCTTTGCATATTCCTATTGATCGTATTCCTATTGATGTTTTCTTTGAATGTGGATTGTGGCCTTTACAGTTAACATTAATTGGATTTAAATAAGGGTATATAATGCATACATAGACAATTTATGATACACCAAAACATTCTAGGCAGTGCTGGGGTTTTGTTCACATTTGAAATAAGAGGCTGGGGCTTTGTCCGCTGGAGTTTTGTCCTTGCACCATCTAAAATAACTGATGATGAATTGCTACTTACTTGACTAGAATAGTTCTGCTGGCAATCTTCTTGGCAGCTTCCTCATTTGGTAGGTCAACAACAATGAAAGGATTCTGTGCGGGTAGGGAAGATAACGTATCGAACGTTAATAACGAATGTAACTGAACGGCCATCAACATCGTTTGTAAAGTAATGTTCTTAAAGGAAAATAAAGTTAATTCCATAATAAATATCTTAAGACTTAAAGTGTACGCACTACCCAACAAATTGCATTGAATAAGCCCAAAACATTGCTTGCAATTTTATAATTACGCACACAAAACATTCAATTACTGAACAGCAGCTATTGCCACTTTTACGCAGATGTCCCTATCCACAAATGTCTTTGAAGTAAGCTGATTCCCACACCCCAGATTACAAGTGGGTCAAATTCCAACTGATTCAGCAAATTCCCTGTTCATATACCATGGCATTACCATGCATCCCTGGCTTGAGAGGGTGATTTCGTGCAATTGAACATAAAGCTGCGTAAACTGTGTATTACTGAATAGACCTGCCTCTAGTTGGTTGTCTGTGGGTACAGACACAGGGATGTTGAAAAGTCCTGCCACCGATTTCAGCTCCTGTGTTGCAAGAAACAGAAAAGGTCTATTCAAGGCACCTGCTAAGACAGTCACACATATATGGCATACTGAGCAGTTTAGGAAAAGTAACTACATTTATTGAAATAGCTCCTCCTTATTCAATTATAACATGCTGTATGTCCATGTAAAAGTCTGCTAAAACTAAAAGGTGATAGCTAACAGTACTTTAACAACGTAAATATGATTTTTTTTATAATAAATGTACCAGTATTTAAATTAAAACCAATTACACATGTTCAGTATACATGACATATCCATTTGGTACTAACCTACGTACTGATTGCTGTTACGTGAACACTGGTAAATGTAAGTAAAGGTGAGTTCTTATATAACGCAGTATCCAGTCCTCAGGACTGCTCAAAGCACTTTACACTTTACTCCCTGGCAGACCTGTTCAATCAAACACCATCTCGACTTCTCAGAGAATCGTCCAATCATGCTGCAATTAATGCGTGAAGAGTCACTGTCTATAACCAGCTATTCATTCACACAGCTGAGTGAACTGGAGCAACATTGAGTGAACAAATGTTCCACTGCGTCACAGGATTCGAGTCCGAGCTCTAGCCACCGCACAATTATTAGACTAGTGTTTCAGAATTTGCTAATTACCCATCAGACTACCAAGACTAGTGTACACATATTATCGTTGATCGTGTCAACAATATAAACAAGCAATTTTCACAAAAATCTGAAGAAACAGTTGCGAAATACATCCACAGTGTAACTCCCTGCCACTTATTTGTGCCATGTTCTGCAAACAAATTGTCAGAAAACTTGGTTTTAGTGAAATACTTACAGTTTCCATATAAAAACTCAGCGCTGTGTGAAAAGTTTGGTAACAGCATTTACTGTGCTAGCGGCTATAACGATTGAAAAAGTTGATGCAAGTGACATAATTGCCTAGTAGGAAAGTCATGCTCAATTGCCGTTAGTCATACACAGAGATCATTGGCTAGGTCTAGCAAGATTTGATAGCAATTAGCATGCTTTCTGAAGTGGGTCGAACAACAACTGGGTAACTATAATATTCATGGACATGGTCTGCTCACTCTTCAGACTTCACTGTAGTTTAGGTGCTAACATAGATGCTTTGTCCTTTGCCTTGGTGCGATGCTTATTACACTGGATCAATGAACATAAGAAAAAAAATTGGGTAGACCACGCCTCGAAAAAACACACGAAGACGGTCACCTACAATCACCAAACTTCACATCATATATCTAATACCCCTACTCTACACGTGATCAAAACATGTAATTTATTATCGATCAAAATGTACAAGAAATTCACTAGTTTTTGCATGTATACATTAGTTCCACACCACTTAATGATTGATCTCAGACATGGGGATAGATCACACTGTATATTTAAGAAAATATGCAATATGTAATTAAACAAAGTTACCTTAAATTTAATGTTGACAGCAGCTGAGGGTATTTATTTCATTTTTATTGCTATTGTTTATTTCAGAGGTAAATTATCATAGATATGATACAATACATATTACATTGTTTGTTTTTACAGATGTTTTATTTTATAAAAAACATGTTTTCCTGAAAATAATTGCTAGCTTTATTATATTATAAACAGTGACACATGAATTTTATTTAAAAAATTGTAGCGAATAGGTGTGCTCAACAGTTTTAAACATCAATAATGTCAGCAGTATGAAAGACTGTAAAAATGTCTTGATAACTATTTTAATGGATTTCATCCCGACCCATTCCAGTCATAATCCTAAAATGGCGTATTTGGGTGGGAGTACGTCATGGATGCCCCCTTTCAGAAATATGTTCTTTGTAATTATTGTTAGCTAATTGTGAAATCATATAATAATTATAATTTTATTGAATTTAGTATGGATTATTCCCGTTGTAAATATTTTATTTTTTAACAGTGTTAAAATGTTATTATGTGGGTTAATACAAAATACATTATTATAATATTGACATAGTGTTAATGATCTTTAAAAGCTATATATATATATTGTTTGGCAGATTATTGTATCTATTGGTAAAACATAATAATGTTAATTTGTTTGGCAATTTCTAATTTATGTGTTACATTACAGCGTGTACTGCATTGGATTTAAAAACATGAATGTTTGAAGAACTTATACTTATGAATAAACCTACTTACTGTAAATAATATTATTATTAACCACTAAACATTGATACTGGCAACCGAAATACCCCCAGCTGCTGTCAACATTAAATTTAAGGTAACCTTATTTAATTAAATATTGCATATTTTCTTAAATATAAAGTGTGATCTATCACCATGTCTGAGATTAATAATCATAAAGTGGTGCCACCGTGGAATTAATAATAATGTTTATTTCAAACAAGTCCAAATGTATACATACACGTAAATAAAAACAAATATATAAATAAAATACAAAGATATAAACAATGAATGAATGAATGTTTATTTCCACAATCAACTGGTACATGTGTTCATAACAATATTTTACAATTGTGGAAATGGAGACAGTCGAAGTGTTACACTTATTAAACACTGTCCCCATCCTTTTTATAACATGCGATACATTAATAACTACCATGTCATAACAATATAAAAAATAGGAAGAATAACAATATTTGTACAACATTGTTAGTAGATTTAACAATTTCACTAAATTTGTGTCAGTAATTAATACACACTTAAGAAATGCAATAATATAATTACAACATTGCAGTAATAATGTGTACTTTTCATAGATTTTATGTCTATACAACTTCTTAAAGGTAGTAATACTGTTAGAGGTCTTTATTTTATCATCTAACATGTTCCACAGTTTCACACCATGTATTGTTACACAATTTGCTTTTTTTTGTTCTTGCAAAAACTTGCCTTATATTTTTACTTTGGCGAGTGATATAGGCTGAGCCCAAGCTTATCTTAAACATATTTTGTAGATTTATAGGTAAACACCTTATACATTATCATAGCTGATTTCAGTTCAATCAAATCAAATACCTTTAAAACATGCAGTTCCAGAAATAACACATTTGAATGATGTAGGTAATTCACATTGCACACAGTTCTTACTGCCTTTTTGTAACATGTAGATATCGTTTATATTAGTCTTATATGTGTTACCCCCCACGTCACAACTGTATGTCATATATGGAAGAAATAGTGAGTTGTACAATATCATGCAGGAGGTTCTGTCTAGCACATGTCTTGCTTTGTACATAATTCCAATACTTTTATATAACTTGGCTTTTGTCATGGCAATATGTTTTTTTCATTGACCTTGTTATCTTTTAATACACCTAGAAACTATATATAAATTTTATACACCATGTCAATTTTAGTTTTATAAATGCTTATTTCTACATTAATTTTTTTCTTGCAAATGCTAAACATAATTTTTTTTTAAATAGATTTAGGGATAGTTTATTAACTGCAAGCCATGTGTTTAATTTATCCAGTTCACTACTTATGAAGTTATGTTTTTGCTTAGTTGAACAGGATCACATGGAATAAAAGTTAGATGGTTAATAAAATGTATAATGTATACACGCACAGACGAGTGAATTTCTTGTACATTTTAATCTATAAAAGACAGTAAATTTAATTGTTTGATTACGTGACAAGTGTGTACGTGTAGAATACTGAATAGCCATGCTGATACTGTATTAGATATATATATATATGATGTGAAGTTTGGTGACTGTACTGTCTGGACTGTAGTGTAGGTGACCGTTTTCATGTGTTTTTCGAGGTGCGGGGTTAAACAGTAAAAGTACCACCCAAAACTGTTTAAACCAGAATAACGTAATTACAATCAGTAAGACGTTTGGTTAAATCACTGTGTATTATCACTTCATGACGAAATGGAGACGAGCCACGCCGAAGGGCGATAATTGGTGATGGATAGCAAATAACGTAGCATTACTTGGGTGATGATTATATTTCAGGCCACAACAAATACCACAGAGGGTAATATTAACAAACTATACTAATGTATGTATGTGCTTACCGCCAACCGAAAGTCCAAATGTTCGTGAGCAAAATGTAGAAGATACTTGCACTTCCGACTGGTCACCATGGGCGCTGCCATCTTGGGATTACTGTAGAGATAAATATGGGGACAGCCTAAAAGGTGGATCACGGAAAAGGCGGACATGCTTTGATGATCGGGGTAGTCATTTTTAATTCGAATTCTAGTTATTTAATTATTATTTCCAATTGACCTGTCTATCACGTGGCCTACTAAACATGGAATTGGGTTTCCCGAGGCAGAACTTCATAATAAAAAAGCAAAATAATAATCATAATTTTAATTGCATTTCTCCACACAATAAACCTGGCAATTGTGGCGATTATATAGGCGCATCACAGTCCTAGAAGATGTTATTAAATTACTAAGATTTAAAAAACCCAGTAAACTATATATCAATAATAAAAAATTAATAAGGATAATAACAGTAATAACAACCCATTCCTTAGTTTTCAATACTAGTTAAAAACGACAAGTTAAGAAGAAATAATAATCATTAATTATAACTAAAGTACATACTGAAACGTTCAGAGTTCGTAACTGAGCACACATTTCTTTGAAAGAGAAAAGTGCGTTTAAAAAGAAGTGGCTTTAGTCGCTTCTTGAACATATTAAGGCAGTCTGTAGCATGCAAGGTATAGGCTTTTCCAGAGGCGTGGCGCTGCATGTGAAAAAAACAATGTCAGCGCGGCACCTCCAGCAGGTGAGCGTCGGTGGAGCGTAGTGTGTGAGTGGGCTGGTGTCAAGTTAGCAGGTCATTGGAGTCTGGTGAGAAGGTGGTCAGAAATTCTGCACAGCAGGGCAATTCCATTGTAAAGACGAGAAGCCACGTAGGTATGCATTATCATCTCTGTGGCTTACCGAGCTAGAAGATTTCGATTTTTTTCAATATTATGTAGATGGAAATATATATGCCACACGATACATGTGCTGCACATGGTTGTTCATGCTTAGGGCTTTATCAAAGAAAATGTCAATGTTCCTGTCCATGGTGCAAATAGCTAGGCACGGTGTTATTGGCAAGTTCTATGTGCAGCATAGGAAGTTTGTCCTTGATGTGTGGCGGCTTATTACACACAAAAATAAGTTTTCATGCCAACGATAAGTTTGTATGGAATGTGCAAACAAATTCAGTTTTGCTGCCTACAAAAAGCGTGTACCCCAAATTTAAATCTAAAAAAGTGGACTTCCACCTGTTATGATAATTAGTAAAAAAAACAATGTTCAAGTCGAAAATGTAGGTATACTTTTGTCCTGGTAAATTATACGAAATATAAATATAAAATACATCGTGATTACAATTGCAATTTGTTAAAGTTGTTAATGTCAATGTTAGAACATATAACAATTTAGTCTTTGAATACATATAAAATAATTTCATAATAATATGATATTACATGTTTAATATAACTAAACTATTTACTCGAAAATCTTCACCATGTGTGCAGTTTTGAATATATTCATAATGGTATCATAATTATAATATAATTAATCAATATATTCATAATGGTATCATAATTATACTATAATTAATCAATATATTCATAATGGTATCATAATTATAATATAATTATGATACCATTATGAATATATTCAAAACTGCACACATGGTGAAGCGCTTCGAGTAAATAGTTCAGTTTATAAAAAAAAATGTAATATCATTGCGTGTTGGCTTTTATGAATTAAAACATGTAAACATGTGGCACCCGGTGCATTGTGAACAAATAAAAAAAAATCACAATGCAGAGGCAGCCACATGTGGCGGCTTATTACATAGAAAATAAGTTTTCATGCCAACGATAATCTATATGAAATGTGCAAACAAATTAAGTTTTGTTGCCTGTAAAACGCGTACACCCCAAATTTAGATGTGAAAAAGTGGACTTCCACTTGTTATGATAATTAATAAAAATTCAATTTTCAAGTCGAAAATGTATCTATACTTTTGTCCTGGTAAATTAAACACAATATAAATAAAAATGTATCGTGATTACAATTGCAATTTGTTAAAAGTTGATAATGTAGATTATAATTATCATATGTCCTTTGAAAACAAATGTTGCTCGAGCAACTTTACATGTGCAATATGTTTCAGAATATGCCTGTGCCAGTAATGTTCATTACAGTAACATTTAGTATAGATCATTGTCATTGATTAAATGAAGTAATACCAATGTGATTGATGGGCATCGCGTGTGTTTGAATTGTGCATAGAAACAAAGTTATACAACTTGAACCAAACTTTTTCCATATATACATATCGATGTGAAAGGGTGACCTCAAAACAACCTTCCATCACTTTTAAGTATTATTAAAACAGCTATATTTTCACGTGGATTCGGGCTGACTTTTTTCTAGTAATATATAGACATATGTGGTACGCATAGAACATACCTCATAGCTATTTAGTTGAGCTTGGAAAACATGATTGTTATACTCTTCCAAAAGAAATGTGGCTTGAGTGGTTAAAAGCGATTAGTTTAGAAGAATATGTTTAGAAGATTTCTAGCTAAACTGTTCAGTGCAGATAGAGATATGTGTTACGGATCACTGAATAGCCTACCCTTACAAGTTGCATATATAATTTGTATGAACTGTGTAAAGAAAATAACTGATACAGCCTAAATCAAGCGTGTCCCCTACATTTTCTATTCATAAAGGAACCCGCAGTGATCTTCCGTCACGTTTAATTATTATATCAAACACGCAATGTTTATCCGTAGATTTTGGTGGACTATTGTCTTGGTAATCGAGTCATTTAGTACATATAAAATACATCATAATTACAACTGCAGTTTCCTTTAGACTAAAAACTACATTGCATGTGTGTCCGTACATAACACATGTAGCTCTGCCGATCGATTGCAAGTATTTACCAACATGTTTAGCAGGCGACTGCGACTGTACTGTACATTTCAGTTATATTTAAGGATCACTGGAGAGACCAATCAACTATCTTTCCCCTGGTATTCATCATTTGCTTGAAATGAGCAAAGAGAATAAGTCTTACCGCCAAAATGAAGCGATTCCCCTACATTTCAACGTAATTAAAACTAACAATAAGCGACCGCATGCCATTCACAATTATTGCAAAACTACAAAATGTTATGCATTATTGAATACAACAACCTCGCTAACTGTATACATCACTTTTATGATTTGTGTAAAACAGAGAAGCTATATAGACTGTCTAAAGCACCACCCCGCCACCCCCTTATGCATTTCAATACGCAAGAAATGACCCGCCATGACGTCTGATCTTAAAAAATGGAAATATTCCACTTCGTGGATTGAAGGTGGACTTTTATTCTTGTAATGCAGACATATAGTACGAATTAAAAACATTATACGTACTATTGCAATGTGTCTGACGTTGACCCTCGTTTCGCGTAGGCCTGTAATAACTGGATTATATTGGCTAATTCCTTGCATTCGAAAATCACAGTCAGTCAGCGCCAGTCGTGCCAGTTGAACATGTTCAATCGCCACGATTGTCGCTGACTCGGCGAAAGTTTGGGGAATCGTAGTCGTAAGCACGCGCACAACGCCCCGATTACGCACGAATGTCTACGCTGCGACGGTCGAGATGTGTCGCAGCGTAGACAATCCGGCGGTGTGCGGCGGGCTTTATCCACATTTAATCCATTATGTCTACACTGTCCCCATCCGCACAACTGTACATATATGCATGTATACACGTACGGACGCCCGCAGATGGCATTTACGCATTTACGCACTTACGCACGCAGTCACACACACACACACACACACACACACACACACACACACACACACACACACACACACACACACACACACACACACACACACACACACACACACACACACACACACACGCACGCACACACACACACACACACACACACATACACACACACACACACACACACACACACACCCACCCACCCATCCACCACCCTCCCCACACACAGGTGTGTAGTTACGCCAAAAAAAAAGTTTTCGGCCGTAGGGTAGTTTCATAGAGAACGTAAGTATATGTTGGCACGAACACGCCTATAGGCCTATACTGCATAAGAACACCTGTTATGAACAACAGAATTGCACAACAATCACGAATATTACTTTATTAAAACAACAGAAAACAATGCCAATGTCAATCCAAAAAAATCCTTCGGAAATTGAAACATGTTTAATAAAATTATGAAAGCTGCATCATTAGCGCGAGCGACTTAGTCCAAACACCGCAGGTGTATCGCACCGCGCAATGCACAACTATAATAATGGATGCCTAACATTGGCATTAAGAAATTGCTTTAATTTAAAACAAACAACGAATCGTTGAGAAACTTAAACACGCTGTTGCTACTGAATGGTTCCAGTTGATGTTTCTGACATTTGGCTTAGCACGGTATGACGTAGTGATGAGTTGCGCCTGGAGTGTCAATCAGCTTAGTATTACTGTAGTCCTCTTTGTAAATGACATAGCAAGTGTTATTGACATAGTCTACAGCAGCACAAAAAGAAGGCATCTCCATGCACGCTTCTTGGCACTGTTGAATGTTGTCGATGTAGTCGACCAATTCCCCGCTGGGTTTATGGCTTTTGTTTTTCACTTCTTTGAATTTACCAGTGCATTCTACAAAGAAATGTCAATAGTAGTAGTGGTGCTGGTGGTGCTGGTGGTGCTGGTGGTGCTGGTGGTGCTGGTGGTGCTGGTAGTGTTGTTATTGGTTGTTGTTGTTGGTTGTGGTGGTTGTGGTGCTGGTGGTGCTGGTGGTGCTGGTGGTGCTGGTGGTGCTGGTGGTGCTGGTGGTGCTGGTGGTGCTGGTGGTGCTGGTGGTGCTGGTGGTGATGTTTGTGGTGTTGATGTTTGTGGTGGTGGTTGTGGTGCTGGTGGTGCTGGTAGTGTTGTTATTGGTTGTTGTTGTTGGTTGTGGTGGTTGTGGTGCTGGTGGTGCTGGTGGTGCTGGTGGTGCTGGTGGTGCTGGTGGTGCTGGTGGTGCTGGTGGTGCTGGTGGTGCTGGTGGTGCTGGTGGTGCTGGTGGTGCTGGTGGTGATGTTTGTGGTGTTGATGTTTGTGGTGGTGGTTGTGGTGGTTGTGGTGATGGTGATGGTGATGGTTGTTTTGGTGGTGGTAGTTGTGGTGGTGGTGGTGGTGACGGTGGTGATGGTGGTGGTTGTGGTGGTTGTGGTGGTTGTGGTGGTTGTGGTGGTTGTGGTGGTTGTGGTGGTTGTGGTGATGGTTGTGGTGGTAGTGGCGGCGTTAGTAGTAGTAGTAGTAGCAGTAGCAGTAGCAGAAGCAGTAGTAGCAGTAATAATAATTATAATTAGTTTATATTTATAAGTTAATGGGACAACGTCTATATCGCCTATATCTCCAGGAATCTGAGCTCAGAGGTGCAACATACAAGACTCATTAGGCAAAATCGTTAACATGGACAAGCAAGAGTCGCCATTAGAGCAAGGGACCGCCAAAGGGTAGGGTGGGAATGCAATTTCAAATAAATAAGTCTTCAGTTTTTTTGCGAAAGGTAGCTATAGTGTCATATGATTTTAAAGTGATAGGGCGTTGATTCCATGGTGTGGGTGCAGCTACAGAAAAAACCTGTTTGCCGATATTAAGCTTGGTTTTCGGAACAAAACGTCGTTGTGAAACAGATGATCTGAGATTCCCAGGGATATCAGAAAAAAACTTGAAATGCAAGCCAGTGTAACTGTTTAAGTTGGGGTAACTTAAATCCACCCATCATGCAAATAACATGATGAAATCAGACAATAATACGAACTTGACAGCTGGCATGACAGTTCCCTATCAAAGCTGTATGCCGATGTAGGACTAAGACTGTTGTAATGCTGCCACAACGTCCCGTCTACGCTTCACCTTCGTATATCGTGTACTCACGTTCGCACTTATCGCCGTCATAGCCTAATGTGCAGTGGCACTCTATGAGAGAGATATAATGCAGCGTGTCGTTGTACGTGCCTTCCACAAAGCACGAGCCTCCATTCAGACATGGATTGGGATTGCAAGATGCCGTGTTAACTACACAGCAGGAAGAAGAATTAGAGTAGCAAATGGGTGATTATCAGAACTTGGCAGCATTTCGGTAAAACGAACCCCAAAAAAACATTTCAGTTTGTTTCTTTTACTTTCAAGTACATATGTTTGGACATCCAAAACATCGAAAAGTTCAAAAATTTGATCACTCTCGATAAAGTTACAGCTTTATGAATGTTTAGACCTAAAGCCGATCAGAATGTCCGTTACTATTTAAGGCAACCAAAATATAACTTACTTATATTTTTTTATAATAAAATGTTTTCATGTCCATTTGATATGGAACACGTGTGCTATCCATCCCCCAAACTGAATACACACTACTGTTGTTCCTTGCTACATTTTGTTTGGTTTAATGTGGCTAACGTATGACACCAGGGACGGATCGAGAGAGGGTAGTCTAGGGGGGGATTAAAAACCTCCACTGTCGGCACATGCAAATTCATATTCGGGTATGAGCCGGACCTTCAGCACCACTCTTTTGTCTTGGCTGGCTCGACTGATGACACTGGTAGACGTAACTTGAGCTTATTGTAACCTAAACGGGGGCACATTCCAAAAGTCTGGGGGGCATGGTAACGGGAGCCCATTCAAAAAGGTTTGGGGCACGCCACATTCCAAAAGTCTAAGGGCACGTGCCCCCAGACTCCCCTGGATCCGCCTATGGACACTTTCTTCAGCAAAAGTCGAAACTAAACTTTTAATTTGAAAGTATATATTCACAGACGCATTCTTTTATAAGGATCACCTTTTTATAAATGATTCATATATATATTTTTTTATTATATCAAATTTTGTGTTGCTTAAGCAAATAGATTTTTTTATGTGGGAATATGTAATTTTACTTTATGTAAAATAAGAAATTATTTGTTTTTATAGAAACTACAATAATAATTAAAACGTGAATTGCACAGCTAAGTCTCATTTCTCAAATCTGCGAGGAATTGTGGATGAAAATATTGATATCTCGGAATCGTGGTTGGAATCGTCGCAATTAAGACAACCTTTAAAACAATAACAGCAAATGTTATGCACAATATGATACAGGAAATTATATTGTAATCTTGTATAACGCGATGTTCCCATAACTGCTAACCATACACACACAAGCATAATAATGTTGTGATCGTGCAGCTGAACCCGGATAACTATCAAGTGTGCGTGTACGTGTTTCGTTTAAAAGCACACTTATGTTAACAGCACAATTATATTTTCTGAAATGTCACATCAAAAAGTATTGAGAAGGTCTACGATGTATCCGAAATTTATGTCTTCTTCTTCCGGTTTATCAACCGGCTTCAACATTTTGAAGATCACTGTGGTATTTCAGGGTGTACGCATCGGAATAGGTAGATAAACAAGTGACGTTATATACATGTATGTAATCTTTCTAATACATGCAATACGACATGGTACTATTAAGTGTGGATTCACATAGGGCTTGTGCAAAATACGTACATTGGCAACGAAAGCCGACCGTCTCTTCGGGACACTGACATTCGTAACTCGTGCTGTACGCGTCACACGTTCCGCCGCGTTCACACGGAGAATTTTGGCACGGTTCTTGCAGCATGGAACAAACATAAATTTCATGACTTCACATGTACACATGGATGCATATCTGCACACCAGGGAGTATCTGCAAGCGTCCCGATCTCCACTCCCTGTCCCTATCCCCATCGCACCACGCGCTCTGTTCGATTGTCCAACAATCGAGCTGAGTGCGTGGCGCGATCGGGATAGGGAGTCGAGATCAGGGCCCTTACGGACACTCTCTAATAAAAATAACTGCACACAACTACACAAACGTGCGCACGTGCGCGCTTCGCGTCACACACGCGGGCGCACAGGTAGACAGTGAAAGGATGCAAGACAATAACATGTTTAGAACAGTTCGTTATGTTGCGGTTGTACTGTAATCCGCATAACGATTCCCGAAACATAAAGTACGTGCGTGTGTGATTACGCGCGCATATGCATGTAAGTGTGCGTTCTTATGTCGTGTGTGTGTGTGTGTGTGTGTGTGTGTGTGTGTGTGTGTGTGTGTGTGTGTGTGTGTGTGTGTGTGTGTGTGTGTGTGTGTGCGTGTGTGTGTGTGTGTGTGTGTACATGTGTGTGTGTGAGTGTGTGTGTGTGTGTGTGTGCGTTTGCGTGTGCGTCTGCTTGTGATAGTGTATGTGTGTGTGCTTCGGGCGGGCGGGCGCGCGCGTGTGTGCGGTGTATGTGTGCGCACGCGCGTTCATATGTGCGTGTACATGCGTGTGTGCGTGTGTGCAAGTGTGCAAGTGTGTATGCGCAGGCACGCGCACGCGAAAGCCATTCTAAACTATACAAAACGGCGCAACTTGCAGCATACCAGAACAGTCGTAGCAGTCGGGCGACTTATACCGGCACGTCCTACTTGCCGAGTCGAAACCCCAATGTTGTCTATCTGGACACGACTTGATATCCGAGAGTTCTCCACGGCATGTGACGTACTTGCGGCAATTTCCACACAAAGCGTATACTCCGTCATCCGTGTTACTGCAGGTCTCAATGCAGTCAGGCCGGCCAGCGAGGTGACATAGATGAAGAGGAGCTGAAACAGCCCACAACATTCAGCTGTAACACTCAGCTCAAAGCGTGACAAATAACATATGTCGTGTTTAATCAATCTTGACCATAACGTGAAACTCAAAAGAGGCAAAGAACACGAGTTTCGTTTCCCCTCCCGGTTTAGCGCACCTTTTTTGGTATGAAATTAGGGAAATTGGTCTACTTTTCATTTCTGCATGTTACACCGTCCGCAATTACCCTGGAACATGTTTAATTTCATGAAATGTGAACCGACCAAATTTTCGTAAATCTCAGTCACCCCAGTTGGGTAACAAAGGGGGTAACTCAATTTTTTTGATATGATATGATTTTGATAACACATATACCATTCATTCTAAATGTATGTATGTTCACCCTTGGGAACGTCGAAAAATGTGCAAAATCATTTATCAATGGCATCAATTTTTTCATTTCAATTTAATTAATTTTCATATTATCGCAACCCAATAAGATTCGTTGGCTTGTGCGGCGTGATCCGAGAGAAGATCTGCGACGAGTCGCTCGATGTCAGAATCAGAATCACAATAATATTTATTTTTCTCATATAAATACCACCATATAATAGAGTTATAACTGGTAGATCACATAAACAACAAACACTATACAAACACAGACAGTTGAACAAAATGTATACCATGCACTGTAAATAAAATTAGGGCTCCCCTACAGGTTAATGTATGTCTATGGGACAGAAGAGTTCTATTAAGACCAAACTTGGTCGTTATCATAGGGGCCACCCGAGTTTAACTTCTATAATTCATTATGAGAACACTCTTTATATAAAAATAAAACAAATACTGTAGTTATACTTAAGTTCACCATAATAGGAAATCCTTTGACCCTATCAAATTATAATAATTTTAATATGTTTAAATAGTATTTATTAGAAGGATTTATAATTACGATATATTTAGGCAAATGTGACAATTTGAAATGTCACATCATCAGCCACAGAACGCGCCGAGCGCACGAGACAGCCCCCCACTCAGCAAATCCTCACAGCGATAACGTGGCTTTTCTGGGCAAGGAACGTCTATACGTTGCACGGAACGTCTACACGTTGACAAGGGACATCTATACATTTACAAGGGACGTATATTATACGTCAACAAGGAATGTATGTACATTGACACGGGACGTCAATACAATGACAAGGGACGCCTATACGTTGACAAGGCACGTTTATACGTAATAAGGGACGTCTATACGTTGACAAGGCTCATCGATACGTTGGCAAGGGATGTCTACACACTGACAAATACGTTGACAAGGAACGTCTATACGTTGACATGGGACGTCAAGGCACATCTAAACGTTGGCGACGAACGGATATACCTTGACAAGGCACGTCTATGTTTTGGCAAGGGACGTTTATACGTTGACAAGAGACGTCTATACGTTGACAAGGGACGTCTATACGTTGACAAGTGACGTATATATGTTGACAAAGGACGTTTATACGTTGAAAAGATACATCTACTCGCGGAAATTCATTGTCTTCAAATGTCGGTCAATTCATCTCACCAGAGTGAAATGAATCGACCGACATCTGATGTTTCGTTCACGCTCTATACCACATGCCAGTCTTCACCTCTTTGGGTCATCGCAGAAGTTCTTTCTAGTTCTCGTCTTCATAGCAGACCAACACGAACAATTCACCACTGACGGTCATACAATGGAATTAACGTCCTTTCCGCATTTATACTTCAACGTTCATACAAAGACAGTTTGGTGCGTGCAGGAACTTACCATCGCACAGTTCTCCTTTGTGATTCATATCGCATATGCAGTGTGCTTCCCAAGTCCGGTTGCCTTTGTATGGATGTCCCGTTGACACACACCTACTGTGGCCACGGCACTGTCTCAAACGGCATGGGTCGAAAACTGAAACCAGATTCATGCATATTTACTGTTCGTCACATGTACGTCATGCTAGGATCATATGGACGGGCTCTAAAGTCCGCAGTCAGAGACCCGTTGTGCTGTTATTGGAACGGATTTTGGTAAAATCGTAACGGAGTGCTTCTTAAAAAAAATGGTTTTTTAGATAACGGGATGTTATATTGTTCAAATACCATGATTTTGTGTTGGACCATAACTTGAATGCATTCGTATAGGCACAATGTGAATGAACACCACTTGTGTACCGATATAATTAGGCCTACCTGGGAAAACTATACACCCAGAGAACATATTTAAGGTTATCCCCCAACAGCAGCTGGTACTTACTGTCGCACGTGTGACCTCGAAAATTCGTGTGGCACAAGCACGTGAAATTGTTTTCCGTCGCTACGCATGTCCCGTCATATAGGCATGGGTTTTCGCTACACGGCAAAAAATCTAGAGACAAACAAACACGCAAACATATCACCAGGGCTTCTTAGTTGATCTTCTTAGTCAATCCACGATTCAATTCCGCGGGCTTTTTTACTGTGCACACTAGATGCTTCAAAACATTCGAAGCACGTGCCTAGCTTGAAGCGGCATCTACAATATGGCAGTCTTTCTCTGTCATACTGTGTAACACCACTACGTATTTTAAACAGCGGTGCAGACGTATCTTTATCAAATTGCCTACACAACCTAAACCCAGGATATATTTTGAGAAGACGCTTTGCACCCTAGAGCAAAAAACCGAGATA
>OZ023209.1:52117952-52345452 GCA_963995525.1 Escarpia spicata
ACACACACACACACACACACACACACACACACACACACACACACACAGACATACACCCACACACACCCACACCCACACACACACACACACACACATGCAAGCACGCACGCAGTGCGACATCAACGTACTGAAATTAAATAATACTTATTCGTGCACGTCGTTCCTTCATAATTACCACGGCAAGAGCATCGAAACCCTAGACCACTCTTTGTACAAACACCATTATGTTTACACTGACTAGACTTGCACGCATTAAAAGCTATAACATACATACACATCTTTCATACACTATAGAAGGACTGAGCTATGCAGGGAATATTTTTTAGTATTTGGGGTATCGTATACCTGTAATAATTATCATTTTTGTTATATCAATTTATATACATGAACCATAAAAATACATTTCAGTTTAAATTTTGCTTATTTTTTAAAATTAAAGAATATTGTTATGACCTTGTGCCCCACACGCGCACGCACGCACGGATGCACGCACATACAAGCACACAGTGCGACATACAAAAAGTGAAATTAATTAATATTACCACGACAAGAGCATCGAAACTCTAGACCACTCTTTGTACAAACACCATTATTTTTGCATGGACTAGACTTGCACGCATTGAAAGCTATAACATATATTAAACAGTTCGTATATTCGGGAAGTCCTGAGCTGTACAGTTTAATATTATATATACACACATATATATATATATATATACACGTGTAGATATAATAAAAACCAATATACGTGCTGACTAAACAAAATAATACAGGTCATATTGCATGTGGCTTGTCTTTTAATTTAAAATGAGTACTATACACACTTGTATTTATTAAGTAAGCCGTATATAGGTGACTCTACCATACGCACGCACGCACGCACGCACGCACGCACACCCACACGGACGAACACACACATACACACACACACAACACACACACACACATTTACCCGAACGGACGTACACACACACACACACACGCACACACACACACGCACACACACACACACACACACACAAACACACACACACACACATGCAAGCACGCACATAGTGCGACATCAACGTACTGAAATTAAATAGTACTTACTCGTGCACATCGTTCCTTCATAATAACCACGGCAAGAGCATCGAAACCCTAGACTACTCTTTGTACAAACACCATTATGTTTGCACGGACGAGACTTGCACGCATTGAAAGCTATAACATAAACATACATATTTACATACACTATAGAAGGACTGAGCAGGAGACGATTAGAACATATATTTCATATTCAATTTCCCTTGTTTTTTCGTTTTAAAGTATTGTTGTCATAATCCTACGCCTCACACTCGCACGCACGCATGTTCACACACACACACACACACACACACACACACACACACACACACACACACACACACACACACACACACACACACACACACACACACACACACACACACACACACACACACACACACACACACACACACACGCACGCACACGTATACGCACTAACACGCAGTGCGACATACACGTACCGAAATTAAATTATACTTACACGTGCACGTCGTTCCTTCATAATTACCACGGCAAGAGCATTGAAACCCTAGACCACTCTCTGTGCAAATACCATTATGTTTACATGGACTAGATTTGCACGCATTGAAAGCTATAACACACATACACACACACTAAAACTCTCGGGAAGAACTGAACAAAGCAGGTTAATATATTTTATTAGCAGTTATGGTATCGTATTTTGATAATAATAACAATTATTCCTGTAATAACAAAATTAATATACCTGAAAAATTTAATGCATTTCAGATTGACCATTGGCTTGTTTTAAATTTTGAAACGAATCTAGGCATACCTGCATTTACTACGTAAACGGTAGTAGGCACATTTTTATCACACACACATCCACGCACGCACGAACTCAATGCAACATACACGAACTGAAAATAAATTATACTTACACATGCACATCGTTCCTTCATAATTACCACGGCAAGAGCATCGAAACCCTAGACCACTCTTTGTGCAAACACCATTATGTTTGCATGGACTAGATTTGCACGCATTGAAAGCTATAGCAAACATACACATTATAAACATTAGGGAAGAACTGAGCAATGCAGGTTAATATATTTTATTTGTAATATACCTGAACACATAAATACAGTTTATATTGAATTTGGCTTGTTTGTAATTTTAAGTAAATGTAGTTTTCATGGAACAGACTTGCACACATTAAAAGCTAAAATACACATACATACACACACGCACACACACACACACACACACACACACACACACACACACACACACACACACACACACACACACACACACACACACACACACACACATACTCGGTATCATATACCTGTAGTAATTATTATTCCTGTAAAATAACTATATATTATACGTAGACAACTAAGTACAGTTAAGTTTGAATTTCGCTTATTGTTAATTTAAAACGACGAGTACTACTCATACCTATAATTACTAATTAAATGTTATTACGTATACATTCATGCCCCTACGCCTCACACAGGCACGCACGCACGCGCACAGGCACACACACTCACACATATACACGCACGCACGCACGCAGTGCGACATAAACGTACTAAAATTAAATTATACTTACACGAGCACGTCGTTCCTTCATAATTACCACGGCAAGAGCATTGAAACCCTAGACCACTCTTTGTGCAAACACCGTTATGTTTGCATGGACTAGACTTGCATGCATTGAAAGCTATAACATATTTACACATTATAAACACTCGGTAATAACTGAGCAATGCCGGTTAATATATTTTATTAGTAGTTCGGCTATCGTACTTGTAATAACAATTATTCCTGTGATAACTAAATACATTTCATATTGATTATTGGCATTTAATTTGTTTAGAACGAGCCTAAGCACACCTGTATTTACTATGTAAACGGCAGTAGGCATAATTGTGTGGCCACACACACACATCCACGCACGCACGCACTCAGTGCGACATACACGAACTAAGAATAAATTACGCTTACATGTGCACGTCGTTCCTTCGTAATTACCACGGCAAGAGCATCGAAAGCCTTGACCACTCTTTGTGCAAACACCATTATGTTTGCACGGACTAGAATTGCACGCATTGAAAGCTATAACATACATACACACTATACACGTTCGGGACGAACTGAGTCATGCAAGTTAGTATATTATATTGGCATTGCTGCTATCATGTACCTGTAACAACAGTGATTCCTGTTTATTCCCGAAATTCAAAACGTCTGTAGTTCGAACAGCTAGCTCGCTAATCACTGCTTAGCTCTACACATGCTTCATTGACGGAGATATGCTGGATGGATATAACAACGAACTAACAAAGAATCAAACATACGCTAGCTCGATTATAAGTTATACTATATATTATATAATATTAAAGTATGCATGCGCAAGAAGTGCGTGTGGGTGTTCGCGCGTGTACGTGGGTGCGTGCGTATGCGCACGTTCTTATATAAATGTAAGATTGTGTCTCCAATGTTCAGGTATTGAAACAAAATAATACCTACAAGTGCACGTCGTTCCTTCGTAATTACCACGGCAAGAGCATCGAAACCCTTGACCACTCTTTGTGCAAACACCATTGTTCTTGCATGGATTAGATATACATGCATCAAAGTCTGCAACATACTTTAATAATACATACACTGCTATGAACAACGCTTTGCTGTGAATAACGCAATGATTGCAACATTAATGTACAAGTTCGTTAATTTTAACTTCATCGCGTCAGCAAAGGTTACACATCATGTAGTCGATATGTGGTACACATCGTGTGGTGATCATATTATCATACAAAAAGCCTTGAGATACATCTAGCTATATTGTGATATAGTGGTATGTGAGCCAGATATATGTAAACTTAGGTTAAACCTGCCCGTGTGTGTTTGCGGGTGAACGTGTGTGTTGACAATGCTCAAACAGAGCAATACATACTTTCGCAGTTGGTTCCTGTATAAGAACCTTTGCACGAACATCTGTAGCCACTGGTAGACTTCATGCAAGTGCCGCCATGTTGACATGGATTTGACGAACAATGTTTGTAGGCTATGAAAATAAATAGGAAGCAAGTACATTAGGCGCTGCCTACTAATAACAACTACATAAAAGCATGTTTCTGTCTATTGTATATTGTTCACGAATTGTTTGCTAATGTCTCTAGTATGCTCTTTTAAATATACTAATGCGAACACATGTACACGATTGTTTTGCGTGCATGTATAGTAATAAAGCCTATCCGGCTTTGATCATCTAGTTCTGATTTAGTTTTTTTTACTGGAGTTAATACCAACATTGGAACTAGGGTTTGAACTCTGTTGCTTCGCCGATTCTTTGGAATTTGATTCCTCTTAGTGTTAGATCACATCACACAACATTACATAATTCAGCCATCTTTTAAATTTTACATTTATAGCCTTGCATATGCCCACCTTAGCTATCTGCCCTATTCATCCATATGTTTCGAACTTTGATAGTGCCAAACATATCAACCCTATTGTTTTGCTCTGTGCGTGGCTTCCAAGGATTTAAGCGCAAAAGAAGTGACAATATTATTATTATACTGTATTATTATTACATACTTTCGCACTTGGCGCCCTGAAAATCATGTCTGCACCAGCATCTGTAACCCCTTCGTAGTTTGTCGCAAATGCCGCCATTCCTACATGGCCTTGTTGAACATCGTTGGTACTCTGCCAAGCAGATTTCGTTCAGGTGCATTATTAAGTGATGATTTAATCAATCGTTTGGGACAATAAAATACAAATAGGCTCAGTTACAACTTACAATGTAATGCATCACGTATGCCACAGTTGAATTTCGTATAATAATATCACAATTCATTAGTATTACGTAATAGTAACACATTTATATAACCTATACTTATAGAAATGCATGCATATAGGTAGGCACGGACACCCACGCTCACACGGACTCAAACACGCACGCACACACGCACACACGCACGCTCATTCACACTCGCACGGCTTACATCACGCCATGTTACTGGGAACTAACCGTGTCTGCCATAAATGGCCACTTCGCAGAGGGTGAGAGTTTTCTCGGCAGTGCTGATCATCACTCCCCGTCCTTTCATTTTACGCAAACATTTAATGTACTTAGTCTGGCCGGTTACAATTTCTCTTGAGACATATCTGCATAGACTGTAGTGTCCTCTAAATGGACCCACTTGAATTCGCAAATGGTTCAGCTCCCAACCTTTCGGTGACAAACAAACATAGCTGCGTTCACTGTTTCAAGTCACTGCTACAGCGTCTTGCTTAATATATTTTCGGGATGTCTTGATAAGATAGTTCATCCTTTATGTTGTTGTAATTGTTGTGCCCAAATTGGAATTTCAGTTCAAACATTTCAATCGTACTTTAAAATATCAATTCCATGGGATGTTCGTTCGCCAGATAATTCCATCCTTTTTGCGTTCGCGGAAAATCAGTTATCTTTAATTCAAAATTTATGGTTAAATTAAGGTGATCTAGACACAACATCACTGACGAAATATATAGTAACATTTTGTTTATCAACTTCCACCATACGTTTTTCGGAGAGCCGGTTCCAAGTTGTGAAAACTGTCACCGGTCTTCACTAACGTTCGGTGACTTCGCGAAAACTGCCGAATTCGCGAGGGTTAATACTGGTCAAAACTACATAACCATTCCAATAACAGATAGCCATTCGAGTAAATTATTTCCAAAGTTCATAATTTATAATCGTGCATGGAAATATGTTGAACATCGCATAAATTGAACGGGTTTCGATAGAAATACAGACTAGATCGACATTGCCAAGCTGGTCCTACAAGTATGACATCGCTATACTAGGTCGGTGAGCTTAGCGGATGACGCAGTTTACGGCGACTCTACTAAACCTCACGACGATTGCAACACACGGCGTCTTGTCAATCTGCCGCAACACACCATCGCGGCAGATTGACAAGACGCCGACACGTTAACGAAATTGTTATGTACGCGATCGCTGGCGAACGCCGTCTACATTAAAATAATATTTTGCATGCGTTACTATTTACTGTACATGTTCACTAGTCCACTGGCTAACAATGAAATGTCATTCTACTTGTCCAGGCAAACAATCACATGTCCCGAACAAATGGACAAGCGCTATTTCGAACGCTTTATCATAGTAATAGAATGCCGAATAGATGCCATTATCTTCCAGTAGTACAAATGTAAGCCATGAACAATCTTATTGCAAATCTGCTTCTAACAAATATCTTGTTTTTCATTGTAACAGAATGTCACGAGTGCCATTATATTCGAGTGGTCCACACATCAGCCAGATATGTCCATTTGTACATTTGTTGAAATAATAAATAGTATGTTTAAAGTTTGAAGGCTGATTTCCGAGTCTGACGATTTATATCCTCACGTGTTTAGCGAGCCGTAACTTTGGTTGTAATTGAGACATCTTCTTGTATTAGACATCACGCAAAAGTAAGTTGAGACTGTGCTCTTTTATCCTTTGAACGGTACTAATAAGTCAATTGTCCAATTCCGACATATGAGTCATTTTTTAAAGATGTGTCACACTGCTTTATGCGTTTTGAATGTTATTGTCTCTTAATCTTTTTAAGATGCATTGCATGTGGGCTATCAGAGATGTTACCGGAGCAGACAGAATACGAAATAGCCAGGTCAGAGACGAGGCATTCACCCGTAAATTTATTTCATATGTCAATAGACATAGAAAACTCTGGTGGTTTGGATATGTTTGCCGTATGACAAACGAAAACCTTATAAAAGTAGCTTTTAAGGAAGACTTTAAAGGACACGAGAAAAGAGGAAGACCACGGAAGAAATGGATTGGCAAAGTTAGACAGGACACTGGACTCCCGCTTTTAACAGCGGAGCGGTGTGCTGTAGACAGGACTAAATGGCGGGGTGTGACAGTCAAGTAAGTGAAGTCATTTTCACTCTAAAAATATTATGATTGATGAAGTTCAGACTGCAAAATACCATTGGAATTCACATTGCAATAAATATACTCATAACAATCACAAACTACTACAAGAATCAACCCGGTTCGTTATGATGATAACAGTCACAAACTCACTACAACAATCAGCCCGGTTCGTTGCATCGACAACAATCACAAACTAACCATAACAATCCGTCCTGTACGTTATGACGACAACAATCACAAATTCACCACAACAATTCGTCCTGTACATTATGACGACAACAATCACAAACTTACCACAACAATCAGCCCGGTTCGTTATGACGATCCCATATACTTTCAGTAGTTGATCGGTTTCTACCTTCCACCAGGCGCCATATCTGTTGGTGGATAATAACGACTTCGTTTTAGCGCAGCTGTGATGGTCAAATATGCCATCGGTTTTGCCATCAATAGCTTTCTGTGCCGGGGCATATTTATTGAATTCGCCGGAAGACTGCGTTGCTTTCCCCCCGAGTGCCCAATTCTTTAGTGTCCCTGAAACAAATGTTACAAATTATAAAGCCAGCCTCTGAGAGCACGTGTAGAATAGAGAGTATATATAAGGGTTGTAATGGCGAGTGACACCCTGATGCCTAGAGAAATCTTGCAGAGATCGGAGCACGTGTAGAATAGAGAGAATATAACAGGGTTGTAATGACGAGTGCCACCCTGATGCCTAGAGGTAGGCAGAGTGAAAGTTCTAGGTTGTGTGGGAACCAGTCATAGATGTTGTTCCCCTTGTAAAAGTATACGCGTAGAGGCGTCTGCAACAAGCGTTGACATTATTAATACTGAACCCCACTAAACTTGAGCCATCCTGACATTGTCTACTGACGTCTGCACAATACCAGTTCTATTTGCACCCGCCTGATAACCTTGTTTACTGACGTCTACACAGCACCAGTTCAATGTGTCCTCGCCTGACATTGTCCATTGACGTATGGACAGCATTAATTAAATTTGTCATTGTTTGATACTGCCGGCTGTTATCTTTTCACAAACGTCCGTGATGTGCAACCGCATTTACCAGAAAGCATCGCTGGTTGCAAGTTAGACTGCGATTCTTTTGGCAAATGGTACTGTTGATGTACTTCTAAGTTGACGTCTAACACATTTTATTTAGACACTTCAATTAACGATTGTGAACCCGTGTAATTGATATAGCACTTACTTTCACAGTGTGCTCCAAATATGTGGAAAGGGCACTTGCATGTGTAACCATTCTGGGCTTCAGTGCACCTACCACCGTTTAGGCAGGGCCAAGAGTCGCATATTTCGTGAACTACGTAACAGCAAGTATATTAGCACGTCCAGCGTGCCGGCCGTAAACTACAAGCTTGACAGACATAACGTATTGGTTATGTTTACAACAGGTAATATCTCAGACCGCTAATTACATTTACATGTTTGTATGTATGTGTATAGATTAATAAATAATTTCTTCATTGGGAATGTAATAGTGAATGAGAACAATTCCACCGTTTTGTTCTTCAATCAAACTCCCTACGATCAACCTTTATATATTTACACTACAATGTAATGTATTCATTTGTGGGTGGACGTGTGAGCCACCCTGCCTATCTACTGAATTCCTCTCTTGTGACAATATCAATAAATTACCACATAACACACATAGATAAAAATAGATAACAAACGCAAGAATTAATGTTACGACAGCAGCAATGTATAAGTAAGGATATTAATTGAAACGACAATTTGTTGCTGTTCTAAACAACATGATCTTGTTTGTGCATTACAAAAGCATACACAGGTTCAGTCTTTCCACAAGATCAAACAGGGTGATGCAACTTCGGGTGTACTAACCGTATGTTCCAATGACTGCCACTTCACACAGACTGAGAACACCTTTATCCTCAAGTGAGATCACGACGCCGTGTCCTCTTGTACCGCTCGTGCATGTAATGTTTATGGTGTCGTTGCCTGAAGATCGTTTGCCGTGTCCACACGTATGGTACATTGTCCGATGTGGGCCGACTAACACTTGGAACGCTGGCAGTGGCACATTACCTACAAACACATAAATAAGAGACTGAGAACAACACGGTGACAAACCCGCGTCTTCATTGGCATCAGGATTGCATAGGTAGTCATTTAAACAGATTTTAAAAAGTAAGTTCTCATATAACGCAGTATCCAGTCCTTAGGACTGCTCAAAGCTCTTTACAATTTAGTCCCTAGCAGTTTAATCGAACACCATCTCGAATTCTCAGGGAAGCATTCAGCCAAGCTGCAATTAAGGCGCAAAGACAATGTGTATGCAAATACCCACTACTGTCTATGGTCAGGTATTAATTCATACAACTGAGTGAACTGGAACAACGTAGAGTGAACGAACTTGCCCAAGGTTCGACATGGCAGCACAGTATTCGAACCCGGGTGCTTTCGATTGAGAGTCCGATGCTGTAGCCACTGAGCCAGTGCGCTCCAGAAAAATTATTATCAATTACCCTTTTAAAAGTGTTTCATTCAATCGTGTATTCGTGCGATGTACTTGGCAGAATTGAGCAAGCCGCGACGTTTCCGCCGTGACTCATGTAGTTGAGAGACGTACAACGTACCTGGTGTTATCTCTACTCCGGTTACCTCGGTAAGTCTGCCAAAGACAACCCTCCACCAAGGCCTTTCTGCCAAATTCGAAGTTGGACAGGATCCATCGGTCTTGCGTTCGGTACTGCCATCTATAGCCTTGGATGCGTTATTCGATTCAGGAGCATCAGATTGAAATCCTTTCCCTCCAGGTGCCAAATTCTTCCCACGATCTGAATACAAATGTATATGAATTAAACTTCAGTATACGTACCATGCCCCCTGCGACAAATGTACACACGCACTGATCCGCACTTGAACAAATTTTCCAAATGTTGACTACATTCTTTAGAGCTAACCTCTCAATACCAATTCTTTCATATATGCTGTTACTTACAATACCTGTGATCTGACGTTGAACAATCAAAGACATCAGGTGTACATAATAGCAGATATGATATAGTTTGTAAAATCCATGAAGTAACATAAATAGTAACAAATATTAAAACAATTAGGGTAGTATGAAAAAAGCATAATTTATGTTCCATATTTTCGTAAATTTTTCAACGTATATTTTTATAAGGAAAACTAGCATTCGTGCATAAATGTTATAACAAAATTTTCTGTACAATAAAATATGAAGTTGTCAATTACAAGATTGTTTACCTAGTTATACAAGAAACCCAGCCTACTAATGTAAGTGATATATAAATATATCATCGTGGTGAAACCGTGGACAAGTTAACAGTTAAAATGATACAATTGCATACCACATAATACTAGACAATCGCACAATTAAGATAAGGACAACTCACACGCACACACACGCACGCGCGCACACACACACACACACACACTGTATAGGTTATCTTACGTGTCTTAATAATTAAAAACAAACTGTTATTTGTATTTTCCATTTAGTTTGCCACTAACAAAGTAATCATGTTTCCACACCCATTGCATACAAAGATGAAGTCGTTTAACAAACCTATTGCTAAACCTCTCTGCCACGTGATACTTCCTGAACACTCTGTTATTACAATTCTGCTTGACATGTGTTATTCTAGAATATTATGATTAGAAGCTATATTTCCCTTAGTTTCCAACATTCTGTCCTGGCCCAATGATTTATTTAACAAAAAGAAAATAGGATGTACAGTTGAAGAAAAGAAAAGCAATATAAAAGACAGCAATAATATTATCATAAATACACGCATTACGATTGCAACAATGGATGTTAATCATATTATTATGTTGTTCCATAGGTTGTATTAAACCATAAGGCCTCAGTGTCTTATGGTTTTATATAATACATTATTCGTTTTTTAATCGGTACATGCAATAGTTCAGCATGGCGTGTCCTCTATTGGTGGATTTCATTCCAGAACAGTACCCACATGCGCACGTTCTTCCATCGAAATTGTCCCGACATTCGCACCGAAACTCTCGTTCCTTCTTAACGCACTTGGCCCCATTCTTGCACGGATTCGACTTACAGGCGTCGTAGGCTAAAACAAATATATACGTCTAAGCTAGTCTCGCGGTTCTCTCAGTTCGGTAGTTCGAGAGAGAATCACTACAACTGTAAAAAGGTATAATGATGTTTTAATAGCAGAGTCTACGTACAAACATGTGGCCTTACCAGCCAGTGCCAGGACTCTCCAGTACATGTACAATACAATATATACAAGAAACAACTGCTACAACTGTATCAATGCTTTGTATCAAACTCAGAACATGTTAAGTAAAACACTTGTAGACATAGTGTTATTGACATATCTGATAGGTGACAATTAGTTATTATCAATGGCTATATAACACTAACATAACAAGTAATAATTAAACGCAACATGTATTTCAAAATAACATATAAATAGACTATGCACTTTTAGTTTACAATAACATAAAGGTAGATAATATAACATACCTGTAAAAAGGTTTAATGATGTTTTAATAGCAGTCTACGTACAAACATGTGGCTTTACCAGTCAGTGCCAGGACTCTCCAGTACATGTACAATACAATATATACAAGAAACAACTGCTACAACTGTATCAATGCTTTGTATCAAACTCAGAACATATTAAGTAAAACACTTGTAGACATAGTGTTATTGACATATCTGATAGGTGACAATTAGTTATTGTCAATGGCTATATAACACTAACATAACAAGTAATAATTAAACGCAACATGTATTTCAAAATAACATATAAATAGACTATGCACTTTTAGTTTACAATAACATAAAGGTAGATAATATAACATACCTGTAAAAAGGTTTAATGATGTTTTAATAGCAGAGTCTACGTACAAACTTGTGGCTTTACCAGCCAGTGCCAGGACTCTGCCTAGGTTGACACCTCAATCCCTTGATGGCTAATGTGTCAAATATACCCTTTTACTAAATACCTGCCACAGTGTGGCAGCTCTATGACAACTACAGTGTGTAACTATAGTACCTGCTACATCTACCCCCTCCATCAATGAATGTCGTCCCGACATTCCAATAGTAAACACAATAATACATATTACTCTTGAACACATGTTCAAATGTTGTCTATGACAATTTAGCAAATACATCACAAAATCCTTGATTAAACATGGAAAGTGCTAGGGCAGGAGTCAGTACTTGTTGAGCAAAGTCAGTGTAACGTATTTCCCGTTTAGGCCGGCTACGCACAGCTGGTGATGGCAACCTCACCCGACACGGTGAGCGTTCTGCAATGTCCGGAATCTCTGCATTCTCACCAAGCTCTCCTTCGCCCTTTTCCTCATCTGACACTTCCGATTCCGTGTCTCCATCCTCAGCAAGCTCTCCGTCGTCCCTTTCCTCAGCTGACATCTGATACTCCCTGCATCCATCCTCATCAAGTAGTTCCATCTCTCAATTGGGATCTGGAATATCCATGTCTCCAGATGTTCCTTCTGACGCACGTTCTAATGCGGCAGGCACAAACTCTCCAGCCTCTGGATCAAGTGGCTTCCTCATTACCACTCTAACACAGTCGTCATCCTCCGACTCGTACTCGGTCAGTGTTGCTTCTTCTTCCTCTCTTTCAGAGCCGCTCACAGACACACCACCGCGCCTCTCTGTCCTTGCACCCGCCGGCCGACTTTGCATTCTTGCCACAGATTCCTTCTCCTTCGCAGACAGCGGAAGGAAGTTTACTGGTAGCAACATGTTCCGGTGCAGTGTCCTCTTTACTCCACGCCCTCCTTCGCGCTGCACCACAAACACAGGAATCTCTCTCTCCGGCTGCTCTTTCACTACATAGATATATTCTTCCCACCGGTTTGCCAACTTATTGCGGCCTCGCAAGCCAAGGTTCCGTACCAACACGCGATCACCAATTTCAACTGTTCCTCCTCTAGCGCGTCTGTCGTAGTGCCTTTTATGACGCCTGGCAGACTTGTTGCTTTCTGTTGTAGCAATCTTATAAGAAGATTCCAACCGTTCCCGCAGCTGCTTGGTGTAATCAGTGTGGTCTGCCACTTCTGACTGATGTTCACTTGATTCTACACCCATGGCCAGATCGATTGGCAGTCGTGGGTGTCTGCCAAATACCAGGTAGAATGGCGAGAAGCCTGTTGCTTCGTTTCTGGTAGCATTGTAAGCATGCACCAATGTTGGTACATAAGCCTTCCAGTTGGCCTTCTTCGTTACACTTAAAGTACCCAACATGTTCATCAGTGTTGAATTGAACTTTTCACACTGCCCATTTCCCATTGGATAATACGGTGTAGTTCGGCTTTTTCAATCCCTGCAAGTTGACACAATTCTTTGATGACATGACTCTCAAACTTTCTACCCTGGTCCGAATGAAGTCTCTGTGGAAAACGATAGTGTAGAAATGTGTCATACAAAGCTTTTGCTGTGGTCTTGGCAGTCTGATTGCGTGTGGGAACAGCCTGGGCATACCGAGTGCAGTGGTCAGTCATGACTAATACATTTTCAATCCCTCCTTTTGATGGTTCCAGGGTTAGATAATCAATACAGACAATCTCAAACGGCTGGTGTGTGCGAATGTTCACAAGTGGTGCTTGATCTGGATTGACTTTTCTTCGTATACAGGCTTCACATGTTTGCAGTTTCTTGCGCGCATCTTCTGCAATGTGTGGCCAGAAGAATCGGGCACGAACAAGGTCTAGGGTCCTAGTTCTTCCCAAGTGGCCTAACTGATCATGCAGACCGATCATTGCTTCGTGTCTTTTTGCCGCTGGAAGAACTAGCTGGAACGATTCGTTACCGTCCTGGTGTACTCTCTTTCTGTGAAGTAAACCATCTCGTATACATAGCTTATCCCATTTCTTTATGTACATCTTGAACTCTGGTGATTCCTGCTCTAGTTTGTGCTGTTGATCTAGACTGGGTTTGCTGCCCTGTCTCAGCAATATTAGCATCTTCTTGATCACCGGATCTTTACTTTGGATGAGCTCCTAATTAGGGTCATTGCTCTTTGTCCCTCCGGCATCTACCAGTTCCTCCTCGTAGGTTACAGCTGCTTGGCTGCAGCACATCACCTCAATTTCTCCCAAATGTGCCATCATCTTCTTCCATTGCTACCATCTCACACACAGCCTGAACCACATGTTCAGGTAAGTGTCCTCCTTGTGCAGGCTTTGTGTGCATTCTAGAGAGTGCATCGGCATCAGCATTATTTTTTCCCGAACGGTACTTGATGCTGAAATCATAAGTTGCAAGTTCTGCTAGCCACCGATGACTTGTCGCATCCAGCTTTGCAGAAGTCAGGACATAGGCCAATGGGTTGTTATCAGTCATGACTACAAATTGGTGTCCGTACAGATAGTCCTGGTACTTCTCAGACACTGCCCACTTGAGTGCTAGGAATTCAAGTTTGTGGGCTGGGTAATTAACCTCGCTTGGCTTGAGTGCACGACTTGCATAGGCTATGACTCGCTGCTGACCTTGCTGTTCCTGATACAGTACTGCTCCAAGGCCGTGTAGGGATGCATCCACGTGTAATTCGAAAGGAAGACTGTAGTCAGCATATCCCAAAATGGGTGGTTCTATCAGTCTTTCCTTCAGTCTGGTAAATGCAGCGATTGCACTTGTGGTCATCACAATCTTGGTGGTTTTATTTACAGATGTCTTGTTTTCTTGCCCCTTTAACAGATTGTGTAAGGGCTTGCATATTTCAGCATAACCCTTCACAAAGCGACGGTAGTAGCCGAAAAACCCAAGCACTTGGCGAAGCTCATGTACGGTTGTCGGTATAGGCCATGCCTTTACACTCTCTATTTTGTCTGGATCGGCTTCGATCCCTGCCTCCGAGATGATGTGGCCTAAATACTTCACACGCTCTTGGCAAAGATTACATTTTGCAGGTTTCAATTTCAGACCAGCTGCTCGCAGGCTAGTAAACACAGCCTGCAGATGTTCAAGGTGAGTCTCAAATGTCCGTGAATGAATGATGATATCATCCAGGTAGACCAACACGTTGGCCAAGTCAGCCAGAGTGTGTTCCATAAGCCTTTGAAACACAGCAGGAGCGTTCGTGAGACCAAACGGCATTCGATTGCATTCATAAAAACCGAGGTTTCCTACTCTGAATGCAGTCTTGGCTTTATCACATTCCTCTATTTCCACTTGCCAGTAGCCACTCTGGAGGTCTAATGATGTAAACCATTTTGCGTCAGATAGCCTGTCCAGCGTCGACTCAATGAGAGGCAGCATGTACGCATCTCTGATTGTCCGGCTGTTCAAACGCCTGAAGTCCAGACACAAGCGCAAACTCTCATCCTTCTTCCGCACTTCTTCGAGGCCCATGGACTGTGCGAATGAAGTATTGTACCGCATGCCAACATCTCTTTCAGGTGTTGTCTAACTTCCTCGTACATTGCTGGAGGAATGCGTCTTGGTCTATCTTGAAATGGTGTTTCATCCGTCAGTCGAATTTTCTGCTTCACTCCTACAGCTTTGCCTAGCTCCATTGTCCGAGAGACAAAAATGTCACCGAAATAATGACACAGTGCTTGTACCTTCTTCTTCTGTTCTTCAGAGAGCTTTGTGGCATCTAGATTCACTAGTACTTCACCCTTTGTATCTCTGCCGCAATCTCCATTACTCAACACATCACTATGTGTTAAGTCTCCAACAGTCTTATCCCTGTCTAAAATGACACTATTCGTCATAGTCGCTATCTTCTGTCGTTTGGGAATTTTCATTTCCCTACATGAAACATTCGTTAGGACGACATCAACTCGGTGGTTGTTGTCAGCTTGCACAACTGAGGCGGGGATGAGTATTCCCCCGGGGAGTGTTTTTGCTGGTTGAAGCATGCCAGCTGAGAAACCTTTCTGGGCTCTCATTCTTCCTTTCACAATGATAGATGTGTTTGCAGGGATCACTGTGTGACGACATGAATACACTGATACTTCCTGTTCTGTGACTTCTGATTGGTCAAGGTGAGCAAGTGCTTCTAAGATGGCTGCATCATGGAATGGGGTATTCCGAGCTCTCAAGGCTGTCAGGAAATGAGTTCCAATTATAACAGGCACTATTCTGTTCGACCGACTAGGGGGGCACAACAAATGCTGGCACAGCAATTCCTTCACTTTCTCCCGTAGACGACGGCAACTTCACCTCAAGTTCAATGTAACCCAGGTAAGGTACCGACTGTCCTCCAGCACCTTCAATGTCAACTAGTCGTGATAGGGGTTGCAAGGTAAGGTGAGACAACTCTCTGTCAAAGAATGGCTTTCCAATCGTGGTGACCATAGACCCACAATCGAGTAGTGCTGTACATGTTTTACCCTCAATGATAATCCCAATTTGGCACGAGCCGCTGACCAAGTCACAAATAGGGCTGTGATTATGTTTCCTGTTACTGACCCCTTTTTGCCCTCCAAAAGGGATCAATTTGCGTTTAAATGCACTCTGCAACTCTTGAACAAATGCACTCATCTGTTTGCAACGGTGGCATTCGATGCCGGTATTTTGGCGACAACCAACAGATAGATGTCCAGGTATACCGCAATCATTGCAGGTAAGTGGCTCCTTCCTTTGTTTCATTTGTGCCTTGGACTGTCTCTTCTTGATCATTCCTTTCACTCTTCCACTTTCTTCACAAGAGCTTGCAATGTTGGTTCTGTCTGTTGCCCTTGTTGTACATGAACTTGCACTGCATTCTGGTTTCCAAACTCTTCTTCCAGGGTCCGTGCCTCGATCACAATCTCCTCGAAGTTTAGAGAATCTTTTCTGTGGCAAAGGGCATTTTTTATCTGCAAGTCCCTGAGGCCTGCCCAGAATCTGTCTCGCAACATAGTGGGCATGGATTCCCTAGACACAACACCCTTTTCCACGGCAACATGACAGAGGTCTTCCAGTCTTGTCGACCACTTTGTACAAGGTTCACCTACATGCTGCGGTTCGCTGTAGAAATGTTCTAGTACGGTATTTCCTGACATCACTGTACCATACAGTGATTGTAATTTGTAGAGAATGTTGGCGAGTGTAGCCTTTTCTCCCAAATAGATAATTTCATCTGCAGCAGGACTTCTCAATGATTTCCTCACACTTGTGATAATATCACATTCTGAATACTGTGACTCCTCCACCAAGCAATTCACCTCATACTTCCACCTCGAATGTGTAGCATCCTTGTCGGTTCCAGAGAATACTGGCAGTTTGGGGATTTCCCGCAATACATATGGCGAAAATCCCACATGCGGAGACTCACTGGGCTCCTGCTTCACAGATGTCTCCTCTGTGAGAGACGCTAGCAATTTCTCCTTTTGTGAAGTAGACATGGTCGTGATTAGACCCAGCAACTGGTGATCTATGTCACCCCCTTTATCCTCTACTATGTCACCCCTCTCATCTCTTTCCACTACTATGACATCAGCTTCAGCCATATTCACCAGTAATTTCCCAGTACAGGTAATCAACAATCAATCATTCAATTTGCACCTTCACAATTACACATTTCAAAGTTTAACAAACATTAACCATCATACTCCATAACGGAGAACAACAAATACATTCAACGATAGACAAAATCAATGTTCCGCTTCACCGCACTTGCCCAGTGCAGTAGCCAGACAGTCACACCTGCACCTGCAGCACCACTCCCTGTCTGCTTCTCTGCCAGTCACACGGACTGACCAGGGCTATCTACAGTCAGTGTCCCAAGTTTCAACAAGCTGGTGATACGGCCTCTCCAGCCCCACATCGGGCGACACTCTCGCGGTTCGCTCAGTTCGCTAGTTCGAGAGAGAATCACTACAACTGTAAAAAGGTATAATGATGTTTTAATAGCAGAGTCTACGTACAAACATGTGGCTTTACCAGCCAGTGCCAGGACTCTCCAGTACATGTACAATACAATATATACAAGAAACAACTGCTACAACTGTATCAATGCCTTGTATCAAACTCAGAACATATTACGTAAAACACTTGTAGACATAGTGTTATTGACATATCTGATAGGTGACAATTAGTTATTGTCAATGGTTATATAACACTAACATAACAAGTAATAATTAAACGCAACATGTATTTCAAAATAACATATAAATAGACTATGCACTTTTAGTTTAAAATAGCATAAAGGAAGATAATATAACATACCTGTAAAAAAGATTTAATGATGTTTTAATAGCAGAATCTTCTTACAAACATGTGGCTTTACCAGCTAGTGCCAGGACTCTGCCTAGGTTGACACCTCAATCCCTTGATGGCTAATGTGTCAAATATACCCTTTTACTAAATACCTGCCACAGTGTGGCAGCTCTATGACAACTATAGTGTGTAAACTATAGTACCTGCTATACAAGCATCAATTACAAATATACAGCTCAACGCATCGCACAACAACCTTTCACACACACACACACACGCACGCACGCACGCACGCACGCACGCACGCACCCACGCACGCACGCACGCACACACACACACACACAAACTGTGTTTATTGTTATATATGACTGTTTCTTGCTTCCGGTTGCGTATCGAATCAAATTCAAGTTATTCACTATTATCTGGTACAATTCATGCCCGTTCAACAAAACAACCGTCATATGTGGTTAGTCTCCTGCATAACTTGTTTTTTAATCGATTTACAGTAAATTTCCAAATAACTGTCACGATGAATTACGAATTATATTAACCAAATAGAAAGTGTCTGAAAATAATGTTTGACGTTCAGGCATTCAGTCCTACTCCGACTCGCACCGAGGCGTCAACCGCACGGATTATATACCACTAAATCCGAATCGCCCCAATCATCAAACCCTTGTCCAATAGCTTTGCAAATACCGTTATCCTTGCAAGAATTAACTTAATGGCTATAACATACACTAAAAGACATACACGCATCTGAAGTATTACAGTATATCTTGACAATTCTAGTTGTCCTGTTTTCCGTTGTCTTAAAACTAGTATAGTATAAACTAATTAATTATAAAAATGGCTTATTTTGGTGATTATGTGCAATATATATATATATATACACACACACACACACACACACACACACACACACACAGAATATATATATACATATATATATATATATATATATATATATGTGTGTGTGTGTGTGTGTGTGTGTGTCATGAGTGCAAGATAGGATCATTCTGAGCTATGTATGCTATGGTCATAATCAAAGCTGTTTTTAGGAAACAAAGTTTGCCTCACACGTCTAAGCTATTCTTTCCTGTTGCCATTAGTGAAGTTAGTATGTAATGTATGTGTATCTGTACGGTATCTGCTGTATCTGTAAAATATCATGCATGCATGTGCGTGTTTGTGTATATGTATACATACATATATATGCTTGCTGTGAACATGTAATTATGTTGTAGTTTATGAGTTGTGTAAACGAGTAAAACTAAAGGTCATTAAGTTGGCCCATTTCAATCTACACTTGTCTTGCATTGTTGCTTTGCATAGGAAGATGTATGTGTCAGGGGCGCATATATATATAATATGTATATATATATGAGTAAATGTGAATACATGTATGAATGATGTATATTTAAGTGTGCATGTATGCATGTGTGCATAATTATTTGTGCATATATGGTACTGTGCGGAATATTTGGGTGTCGTTATATTTCACAGTGGTAATTGCAAAATACATACGCTTAAAACCTAAAAATACCCACTATTGCTGCAAGTCGTTCCTTCATAACCATCGCGGCAAGTGCAACGAAACCCTTGTCCAGTCTTAGTGCAAGTAGCCCCATTCTTGCATGGATTAGAATGACATGCATTGAAGGCTGTAACACATATACACAGTACATACTATAGTGTGTACTCTTTATGAGTATGTATGTTTGTATATTCATACATATGCATATATACTATACATATATATGTGTATGGTATATATACAGCCTGTATATATATATATATATATATATATACGTATAATTGTATATATATATATATATATACGGTAAAGTGTCAAAATCAAAAACATATATTAAATAATAAATGTAATATTTACAATGTTATTACATATTAAAGTAGATACTATCTATGGTTGTCATACCTGAATGTAATAACAACGCTCAATGTATTACTTTATTTTCTTATAAATACAGTAACGGTAAGAAGAAATAATGTTGCGATATCTGTATAGCTTTCATTTCAGAGAGGCATTTTTTGCGAGAATGACCCTGAAGGAAGAGTTTCTTCTTAGTGAAATACGCATGTATGTTTGCGTGTGCACGTGCGTGTAGACAATATGCACATATAGCAATACCTACTTTCACAGTGGCTTCCCGAGAAAGGACCTGTACAAGAACATTTGTAGCCCTTGTTAAACTTCCTGCATGTACCGCCATGCTGACATGGGTTTGGAACACAACGATTGTAAGCTACAAGAGAAATTTGATTAAAATTCATTACGTGCATTAACACATAAAGCACATTCACTGAACAAGCACGTATGCATGGTTAATGTGTCCGTATTTCGTTTAATAACGATACATGTATATATATATATATATATATATATATATATATATATAATTATATATATAAATACATGTATATACATATATATATATATATATATATACTCCTAACAGCAGCATACGTCGACCAAATATGCATAAGGGACCACTTTATGCAGACCGCCGTTTTTAAGCAGACTAGAGCTGTCTGCATAAAGTTTTGACCCCTGGTTGCATAGATAATATCTTTTATTAAAAAATTTGACATTTATTTTACAATCGGGCGACGCCGGTTCAATCATGACACCAAAACATTGATTTTCTTTACACTTTTTTGTTTATATTTTCACGAAGTAATATAAACCAAATCATTTTATATACTATGAAAAAAATATTTACAAACAGTGGTTGGTAAAAAAAAAAAAATTTGTAGTCATTATTTGTTCGCCACAAAAATGAAAATATGGTAATTCTATATATAACGATGTTTCTCAATTTTATTTATCCAGACAGATCACAATTTGTTTTCACATATATAATTACAATATATTACCGTACAATATATATACAATTAATAAAGTATATATCAATTACATTATATTTGTTTGGATAAATAAAATTTTGAAACATAGTTATAATTCACATATTTTTATTTTTGTGGCGAATAAATAATTTATTTTAAAAAATATATATATTTACAAACAGTGCATCATAGTAGAAAAATTATTGGGTTTATATTACTTCGTGAAAACATAAACAAAAAAGTGTAAAGAAAATCAATAGTTTGGTGTCAGGATTGAACCGGCGTCGCCCGATTGTAAAATAAATGACAAGAAACCAACGCTGACTGATTTAAGTTGTTATGATAAATTGTACAACTCCTCCTTCATACATCGTTATTCTAGTGATATTATGAGATTATACACGTTACTTTCTGTAGCTGGATGCAATATATATTTGCTATGTATGTATATTGGTGTAGATTATCTCCCGTTGGTTGCATTCGATATCATTATTCTGAAAACGAGCCCAAGCTCGGCGAATCCTAGCTAGTCGACTTGTAGGCCCATTCGCATTCATTGTTTTGAATAAAATTGGATTCATGTCGAACCGTAAGATAACTGCTTGTTCCTCTATGATGACTAGTGTTTTTATATTACATCGGGACATCGCACAATAACTCATTCTGACGCTCGTTTCGACCCAAAAGCTATCCTTGTAAACATTCTCTGAATGCATGGAAAGGGTTGGCCTGATGCGAGTGTGGGTCATATGTGACGTCACGATACCACGTGAACGTCTAGCTAATTAATTTTTCATTTTCCGCGGGAATCGCTACACTGACGGGTTTAAAATCGAATTTATGCTACAAATGTATTTTTCTGTATTTTTTTATGTTCTCGAATGTTGCGTACAATGTTAAACTTTGTGTACACATGGAAAACGGATTTTAGAGAAACGTAATCCAGAAATACTATGCGTATCAAAAACATAACTAAATAACTCTAAGTAACTATCGTTGTTTTATGAAACGCAACGCCCTTAGTAGATTAGACGCTTATGAATACACTTCCACAGCACCCATATGGATTTTCTGAAGACACCGTTTCAGTGACTGTTGAAATATTAAACGTCCAAACTCAGATATGTTGTAAGCAGCAGTTGAAAAAAATAATATACGCCAAACAGGTAAAGTAATTTTTTCGAGAAAGACCTGGAGAGGACTTCAAGAATATGAACCAACTCATGTTTTTATATATAGTCGCAAATTGACGGTACATACGCTGTTTGAATGTGCATACGGTCTGTGTGTGTGTGTGTGTGTGTGTGTGTGTGTGTGTGTGTGTGTGTGTGTGTGTGTGTGTGTGTGTGTGTGTGTGTGTGTGTGTGTGTGTGTGTGTGTGTGTGTGTGAGGGTGCGTGCAAGCGTGCGCGTATGCTTACTTTCGCAGTGGGTGCCACTGAACTCATCTGTACACCAGCATTTGTAACCTTTCCTCAGTCTGTCGCAGGAGCCGCCATTGTGACATCTTTGAGAGTAGGTACACCTTTCGTAGACTGTAAAAAAAATTGCATTCAGGATAACTATGTAAAATTTACCATTCCTTCCCTACATTTACATAACATTTGATAAGATTGCCACCCTGAGAATTAGCTCGATATGGCAAGTGCACAAGGAAGCTCACGATAAGAGCAGCGTTCATTTTTCAAAATCCAATTTTTACATTTAAGCATATTCACGCTACTAGCACCCACACAATCGGCAGGTGAACTGTTCCATTTATGTATCTAGTCTTATATGAAAACAAATGCTTTCTGATATATAATCTACTCTTCCTTCACTAATGTCACTTCATGCCCTCAAATCCAACAAAAAATGACAACACTGATTGAGACCATGTATGAGAATGACAAAATGTGCTGTTATCATCAATGGTAAGTTGACATATTGGTTCAAAGTGGAAATAGGAGTGAGGCTGGGCTGTCTGCTATCAGCTATCCTGATCAGCTTGTTCTTCAAGTTCGTCATGACTGACCTGAAATGCCTATCTAAAGAGTTCAAATTAGATATAGGCCTAAGTTTTGACATCAGTTATATGCTGACGACAAAACACTATAGTCTATCATGTTCGGGAGGGAGGGAGGGAGGGAGGGAGGGAGGGAGGGAGGGAGGGAGGGAGGGAGGGAGGGAGGGAGGGAAGGAGGGAGGGAGGGAGGGAGGGAGATGTTGAAAGACGAATAGCCTTAGCATCAGCAGTCTTTGGTAAACTCAGAGATAACATATTTTCAAATAGCGGCATCTCAGTAAGAATGAAAACCAGACTATATGGGGCCCTTATGTTGACTATAGCAATATATGGTGCAGAAACCTGGACACAACGATTGCAAGAGACACAGTATCTTGAAGTTATTGAGATGAGTTGCCTGCGGGCTATCACAGGTTACTAGGGCAGACGACAGACTACGAAATAGCCAGACCAGAGAGGAGACATTCACTCCTGAATCCATATCAGATGTCATCAGACATATAAGACTCTCCGGCGGTTTGGACATGTCATCCGTATAATAATAATAAGATAACTTCTACTGCGCCTAAATCCTTGGAAACCAAGCTCAGAGGCGCATCAAAACAAAAGGATTGGTCAATCTCAAAATCCATAAGCAGTATTCCAGTTGTCAACAGATGGGTCAAGGCGCTAGGGGGCTATGGCGGATAAGCAAGGTTGTAAAGATAAGTTTTTAAATGACGACGGAATTTTGTAATATTTTCAACTGATCTAACACTAAGAGGGAGCATATTCCAAAGAGTTGGTGCAGCAACAAAAAAGCCCTAGTTCAAATATTAGTGTTGACTCTAGGAACAAAACGTAGGTCAGAACTAGATGATCGAAGCTGGATAGGTTTTCTTACAGGAGTAAGCAATGAATGTAAATAAGATGGTTGCTTACTGGACAGTGCCTGGTATGTAATGGTACGGATCTTAAATATTATACGATATCGTACAGGAAGCCAATGCAAAGACTTCAAAAGTGGTACAGAGAGAAAAAACGAGGAGATCTTGTAACTACTCTTGCTAGACAATTTTGGACACGCTGAAGTTTTGTGATATCCTTGCTAGCGATATTATAAAGGAGGGAATTACAACAATCAGTTTTGGCAACATAAAATGACATATACCGGCGAATGCGGCGAAGATCACAAATATTATAAAAACAGCTGCGACATGTTTGAGATATTTGTTGTCGGAAATTGAAGTTACTATCAAAGATCACTCCTAGATTCCGCACCGAGGTTGCTGGCGTGATATACTGATTCAAAATACGCGTAGGGAAAAAACCATCCAATTTACTACGCTGCATTGGAATACCAATAATGGTCATTTCAGTTTTATTTCCATTTAATTTCAACTTGCTGTCAGTCATCCAGTGGAAGATATCTTGAAGGCATTCACTAAGTTGGTTAAGGGAGCGATTTGTATCCGGGGTAGCCAACGAACTGTAGATCTGAGTATTATCAGCATAAATATGATGATCCAAGTTATGTCTTTGTATAACAAAGCTTAGTGGCGTGGTGTAAAGAGTAAAAAGCAAAGGCCCAAGAACAGAACCCTGGGGAACACCCAATAAAGCCGGCAGTGCAGCTGAAAAGCAGTTCCCAGTCTTTATAGTTTGGTATATATCAGTTAGATATGAAGAAAACCAGCTCAGCGCTGTGCCATATATGCCGTACCACTTTAATAGGCGTTCAATGAGAATGCTGTGATCAATTGTGCCAAAAGCGGCAGAGAGATCTAGTAAGGTAAGTGCAGTCACTTTACCACTAGTAATGTTCAAGTTCATTATGAACCTTTAAGAGGGCAGTCACTGTTTAATGAAACTGTCTATATGCTGATTGTGACACATTAATTAAGACATTTGTGCTAATGTGAGACCTTAGACGACTTGCTACAACCTTTTCTAGTATTTTGGAAATAAAGCTGAGGTTAGAAATATGTATACAACTGTTTAAGTCTTGTTTAGGCAGATATGACTTCTTAAGAAGTGGTGTGACATGGGCGTATTTGAAATCATCAGGAAAACAGCCAGAGAAAAGTGATGCATTTATAACATGTGTTATAGGTCCAATTAGTGTATCGAGACATGCTTTTAGCAGTATTGTTGGAAATGGATCAAGTGCACAAGGTTTATTTGGGGAGGACATAATTATTTTCCTAACTTCATCAACTGTTGCAGGTTAAACTGATACAAGTAGATAATTTACTTGTGGAAAGTCCACACTGACATTACTTAAATTATGACGTGGGAAAGCAGCACAAATAATACTGATTTTATTCTTAAAATGACTAGAGAACGAATCACATAGAGACTTAATTGACACATGATCAGATAGCGATGGATCAGGCCGCCTGTGTAGAATGTTATTGGTGCAGTTCCATAACTGACGCTGGTTATCAGACTTATTTATGACCATATTTGTATAATAATCTGATTTAGCTTTGGCCATGTGTTTGTTACAGAGATGACATTGCTTAGAATAACGCGACCTATCTAATGGCGAGCGCGATTTACGCCATACATGCGCTAAATAACGACGACGCCTTTTAGATAGTATAATTTCGGAAGTCATCCATGGAGCCGGTGACCTTTCTGACACACATTTGGATTTTATAGGTGAATGTTTGTTAAGTAATGCATTGAGTACTTGACAGTACTGTTTACATAAGTCAGATATATGTTTTTTATCTGTGATAAAGTCGGATATAAGGATTTCAGCCATTAAAGCTGTAATGTAAATCCTATGAACAATAAGACACATTGTGTTTCGACTCTAATGGGGTTATAGAAACGTTAACATTAGTAATGACAGTATTGCGGTCTGATAACCCATCTGAAACAGTAGGTGCTTGTATTATTACAAGTTGACCGATCAATGGCCATGTATATGTATCGAAAAGGTAACATGTTTCAAATCAAATGATACCAGAATATCATCAAACGTAGTTGTAGTTGTAGAAGGTATATCCATTTAATGTAGATTAAAATCACCAAGAATGTAAAATTCTTAATGAATAATTGCCAGATTTTCCAAGATATCCTGAAAGTCTTCAAAGAAATGTGTCGGGTGTCCTGGAGGGCGATAGATACAAACAAAGTATGCGGAGAAAGAAGAATCTGAAATTTCAGCACAGATGGACTCAAAACTGGAGTATTCCGGGTTAGACTGTAATTTAACTTTGAACTGCTGTGATATAAGAAAGCCAACACCATCTCCACGGCCGACTAAACGTGGTCGATGGTGAAAGGTGTAACCAGAAGGGGAAACGTCAGCAATGCATGCAGCTGTATCATGTGGTCTGAGCCAGGTCTCAGTTACAGCAAGAATGTTTAGTTTCTTTGAAATTAATAAATCACAAAATGAGGCTGTCTTATCTCATACAAATCGAACGTTTATAGTGGCCACCAAAATGTGTCGTCTAACAGCTGGCCCAGGATTGAGACTTACATTTCCTGCTAGTAATAACATTATTGCTAATTTCAATGTTGGCGTATTATAACAAACATGAAGACATGGCAGGCTATGCAAAATTGAAATAGAATTATGTATTTTAGTGTGATTAGGAAAAAGCACACTAAAATGATTAGATGTCGATGGTTTGCATAAAATAAAATCTTTATCCCTTACATTAATATACCAAAACCATATGATTATATATCATATAGATAATAAATAGTAAAGAATGTTAAGCCCAGAGCTAAGGCTAAGGAGTAAGTCAAAAACTAAATTATATTTAAAGATCAGTAGTCTCAATTTTAACAATAAAGCCTACTTTATTTAATTAGAAAATGTTGAACCGGGGCCAACTCCGGTAACTAAATTAGGACTTACAGGCCTATTAAGGGAGGGATAACTATTTATATTTATTAAAATTCACTCAGCCGTAGCTTTGTATAGGCAGAAACTGACTGCAGCGTCAATCACTCAATGGCAATGCCTTATTATAGTTCACAACGCAACTGCACCATGATTACGTTTTAAATACCGTATTATTGTAATAATAAAAATGCCAATAATAATCTAAAAGGTCAATAAAAAAAAACACAGGCAGCATGTTGTGTAACTTAATCATTTAACAGTGTAATAGTTACAATGGACAACATTAAAAAAAAACCTAAACATTGCCGACCGGCGAAAGTGAGCGAAAATCATAACTGCTTTAACGCCGGTTTTATTAAGTTGAATATGACAAGACCAAAACTTGTTAAAATTTGCTTATAGTTTAAATATACTTAGCTTATGGTTGAATTATTGGTTCTGTAGCGCTTTACAGTTACATCATATTAAAAGTAATCTATTCATCATAATTAGTATACTATAATTGAACATTAGACGAAGGAATCGAAGGATAAATTTTGAAAGTAAACATTATGCCACGCCCCCTAGCGATCATGCCAAACGAAAACCTCATAAAAAATAGCCGCCAATAAAGACTTTAAAGGACACAGAAAATGAGGAAGGCTATACAAGAAGTGTAGTTACCAAGTTAGACAGGACCTGAACTCCTGCTTTTAACAGCAGAGCGGTGTGCTCTAGACAGGACGAAATGGAGGTGTGTGGCATCCAGGAAGACACCGAGGTGGTCAAATTGGCCTAGGCATTTAATTGAAATAATATATAGTGAGACCAATATATATATATATATATATGCTTTATTATGTACCAAAATATCTTGCCCCTCCCTGGAAAAATTCCTGCGGACGCCCCTGACAAGTTATTCTGTCTTTCTTAACTAAGAAAACACAATTCTAGCAACATTTTTATAAATATTTAATATCCTAAAAACTCTATTTCATCTCCTCTAAATCTCATGGTTTCGAGTGTTATTAAACCACATTCGTTTAGGCGTTGTTTTTAAATATGGTCTTTCATTCCTGGGATCATTTTAGTTGCTCTTTTTATTCTCTTTCCTAGTGTAATTGCATCTTTCTTATGATAAGCCCTCCATACTTCTATACAGTATTCTTCTTTTTTATGAACGCCCTATTAAAACTCGTAGCACCCCGTTCATACCTCCGCCGATTTTCTCGCTAAACCAACTTTGTACACATGTACCATTCATTGATGAAAACAAAGACAGGAAACATACGATCAAAAACAAAACCCTCTCGGCGAAAACTGGGACGTCAATTTGCTAATGGGTTTAGGGCTACAGGGTTCTCCAACTGCATTTTGTCATATCGTGCCTTACAACTAACACTAACCTTGTTTGCCGAAAATGGCCACCTCACACAGGATAAGAGTTTCCTCACTGGTTTTGATCAGCACTCCCCGTCCTTTCACGGTGCGCACACATCCAATGTACACGGTTTCGCCGGTCACAACTTCTCGTGTTAACGTCCCGCACGTCCAGTAGCGGTTTCTTTGTGGACCGACTCGAACAGTCAAGTGGCTCATCTCCCAACCTACAGCATGTCAGCACAATTATTCAAGAACATTTGAAGAAAATATGACTGTTGTCTTTTTTGATGTACAGATTTGTAAACACTACTTTCACAGAATGATCTGCAATGATTTAAGTAAGTATAACCTTACAACTTACCGCAACAGTCAGCTCGGTTTGTTATAACGACCCCTTCAACTTGAATCAGTTCGTACAATACCACTCTCCAAAAAGTGCCAATTCGTCTGTCAACTATGGTCTTCGAGCAGCTGTGGTGGTCAAATACGCCATCAGTGTTACCATCTACCGCTTTTGATGCATGTGCGTACGCATTGAATTTGGTGGACGTCTGCTGAGCTTTTTTATATTTTAGTGCCCAATTCTTCCCCGTCTCTGAAACAAGTATAATGCGTACACTTTCTGGTACTTGTGCCGACAATAACATTAACTGCTCCTGCGAATATATGTGAAGTAAAAAGTGAGTTACCGTCACGGACTGCTAACAACCACTGTCTGTCTGCTTCGGGTGCGTGCATGCGTGTGTGTGCGCGCGTGTGTGTGTGCTTGTGTGTGAGTACGCGTGTGTTTGCGCACGTGAATGCGTGAATGATGTGTGATGTGCGGGCGTGGATGTGTGTGTGGTGTGTGCGAGTGCAAGTGTATACGTGTGTGCATGTGCGCGCGTGCGCATGCGAATGCGTGCGTGCATATGGGTGTCCGTTCGTACGCTGTGTGCTTGCATGCCTGTGGTTGTGTGTGCATACGTATGTGTAAATGCGTCGATGCAAGTATAGCGCTTACTTTCACAGTTAGTTCCAGTGATGTGATCTTTGCATGTGCACTTGTAGCCTTTGCCTACATTCTTGCAATCGCCGCCGTTCCGACAGGGCCACGAATCACACGCTTCGACAACTACACGAAGCAAATCAGTGTTTGTTATTCTGTAACACAATCCGCGAAACTTACGCCTGACGCTATATATTAGTTGCCTTCATATGCCATTTCTAAACATTGATATGCACACCGTTAACTTGTCCATCTCACCTTATGTTCAAAATGTATCTCCTCCCGCCCCGTATGAGAATCAAAATTACATACGTCGTATTTAAATGTAGATATCATTTCATTTTATAGAACCTGCATTTACAAATACATTTACTTTAACTACCACCATGTCGTCAAGGTGTAAACACACCTGGTAGTTACGTTTACTTGTTTACGTTGAATGGGATGAATGCAAAGCAACCTAACCGTGGTCAGCATAGACTGCCACTTCACACAGAGTGAGATAGCCAGTGCTAAGAGTTGTAATCTTGACGCTGCGGCCTCTCAAGCCTCGTGGACACGTGATGTTAATATTCTTGGTGTCTTGACGCCTTGACAAGGTTGCGCATGTTTGATATCTTGTGTAATAAGGACCGACTTCGACCATGAATTTGGGCAGTAGCAGCCGACCTGGAATAACAAGTACAAAATCACGTACGAAACATTTCAGTAAGTACCATATTGTACAAGAAAGTTCATTTTGACCCCCATATACTGAAGTGATAATTTCCAGTAAATGTACGTATATATTCAGATACAAACGTAGGTTGTTTTAAAAACTAAGTGAAATGAAATGTTTAATGTCTTTGAAACTTCGTATACATAATTGTTATACTCTTGACACGTAATGTGCCAAATATGAAGCCTGTTCATTACGAACTCATGTCACTAAACCCACGCAAACGTGTTCATTTGCGTGTCACAGCCCGTCAGGTGGTGCTGACGTCACCACAGGTAGGGCCGACGAGCGCGCTTTATCCTTTAGCACGGCGAGCGGTGTTGCGGCCTGCTGTTTCAGACTCTACATTCGCAATGATCAAACGGCAATAACTCAAAAAGTAAACAACATTTCTTTTGTGCATCCAACGACGCATTTGTAAGTAAGATTATTATCTTTACGGTGATATAAAAATATTAAATTCAGCGATTGAAATTTTAGGTACGGCTTGAAACACTAACCCGCATAGATGCACGCAATTCTAAATCCTTGCGGTGCTATCTGCGGTGACGTCACAACGATCGCTAGGTGAGGTGTCGCAACAAACTCTGCAGAAAATGTACAGAAAAGCACGACCAAAAGGGGCCATGAAAAGCGAAATTTAGTTGCATATCAGGACACTATGTTATATTGTATTTCATTCAGATTGGGAATAAAAAATGTTAATTTCGCTTAGTCTATAAGTAATGACACCTATTAAGCTATTAAGAGTTAGCGGTCACTCGCTCACGACTCACATTACCTAGTGATGATCTTTCTTTACATTAACATCTGAAAGATAGCCATTCTTGCTATCTTTGTAACTCACCAGGTGTAATCTCGATTGCAAAGACTTCAATAAGCCTCACAAAATCTACCCTCCACCATGCGCGTTTTGCATGGTATGAACTTGGACAGGAATAGTCGGAAAATATACGTGCGATTTTGCCATCTATAGCATTAGATGCATTTTGAATGAAAAATGCAGGACTCATATATGCTTTCCCTTCCAGTGCCAGATTCTTCCCTCGAACTGAAAGGAAACGTATATACATTACACAGAAGTTACACACATTGCAATCAAAATAATATATGTTGAATGTTTTGGGCGCCTGGACACGTATATGAATCATCTTTTCATACCACCGTTCACAACCAATACATAATATTGTCTTCCGATACATTTTACGTATTATTCGCACATTACGTTTTACATTCCGAACAACTGATTCACCCCACGAAAGGCGAAAATCTTGATATAAATTGGGTATTTTGAAAAGATACAGTAACGTAAAAGGTACGTTCTTCTATAACGCGGTATCCAGTCCTCAGCACCACTCAAGATGCCTTATACTTTACTCCCTGGCAGACCTGTTCAATCAAACACCATGTCGACTTCTCTAGGAAGCATCCTGCCACGCTGCAATCAATGCGCGAAGACTATTCGTACACAAATGTCTATAGCCAGGTACTCACCCATACAGCTGCGTGAACTGGAGCAACGTAGAGTCAACGAACTTGCCCAAGGTTCGACACCGCAGCACAGGAATCGAACCCGGGTTCTTTCGGTCGAGAGTCCAATTCTAGAGGTCGCTCCACATATAGGTCTTACGTCCTATTCTAGGGGTCGCTCCATATATGGGTCTTACGTCCTATTCTAGGGGCCGCTCCACGTATAGGTCTTACGTCTTATTCTAGGGGTCGCTCCACATATAGATCTTACGTCCTATTCTAGGGGTCGTAGGTCAACCCCTGAACGTTTGGCGCTAGAGGTTCAAGCAGTCTAACAGGAAAACGTTAATCTACCCGCATACGCAAGCTCGATTATAAGTAGATAAATTAATCCATTTTATAGAATCGATACTTTAAAAACAAATACCCACATTGGCACGTCGTTCCTCCGAAATTACCGGGGCAAGTGCATCGAAACCCTTCTCCATTATTGCTGCAAGTAGCCCTATTCTTGCATGGGTTCGACTTGCACGCATTATGCGCTGTAACATACATACACCAACACCCGCGTGTACCACGTACGAATCAATCTAAAGTTTAACAATATTTTGGAAAAAGCACCGTCAGCATAGCCATAGTTGGCATGTGGACAAAGATGCCTTTGGCTTATCAAGAATCAAAGTTTTGTATCTATACTCGTCTTTCTAAGGTATTTTTTAGTTTTGCGTTTAAATATACTTACACTCAGTAGATAATACGTTCCATAAATCTATAGTCTTCTGTGAGAAAAAAAGTTCTTATAGCTATATACATTATGTTAATTGTAAGTGATGTTTAACAAATGTTTACGCATTACACCAAGCTAATTCAACAGGTGTGCGAGTGCGTTCACATCAAAGAATAGGAAACGAGTAATATAGTCCACAACATGAAAGTTAGAAGTACAGGCCTGTAGCCTAAAATAAGCTATTCTTTGTCCCTCCCGGCATAGCGCATGTTTTAGTATGTAGGAAAATCTGTCTACTTTTCATGTCTGCCTGTTATTTGAAAAAATTTAAAGAAAGCAAGATGGTGGCCAGTAGGACCATGAATGCCCGCAAATAGATTTACGCCGGATAATGTTTTTGTTGAGTATTCAGCTGTAGCATATGTGCTATGATATTTCAAATGCATGTGGATTTTCATCTGCGGGAACTTCGAAAAAAGCTCAATCCAAGTATCCATTTTTCCTTAGAATTCCATTAATTTTCATATTGTGGCAACCATATAAAATACAGGCAGTGAAATGTATTTGTAAACAATATATAAGTTGCTCTCGTACAATTCGGAATTCGATACCATCGTTGTTTTGTGTTATTTTCATATATATTCGCACCTAAATGATGCAAGTCTCTTTATAGGTTTCCTTGCAAAACTAAAAAAACAAAAGCAAGATATGTATACGAAACATAAAATTACTCTTTGTATATATATATATATAATGCAAGATGGCAGCCATACGAGAACAACCAATGTTGTCCACAAGGAAACGAATCTATCTACCAATTCTGATATTTTCACCACCAAATAACGTACAATAATGATTAAATTATCATCTTATATGTTTTCATACACAAGCAATATGATGTTACCGTTAAAAGAATGTAAAGAAACCAAGATGGCGGCTCATGGGTACAAACAATATTGTCCATGAATCTCTTAATCGTGTGTTTTCACAAGAAAATATGGCGCAAATAAAGTTTAATCTATCATTTTATATATTTGCATATACAAAAAATGTACAGCTTTCGTCGTGTATTTAAAAACAGGCAAAGAAAGCAGGAAGGCAACCATATAAGTACAACCAAGATTGCCCGAGCGAAAGCGCATAACGTATCATAATCTGACATGTTCGCAACCAGATACGGCAGAAACTTGGTTATGCTGTAATTTTGTTTTCATTTAAAAAAAATTTGAAGCTACCGCTATTTATTTTAAAACAAATGAAGGAAAGTATGACGGCGGCCATATAAGTACAACCAAATGTGTCCGCACGAAGTCATGCCAAGACGTGAGAATAGACTTCTTTTTAGGTTTTCTATGTGGCAACGTTGGCTGTTCTCACTATGGCCACCATATTGCTTTCATTGTGGTTTTCAAATAAATAATGGTAGCATCAAATTGCCTATATATGAGAACACCTAACACGGCAGTTTAATCATGTATGTACATTACTTAGTTACCAACTTCGTTACGTGATTGGGTTGACCGCGATTGATAAAAAATGGGTGGGTCCACACTTCATGAAATTGCACATGTTTCAGGGTAATTGCTAATGGGGTAACAGGCAGAAATTAAAAATCATGGTTTCCTATATTCTGATACCAAGAGGTACCGAGAATGGCAAAGGAATCAACATGTTGGGGCCTTGTGTAATGGACTAATATTTACAAGTACATGTCGTTCCTTCGTAATGACCGCGGCAAGTGCATCGAAACCCGCGTCCGTCCGTATGGCAGGTACCCCTGTTCTTGCATGGGTTCGACTTGCACGCATTATCAACTGTAACATACATACACACCTACACTGTTGAGTACTACTGTACAGTTCATCATATACGGGTCAATACAACATTTAACAATATTCAACCAGACTGCCACCCAGAACCCAATATGGCAAGTACACGATGACGCCTTTGGAGTATGTGAAAAATGTGAGTCCAACACTTCTGCATATATTTATGTGAAACCAACCCTGCTGCTGATTTGACAATTGTTGTTTTTGTAGTCTGTAGTTCAGTCAGATGGGATTTCAAAAGTCTCGCTTGAACACGTCTTTGTAACAAAAGTGTGGTCGGTTTATTTCAATCATTATAACACCGTAAAGAAGACAGATATTTGAAAAGTTTCTTGTCCATTCCACCCTAGCGGATACAACGATGACGCAGAATGCCGAGGAGTGGTCACTGGCCTGTTTTTTCATTGATGGAATTAGTAACTTTAGTAGATCACCTGTTCCATTCATCCTCGCAAGCTGGGTGTGTGACTGCGTAAACTACCCTTGGCAGATCTCGTACGCATTGTATGGAAGTTAGTTTAATCAAACTCATAATTGACGACGCCGTACCACCCGTGAGAACAGTGCAGAACGTCCGAGTCGCGCTCCCGTTCCAGGAAATCCAATATACTTACTCATTCAACCATTCTAACGAGCCACTGAGGTGTATTGTGTATTCAAATAATTACTTCTACTGCCCAAACATTCCATGAAGACCACCCAGAAGACCACCTGAACTTGCCGGAAAGCGATATTACTGGCTGAGCTTATATTCCGAGTTTCGGCAAGCGATCTATCAGGGAGTACTGAGATTGGTGTAATCAGCAAAATGGTTCCATTCACGTTAGTCCCCTGTGAGAAAGAAAACTTCATTATTTAATATACATTGTTCTTTTACTAACTTTAATGTTTGTGCTCTCGTCTTTCTTTCTTTCGTAAGTAACGACTATATACTTCTGTTAATATTTTCATAACTATTCAATATCTTAAATATTTCTATATTATCTCCCGTTAATCTCTTGGTCTGCTTGGTTACTCTTTTAGGCGTTTAATTTGTAACTAAGACCTAGAATCGCTCTCCTTTTTACTCTTTCTTGTGTAGATAGCACAACAAATGAGAAATGAATTCAAAATGAGGTATGTCTACTATTTCATACAGTGATACAAGTATATTTCCTTACACGTCATCTTTCTCCTATTTAATACAATGAATTGATATCTCATCAACTGTGCAATCCCGCACTGATCTGAAACGTTCGTGTCAGCACTAATTATTACGGGTGTGTACGTGTTCACCTGAATATGTGTGTATGTACGTGCAAGTGTGCGTGCGTGCACAAATAATACCGAAGATGGTGGCCAGTAGGACAATGAATGCCAACAAATAGATTTACGCCGGATAATGTTTTTGTTGAGTATTCAGCTGTAGCATATGTGCTATGATATATCAAATGCATGTGGATTTTCATCTGCGGGAACTTCGAAAAAAGCTCAATCCAAGTATCCATTCTTGTTTAGAATTCCATTAATTTTCATATAGTGGCAACCAGATATAATACAGGCAGTAAAATGTATATGTAAACAATCTATATGTTGTTCTCGTACACTTCGGAATTCGATACCACTGTTTTTTTGTTATTTTCATATATTCGCACCTAAATAAGGTACAGACATGGTTTCCTTGCTAAAGTAAAAAAATAAAAATAGTAAGATATGTACACGAAACGTAAAATTACTCTTTATATATATATAATATATATATATACATATATATATAGCAAGATGGCAGCCATACGAGAACAACCGATGTTGTCCACAAGGAAACGAATCTATCTACCAATTCTGATATTTTCGCCACCAGATAACGTACAAACATGATTAAATTATCATTTGATATGTTTTCATACACAAGCAATATGATGTTACCGTTACCAAAAAATGTAAAGAAACCAAGACGGCGGCCACATGTGAACAACCAATATTGTCCATAAATCTCTTAACCGTGTGTTTTCACAATCAAATATGGCGCAAATAAAGTTTAATCTGTCATTTTATATATTTGCATATACAAAAAATTTAAAGCTACCGTCGTGTATTTAAAAACAGGCAAAGAAAGCAGGATAGCGACCATATATAAGTACAACCAAGATTGCCCGAGCGAAAGCACAAAACGTATCATAATCTGACATGTTCGCAACCAGATACGGCAGAAATTTGGTTATGCTGTCATTTTATGTGTTTTCATTTATACAAAATTTAAAGCTACCGCTATTTATTTTAAAACAAATGAAGGAAAGCAAGACGGCGGCCATATAAGTACAACCAAATGTGTCCGCATGAATTCATGCCAAGACGTGAGAATAGGCTTCTTTTTAGGTTTTCTTTGTGGCAAAGTTGGTTGTTCTCACTATAGCCACCATCTTGCTTTCATTGTGGTTTTCAAATAAATAATGGTAGCATCAAATTGCCTATATATGAGAAAACCTAACACGGCAGTTTAATCATGTATGTACATTACTTAGTTACCAACTTCGTTATGTGATTGGGCTGTCCGCGATTGAAAAAAAATGGGTGGGTCCACACTTCATGAAATTGCACATGTTTCAGGGTAATTGCTAAAGGGGTAACAGGCAGAAATGAAAAATCATGGTTTCCTATATTCATGTTGGGGCCTTGTGTAATGGACTAATATTTACAAGTGCATGTCGTTCCTTCGTAATGACCGCGGCAAGTGCATCGAAACCCGCGTCCGTCCGTATGGCAAGTACCCCTGTTCTTGCATGGGTTCGACTTGCACGCATTATGAACTGTAACATACATACACACCTACACTGTTGTGTACTACTGTACAGTTCGTCACATACGGGTCAATACAACATTTAACAATATTCAACCAGACTGCCACCCAGAACCCAGTATGGCAAGTACACGATGACGCCTTTGGAGTATGTGAAAAATGTGAGTCCAACACTTCTGCATATATTTATGTGAAACCAGCCCTGCTGCTGAATTAAATTGACAATTGTTGTCAATTTTGTTTTAAACATACTAGCAAACATGCCCGCATTCCAGATGGCGCTACAGCCGACATATCTTATGGAAAAGTTTGTTCAGGTTTTTGGTTAAAACGATGTTTTCATATTACGAACGGCGAAATTGAGAAGAACCAGTATAGTGGTCCAGATATTAATTGCATCGGTCAATTTCGCAGCACGTTGTTGTTTTTGTAGTCTGTAGTTCAGTCAGATGGGATTTCAAAAATGTTTAAGCCTCGCTTGAACACGTCTTTGTAACAAAAGTGTGGTCGGTTTATTGGTTTCTTTCAATCATTATAACACCGTAAAGAAGACATATATTTGAGAAGTCTCTTGTCCATTCCAGCCCAGCGAATACAACGATGACGCAACATGCTGAGAAATGGTCGCAGGCCTGTTTTTGCATTTATGCAATTAGTGACTTTAGTAGATCACCTGTTCCATTCATCCTCGCAAGCTAGGGTGTGACTGCGTAAACTACCCTTGGCAGATCTCGTACGCATTGTATGGAAGTTAGCTTAATCAAACTCATAATTGACGTCGCCGTACCACCCGTGAGAACAGTGCAGACACGTCCGAGTCGCGCTCCCGTTCCAGGAAACCCAATATACTTACTCATTCAACCATTCTAACGAGCCACTGAGGTGTATTGTGTATTCAAATAATTACGTCTACTCCCCAAACATTCCATGAAGACCACCCAGAAGACCACCTGAACTTGCCGGTAAGCGATATTATTGGCTATGCTTATATTCCGAGTTTCGGCAAGCGATCTACCAGGGAGTACCGAGACTGGTGAAATCAGAAAAATGGTTCCATTCATTTTAGTCCCCTGTGAGAAAGAAAACTTCATTATTTAATCTACATTGTTCTTTTACTAACCTTAATTTTTGTGCTCCGTTCTTTCTTTCTTTCTTAAGTAACGACTATATACTTCTGTAAATTTTTTCATAACCATTCAATATCTTAAACATTTCTATATTATCTCCCGTTAATCTCTTGGTCTGTATGGTTATTCTTTTAGGCGTTTAATTTGTAACTAACAATCGCTCTCCTTTTTACTCTTCCTTGTATAGATAACACAACAAATGAGTAATGAATTCAAAATGAGGTATGTCTACTATTTCATACAGTGATACAAGCACATTTCCTTACACGTCATCTTTCTCCTATTTAACGCAATGAAATGATATCTCATCAACTGTGCAATCCCGCACTGATCTGAAACGTTCGTGTCAGCACTAGTTGTTACGGGAGTGTACGTGTTCACCTGAATATGTGCATGTGTGCGTGCGTGCACAAATAAAACCGAACATGGTGGCCAGTAGGACCATGAATGCCCGCAAATAGATTTACGCCGGATAATATTTTTGTTGAGTATTCAGCTGTAGCATATGTGCTATGATATTTCAAATGCATGTGGATTTTCACCTGCGGGAACTTCAAAAAAAGCTCAATTCCTTAGAATTCCATTATTTTTCATATTGTGGCAACCAGATATAATACAGGCAGTAAAATGTATTTGTAAACAATCTATATGTTGTTCTCGTACAATTCGGAATTCGATACCACCGTTGTTTATTTTTATTTGTATATATTCGCACCTAAATGAGGTACAGACATGATGCAAGTCTCTTTATAGGTTTCTTTGCTAAAGTAAAAACATAAAAAAACAATAGCAAGATATGTACACGAAACGTAAAATTACTCTCTCTCTCTCTCTCTATATATATATATATTTATTTATATATATATATTTATATATACACATTTTGTATATATCAAGATGGCAGCTGTACGAGATCAACCAATGTTGTCCACAAGGAAACGAATCTATCTACCAATTCTGATATTTTCGTCACTAGATAACGTACAAACATGATTAAATTATCATTTTATATATTTTCATACAAGCAATATGATGTTACCGTTACCAAAAAATGTAAAGAAACCAAGATGGCGGCCACATGTGAACAACCAATATTGTCCATGAATCTTTTAATCGTGTTTTCACAAGAAAATATGGCGCAAATAAAGTTTAATCTGTCATTTTATATATTTGCATATACAAAAAAATGTTAAGCTACCGTCGTGTATTTAAAAACATGCAAAGAAAGCAGGATGGCGACCATATAAGTACAACCAAGATTGCCCGAGCGAAAGCACAAAACGTATCATAATCTGACATGTTCGCAACTAGATACAGCACAAACTTGGTTATGCTGTCATTTTATGTGTTTTCATGTATACAAAATTTAAAGCTACCGCTATTTATTTTAAAACAAATGAAGGAAAGCAAGACGGCGGCCATATAAGTACAACCAAATGTGTCTGCACGAAGTCATGCCAAGACGTGAGAATAGGCATCTTTTTAGGTTTTTTCTTTGTGGCAACGTTGGTTGTTCTCACTATGGCCACCATCTTGCTTTCATTGTGGTTTTCAAATAAATAACGGTAGCATCAAATTGCCTATATATGAGAACACCTAACATGGCAGTTTAATCATGTATGTACATTACTTAGTTACCAACTCCGTTACGTGATTGGGCTGTCCGCGATTGACAAAAAATGGGTGGGTCCACACTTCATGAAATTGCAAATGTTTCAGGGTAATTGCTAATGGGGTAACAGGCAGAAATAAAAAATCATAGTTTCCTATATTCTGATACCAAAAAGTACCGAGAATGGAAAAGGAATCAACATGTTGGGGCCTTGTGTAATGGACTAATATTTACAAGTACATGTCGTTCCTTCGTAATGACCGCGGCAAGTGCATCGAAACCCGCGTTCGTCCGTATGGCAAGTACCTCTGTTCTTGCATGGGTTCGACTTGCACGCATTATCAACTGTAACATACATACACACCTACACTGTTGAGTACTACTGTACAGTTCATCATATACGGGTCAATACAACATTTAACAATATTCAACCAGACTGCCACCCAGAATCCAAGATGGCAAGTACACGATGACGCCTTTGGAGTATGTGAAAAATGTGAGTCCAACACTTCTGCATATATTTATGTGAAACCAGCCCTGCTGCTGAATTAAATTGACAATTTTTGTCAATTTTGCTTTAAACATACTAACAAACATGCCCGTACTTAAGATGGCGTTACAGCCGACATATCTTATGGAAAAGTTTGTTCAGGTTTTTGGTTAAAACGATGTTTTGGCGAAATTGAGAAGCACCAGTATAGTGGTCCAGATATTAATTGCATCGGTCAATTTCGCAGCACGTTGTTGTTTTTGTAGTCTGTAGTTCAGTCAGATGGGATTTCAAAAAGTGTTTAAGCCTCGCTTGAACACGTCTTTGTAACAAAAGTGTGGTCGGTTTATTGGTTTCTTTCAATCATTATAACACCGTAAAGAAGACATATATTTGAGAAGTCTCTTGTCCATTCCAGCCCAGCGAATACAACGATGACGCAACATGCTGAGAAATGGTCGCAGGCCTGTTTTTGCATTTATGCAATTAGTGACTTTAGTAGATCACCTGTTCCATTCATCCTCGCAAGCTAGGGTGTGACTGCGTAAACTACCCTTGGCAGATCTCGTACGCATTGTATGGAAGTTAGCTTAATCAAACTCATAATTGACGTCGCCGTACCACCCGTGAGAACAGTGCAGACACGTCCGAGTCGCGCTCCCGTTCCAGGCAACCCAATATACTTACTCATTCAACCATTCTAACGAGCCACTGAGGTGTATTGTGTATTCAAATAATTACGTCTACTCCCCAAACATTCCATGAAGACCACCCAGAAGACCACCTGAACTTGCCGGTAAGCGATATTATTGGCTATGCTTATATTCCGAGTTTCGGCAAGCGATCTACCAGGGAGTACCGAGACTGGTGAAATCAGAAAAATGGTTCCATTCATTTTAGTCCCCTGTGAGAAAGAAAACTTCATTATTTAATCTACATTGTTCTTTTACTAACCTTAATTTTTGTGCTCCGTTCTTTCTTTCTTTCTTAAGTAACGACTATATACTTCTGTAAATTTTTTCATAACCATTCAATATCTTAAACATTTCTATATTATCTCCCGTTAATCTCTTGGTCTGTATGGTTATTCTTTTAGGCGTTTAATTTGTAACTAACAATCGCTCTCCTTTTTACTCTTCCTTGTATAGATAACACAACAAATGAGTAATGAATTCAAAATGAGGTATGTCTACTATTTCATACAGTGATACAAGCACATTTCTTTACACGTCATCTTTCTCCTATTTAACGCAATGAAATGATATCTCATCAACTGTGCAATCCCGCACTGATCTGAAACGTTCGTGTCAGCACTAGTTGTTACGGGAGTGTACGTGTTCACCTGAATATGTGCATGTGTGCGTGCGTGCACAAATAATACCGAACATGATGGCCAGTAGGACCATGAATGCCCGCAAATAGATTTACGCCGGATAATATTTTTGTTGAGTATTCAGCTGTAGCATATGTGCTATGATATTTCAAATGCATGTGGATTTTCACCTGCGAGAACTTCAAAAAAAGCTCAATTCCTTAGAATTCCATTATTTTTCATATTGTGGCAACCAGATATAATACAGGCAGTAAAATGTATTTGTAAACAATCTATATGTTGTTCTCGTACAATTCGGAATTCGATACCACCGTTGTTTATTTTTATTTTTATATATTCGCACCTAAATGAGGTACAGACATGATGCAAGTCTCTTTATAGGTTTCTTTGCTAAAGTAAAAAAATAAAAAAACAATAGCAAGATATGTACACGAAACGTAAAATTACTCTCTCTCTCTCTCTCTCTATATATATATATATATATTTATTTATATATATATATTTATATATACACATTTTGTATATATCAAGATGGCAGCTGTACGAGATCAACCAATGTTGTCCACAAGGAAACGAATCTATCTACCAATTCTGATATTTTCGTCACTAGATAACGTACAAACATGATTAAATTATCATTTTATATATTTTCATACAAGCAATATGATGTTACCGTTACCAAAAAATGTAAAGAAACCAAGATGGCGGCCACATGTGAACAACCAATATTGTCCATGAATCTTTTAATCGTGTGTTTTCACAAGAAAATATGGCGCAAATAAAGTTTAATCTGTCATTTTATATATTTGCATATACAAAAAAATGTTAAGCTACCGTCGTGTATTTAAAAACATGCAAAGAAAGCAGGATGGCGACCATATAAGTACAACCAAGATTGCCCGAGCGAAAGCACAAAACGTATCATAATCTGACATGTTCGCAACTAGATACAGCACAAACTTGGTTATGCTGTCATTTTATGTGTTTTCATGTATACAAAATTTAAAGCTACCGCTATTTATTTTAAAACAAATGAAGGAAAGCAAGACGGCGGCCATATAAGTACAACCAAATGTGTCTGCACGAAGTCATGCCAAGACGTGAGAATAGGCATCTTTTTAGGTTTTTTCTTTGTGGCAACGTTGGTTGTTCTCACTATGGCCACCATCTTGCTTTCATTGTGGTTTTCAAATAAATAACGGTAGCATCAAATTGCCTATATATGAGAACACCTAACATGGCAGTTTAATCATGTATGTACATTACTTAGTTACCAACTCCGTTACGTGATTGGGCTGTCCGCGATTGACAAAAAATGGGTGGGTCCACACTTCATGAAATTGCAAATGTTTCAGGGTAATTGCTAATGGGGTAACAGGCAGAAATAAAAAATCATAGTTTCCTATATTCTGATACCAAAAAGTACCGAGAATGGAAAAGGAATCAACATGTTGGGGCCTTGTGTAATGGACTAATATTTACAAGTACATGTCGTTCCTTCGTAATGACCGCGGCAAGTGCATCGAAACCCGCGTCCGTCCGTATGGCAGGTACCCCTGTTCTTGCATGGGTTCGACTTGCACGCATTATCAACTGTAACATACATACACACCTACACTGTTGAGTACTACTGTACAGTTCATCATATACGGGTCAATACAACATTTAACAATATTCAACCAGACTGCCACCCAGAATCCAAGATGGCAAGTACACGATGACGCCTTTGGAGTATGTGAAAAATGTGAGTCCAACACTTCTGCATATATTTATGTGAAACCAGCCCTGCTGCTGAATTAAATTGACAATTTTTGTCAATTTTGCTTTAAACATACTAACAAACATGCCCGTACTTAAGATGGCGTTACAGCCGACATATCTTATGGAAAAGTTTGTTCAGGTTTTTGGTTAAAACGATGTTTTGGCGAAATTGAGAAGCACCAGTATAGTGGTCCAGATATTAATTGCATCGGTCAATTTTGCTGCACGCTGTTGTTTTTATAGTCTGTAGTTCAGTCAGATGGGATTTCAAAAAATATTAAGTCTCGTTTGAACACGTCTTTGTAACAAACGTGTGGTCTGATTATTGGTTTCTTATTTGAGAAGTCTCTTGTCCATTCCAGCCCAGCGGATGCAACGATGACGCAGAATGCTGAGGAGTGGTCACTGGCCTGTTTTTTCATTGATGCAATTAGTAACTTTAATAGATCATCTGTTCCATTCATCCTCGCAAGCTGGTGCTGTGACTGCGTATACTACCCTTGGCAGATCTCGAATTGATATATCATCGACTGTGCAATCCCGCACTGATCTGAAACGTTCATGTCAGCACTAATTGTTACGGGGGTGTACGTGTTCACCTGAATATGTGTGTATGTGCGTGCATGTGTGCATGCGTGCACAAATAATACATACGGATCATGTCCTTCCTTCGTAATTACCGCGGCAAGTGCATTGTAACCATAATGTTGCCTTTGGTTGTAAGGTGAAGCCAAGCCATCATATATAATTCCTATCTCAAACAAATCTTTGTTATGTGTCCCTGTATGTCCTACAAGGGCTCTGACAACTGCCAACAGCTGCAGTCTTGCCATAACTTTTTGGTAATACCTGCAGCACCTGTGCTTTTCTCGGCGCCCCTTTTAGATTTATTCATTGTAATAGTTTTCATATAGTTTTGCTGTAGCTGAAGCCAGTCTATGGAACAGACTGCCGGACTGTGTCAAGATGGCAGACACAGCCACAGTTCAAAACACTTCTTAAAACACACCTTTTTAGAGAAGCATTTCTGTAATATGATCACGTGGACTTTATCAAATGCCCTTACCCATATTTTATATAATATTTATAATAAATAAGTGAATTAAAATGTAATACATCATTTTAAAATAATAATAAATATTATACACTTATTTATTTTATATTGTTTAATACTTATCATATAATTTTTTTTTTACATAATAATTATGTAATGAATGTTTTAATTCATATTTTATGGTATACATTGTAGAATTATTTATTTTTCTGTCTATAATATAATTCTAAATTGTTACATGTACATGCATGTAAAGCGCCTGAGAGCAATCTGATTGATTAGGGCGCTATACAAATAAATTGTATTATTAATATTATTACATATTTCATTGTTTGTGTGCGTGCGTGTGTGCGTTCGTGCAGGTCAGCGAACGTGCGAGGGTGCGTGCGTTCGTGCGTGTGTGCGACGTAAGAAGATATTACTGTTTGATAGTGAAACTCTAACAGTGCAGTTTGGAACCTTTTCTGATAAAGCGGAGGCGCGGTTACTGGTATGGTTAACTGGGGTGTTTCGAGGGGCATGGACTCGCGTCGAGCCCGGGGAAAACGAGGAGGCGGTGTAGATCAAACAACGGGATGGCTTTAAAAGTTGACGGAATGTTAACCAACAATGTAGTTGACGACACAAGCGCATGCGAATGTATGGAGGAAGATGGGTGGAATCATCATCACCACATAAGAGGTTTACCTTCCTGTTGTGTTAACGAATAACATAATTTTTCACAGTGCCATGCATGTATAATTGCAGATGTTGTTATGACGCGTGGTGTATCCGTACCATTGCAATTCCCGTTATATTATATTCTGGACGGGGTTATCTGGTCATCATGTATTTGACCGTTTGCGCTACAAATTCATTGATATTGTGTTTTTGTAAAGTAGTGTTGTCAATTTTTTTTCGAATGTAGTTTATTCATCTTTAAAACAATGTGTAATCTCCTCTCAGTTTCTAAATGTACTTTATTCATCTATAAAACAATGTGTAATCTCCTCTTAGTTTCTAAATGTACTTTATTCATCTATAAAACAATGTGTAATCTCCTCTCAGTTTCTACGTTAAATGTCCAGCTTTTACATCCTTACATGAGAAAATGGCCACCACCGGTAGGCTCTTTAACATATTGATAGTTGTTGCTGTGGAGATGTCGTTGTTATTCCGTACTTTAAAACTAGCCATAGCTGGTGTAGCAGGATTGATTTCTTCGGAGACCCGTCTTCAGATGACATAGGATCAATGTATTTGAAGGACCTGACGTCTTCAAAATGTTCTCCATTTACCAATGTTCTGGTACTTCTCGCATTGCCACTGTTGTTATTAGTTTTTTTTCTCAGCTCAGCTCTAACAACATGGCTTTGCTCTAATTATAAATTGTGTTCGAGCGCTCATGATTTTCTTTTTATAACAGCTGTCAGTTGATTGTTCTCCCATTAAATAAGACTGTGCTGTTGAATTCCTCCACGGCTCCTTGCGTAGTGATAGGATCCCTGGCGTACACCCCAACAGTTGTTCGGAATGGAGGCCTGTTTGCACTCCATTTAACATGCCCCTACAGCAACGGTTGATGGTCCGTATATTCTATAAATTACTTTGACCTTTGTCTATATTATAGCATATTAGTATCTGCCAAAACCTTCTTTTATCGGTCAAAGGCCTCTATGGCATTCACGTTATGCTAAAAGTATTGTTGATGGTCAATGTGCTTCTCGATCAGACATCTGATGTTGAATATGTTGTTAGTAGTGCTTAGTTTTAATTTGAAACGTGTGTGTTTGTGTGCTTGCGCGCGTGTGTGCGTTTGTGCGTGTGTATGGGGTGGATGTGTAGGGGTGGACGTGTAGGAGGTGGATGTGTAGAGGGTGTAGGTAAAATGATAGAGTAACAATACATAACAAAACTGCCATCTTCCATAACATTGAAACAAAATGTCACCTCCTCCGTAGACGAACACCTCACACAATGTGAGATATTCTTTTCTGAATATTTGAATCTTCACGGTGTTGCCTTGGGCACCACCACATCTAAATCGTCTCGTCTCGCCTGTTATCATCATCAGTCTTGGTGTCTTTGATGAAGATGATAGAAGGTGGCTTCCACACTTGTGATACTTTCCCCCATGTGGTCCGACCGTAATGTCAAAGCCTCGCAGGCGTTCACCTGACATCAATGGAAGTGAAAAAGTAATACTATTTGAATAACATCACCATAATTAACATATCTGGGTACTGCGGTTCCACTAACATACCTGGCTACTGCGGTTCCACTAACATACCTCGGTACTGCGGTTCCACTAATATATCTGGGTGCTGCGGTTCCACTAACATACCTGGGTGCTGCGGTTCCACTAACATACCTGGGTACTGCGGTTGCACCAACATACCTCTGTACTGCGGTTCCACCAACATACCTGTGTACTGCGGTTCTACTAACATACCTGGGTACTGCGGTTCCTCTAACATACCTGGGTACCGTGGTTCCACTACATACCTGGGTACTGCGGTTCCACTAACATACTTGGGTACTGCGGTTCCACTAACATAACTGGGTACTGCGGTTCCACTAACATAACTGGGTACTGCGGTTCCACTAACATACCTGGGTACTGCGGTTCCACTAACATACCTGGGTACTGCGGTTCCACTAACATACCTGGGTACTGCGGTTCCACTAACATAACTGGGTACTGCGGTTCCACTAACATACCTGCGTACTACGGTTCCACTAACATACCTAGGTACTACGGTTCCACTAACATACCTGGGTACTACGGTTCCACTAACATAACTGGGTACTGCGGTTCCACTAACATACCTGGGTACTGCGGTTCCACTAACATACCTGGGTACTGCGGTTCCACTAACATACCTGGGTACTGCGGTTCCACTAACATACCTGCGTACTACGGTTCCACTAACATACCTGGGTACTACGGTTCCACTAACATATCTGCGTACTACGGTTCCACTAACATAACTGGGTACTGCGGTTCCACTAACATACCTGGGTACTGCGGTTCCACTAACATACCTGGGTACTGCGGTTCCACTAACTTACCTGGGTACTGCGGTTCCACTAAAATACCTGGGTACTGCGGTTCCACTAACATACCTGGGTACTGCGGTTCCACTAACATACCTGGGTACTGCGGTTCCACTAACATAACTGGGTACTGCGGTTCCACTAACATACCTGCGTACTACGGTTCCACTAACATACCTGGGTACTACGGTTCCACTAACATACCTGGGTACTGCGGTTCCACTAACATACCTGGGTACTGCGGTTCCACTAACATAACTGGGTACTGCGGTTCCACTAACATAACTGGGTACTGCGGTTCCACTAACATAACTGGGTACTGCGGTTCCACTAACATACCTGGGTACTGCGGTTCCACTAACATACCTGCGTACTACGGTTCCACTAACATAACTGGGTACTGCGGTTCCACTAACATAACTGGGTACTGCTGTTCCACTAACATACCTGGGTACTGCGGTTCCACTAACATACCTGGGTACTGCGGTTCCACTAACATACCTGGGTACTGCGGTTCCACTAACATAACTGGGTACTGCGGTTCCACTAACATACCTGCGTACTACGGTTCCACTAACATACCTGGGTACTACGGTTCCACTAACATACCTGGGTACTACGGTTCCACTAACATAACTGGGTACTGCGGTTCCACTAACATACCTGGGTACTACGGTTCCACTAACATACCTGGGTACTGCGGTTCCACTAACATACCTGCGTACTACGGTTCCACTAACATAACTGGGTACTGCGGTTCCACTAACATACCTAGGTACTGCGGTTCCACATCACAAATACTAATATGTTATTTTCTTGCTACTATTTTATTAGTATCGCTATGAATATCGTTTGAACAGTTTTAGCCAAATTTAGCAAGACTGCCACACAAAGCTATGAGCTGCAGATAACATGTGGATCAGGCAGTTGTTGGCGTGTCGTTAGTCTATGTACAGTCTGCCTTTATTAGAATATGCCAATTATATTTTAACTATAGCATTAATAAAACCATGTGATGATCTATTCTATTCATTCATCAAGAATAATTAACTTATCATATTCGATCTTCTGGACTCGTTTATCGGAGAAAGGTTTCCGTTTTCAGTGAGTGGACAAACTGGAGAATTAAATGGAACTGTGCCACTAAGACACGTTATGGATAACCGTTGTTAGCTATGTCGAAGCTATAGCTATATCGAAGCTATCGCTATATCGAAGCTATCTAGTTAGCAGACATTTCAAAAGCATGCAATTGAGGTAACCGAAACCACATGGTCTTAAATTAAAACAATGATTGACACTTAAGCGTATGCTTAAGACAATTCCTATTTGTTTAAAATATTAATAATACCGCGTTGCCACATAAACAAGACGTTGTAAGTTGAATTATCATTACCTATCAAAAGTCGTCATATCATATAAATGTTGTTGTTATTTATATTTAACGGGTGGCTCCAATGCTAGCGACAATATATGTCTTAATGGAAGTCTTACTTATTATTTCAGTTTTGAATGTGTGTGCGCGTGTATATATATTTACACACACACACACACACACACACACACACACACACACACACACACACACACACACACACACACACACACACACACACACACACATATATATATACAGTGTGTATATATATATATATACATATATAGATGTGTGTATATATATATATACATATATATATATAAATGATTCTGACTTCTGACTGGACAAGTTCAGACTTAAATATCCCAACTTACCACAACAGAATTCGCGATTGGTTATAACCACCTCACTGACGTGTATCGATAACTGAGCAAACGTAAGTTTCCACCAAGGATTCCGCTCGCGACTTGTGTGCGTGCAACTACTGTGGCTATAATCCCCATCTGCATTTCCGTCGATAGCTCTTTTGGCCACACCTCCATACACCGTTGAAGATTGTGATGCTGTTCCTCTACTGGCAATGTTTGTACCCTTTTCTGCAATAAGGCACACGACTTTTTTTATATTTTCACTGGGGACATTGTCCCCAATGGGCACTTAACTTTAATGGTGGAGAGGGCACACACAAACGGGCACACGCGCGCGCACATGAAAGTGGACTTGCTGAATCGTGCAGTGCCATGAATTAAACCGAGATGAATGCATTTGTTCAGGTGACCATGTTGTTAAAGTTGTATTGAGAGTTAAACTGTAATTTAAAAGTAATTTAAAGAAAGTGCATGTACAGCCTGAACAATATTGACTTATTTGAGCATACGTGCTACAATAATTATATGTAATTTTTGCATTTGATGTTATTCAATCAAGCAAACCTGACGTGTTATTATGGGGGATTTTAACCATGGGCATATAAAATGGAAATCTCTACAGAGTATGGGTAGTGAGGACCACAAGTTTTTAGTTTTAGTACAAGATAGTTTCCTTTCTCAACATGTGCTAGAACCAACCAGGGGAGAGAATGTCCTCACAGGATGAATTAGTTGACAATGTTAAATTATGTGAGCCTCTGGGAAGTAGTGATCACAACCAGATACATCTTACCATCAAAGTAAAATCAGAAATAAATAATAAAAAGCAGTTCAGGAGAAATTTCCATAAAGGAAGATATAAGGAAATGAGGAAATATTTAGCAAAGATAGACTGGAATAACACACTGAAGAATAAGACAGCAACAGAATGCTGAAATATCTTAAAGATTGAAATAGAGTGCATCGTAGATAAATTTGTTCCCTTCAAAAAACAAGGGAAACGGACCAGAAAGAAATACTTATCGAAAGAAGCCATTAGAAAAATTAAGTATAAACAAAACGTGGAAGTCATATAAACGTACTGGAAATGACGAAGACTACAACATTTATAAAGAAGCACTTAACCAAGCTACAGCTGAAATTCAAAATTCAAAGAGAAGCTATGAACATAAATTAGCTTGTAATATAAAACATGACAGCAAGAGTTTTTATGCGTATGTTCGAAGCAAACAGAAAGTTCAGGATAAGGTCGGTCCTCTAGAAGATAGTGCTGGAAATATAATATCAGAAGGATTCTTAATGGCAGAAGACATGAATGAGTATTTTAGTTCAGTGTTTACCAGAGAAGACACTAGTTCACTGCCAGTATCAGAGGCTAAGTTCAAGGGGGCAGAATCAGACGATTTAAGACAGTTAATTGTAACCCCAGAAATGGTAGCTAAGAAAATTAGGGCTATGAAGGATAATAAATCACCTGGAGTGGATGGTATTCCACCCAAACTACTATTGGAAATTGTAGAACAAATTAGCATACCGCTTGCAACAGTTTTCAACTTGTCATTAGAAGAGGGCGTGGTTCCCTTAGAATGGAAAGAAGCGAACATTATACCGTTATTTAAAAAAGGTTCGAGAAACAAGTCAAATAATTATAGACCAGTTAGTTTAACATCGGTGATTTGTAAATTAGAAAGACTAATTAAAGATCACATGGCGGATTTTCTTGTTAAACATAACTTGATAAACCCATCTCAACATGGGTTTCTAAAAGTGAGGTCATGCTTAACAAATATGTTATGTTTTTTGGAAGATATCACTAAGTGGGTAGATGATGGATCACCAGTAGATATCATCTACTTAGATTTTCAAAAAGCTTTCGACAAAGTGCCACATCAAAGATTACTGCTTAAACTAAAGGCCCATGGCATAGGAAATGGTATAATTAACTGGATAGAAAAATGGCTGATTGACAGAAGACAACGGGTAGTTGTTGATGGGGAGGCTTCAAACTGGAAATCAGTTTTGAGTGGGGTTCCACAGGGATCAGTACTAGGACCTATATGTAAACAAGTCAGACGACTGTGCTTGTTTGGGCACGACAGAGTTTATTGAATTGTCAATGTTTCAGCTCCCAGAGGGATACTCAACGTTCAGACCGTAGGTATAAACGAACTACTGGGCCCAGAGACTCTACCAGTGTGGGTGTATCTCTGTCAATGGCCCAGGGCAAACTGCCCCTGATACAATAGCTGACCGGTTTAGCTCAACTAGCAGGGTGTGGCCTCTAACCCCTAGTGGCCTCTGGTGAATTAACATATATATATAGTACTAGAATATCCACCAGGGTTACATGTCCCCCAAGTTTAAATTTTAGCCGGCCGCGGCTAACATAATAAATTGAAATCATTAACTAAGGACGGACCTAGGTTCTCGGTGTGGATTACTATGGTACCCCGCATTGCTTCGCGTTGACCGTCGTAACGGTGTGTTCGGAGTTGTTGATTCTTCTACGTCCGGGTTCAAGTCTAAATGGCCATTATTCGGTTGACCAGAGATTGTCACCTCGTATGGTGGGTGGTCAGTTTCCTCACTGCCTTGACCTAGTCTGCTCAGTCTTGACCCTTTCGCAGTCTCTGGGACACAAACCCGCAAGTCTTGGCGGTTAATTATGCGTTTCTTGTGGCCCCTGGCCGGTACAACTACGTATGTGTCGTCCTTTTGTTCTGTCACTACGTACACTCCCGGGTCCCATGCATCCGCAATCTTGTTACGCCCTCTCACCCTATTGCGTAAATGTACACGTTCCCCAACTCGCAGTGCATTCTCCCCGACATGCTTGTCATAACTTGCTTTTCGTTTAGCAATGTCTAACTTCAGCTGTTCCGTAGCTTTAGCATAGGCACTTGTCAGTCTAGCCTGATGATAGTCAACCCAGTCCAGGTTGGCTCCATGAACCGTTTGTAATTGGAGGGGGTCGTCACTGTGCAATTTGATATCGATCGGTAAGCGCGGAACACGACCGAACATGAGATAGAATGGACTAAACCCCGTTGCAGCATGAGGGGTCACATTATATGCATACGTAAGTTCTAGCAAATATTCCGGCCATTTGGTCTTCTGAGCGGGTGTCAGTGTGCGTAACAATCCATGCATTGTTCTGTTGTATCGCTCACATTGTCCATTTCCCATGGGATGGTACGGTGTCGTACGAGATTTCTCGATACCGTATATCTTATACAACTCATTGACAATTTTTGCGTCAAAACATCTCCCTTGATCAGAGTGTATACGACACGGAACTCCATAACGCAGAAACCATTCCCGTACCAGGGTTTTAGCTACCGTTAGGGCTGTTTGGTTTCTCGTCGACACGGCTATTGTGTATTTACTGTACACGTCGGTCATGACCAGGACATTCTCAATGCCGTTACTAGCTGGTTCGAGAAGTGTGAAGTCTATTGCGATGACTTCTAATGGGCCCCTTGTCACAATACTATTCATTGGAGTCCGTACCTTGAAATGTGGCATCTTTGCAAGATTACAACGATCACACTTCGAAATCCAATTCAGGATGTCGGAACGCATATTCGGCCAGTAGAATCTTGCTCGTACTAGCTTCTCAACTCTATCAATGCCTTGATGTCCCATCCGATCATGTAATTCTTGTAATACCTCCTCTCTCATTGTACGCGGTAACAACAACTGGCTTACTTTTTCTCCACTCATTGGGTCTATTAGGGTTCTGCACAATTTTCCTGAACAGACCTGAATGCGGTCCCATTGTTGTAGCAGTTTCGCTACTGCTGGTTGTTCTTTCCGTCTTTCTCCGAGTGTCGATTCTCGCCCTCTGTCTATGTATTGCCAGACTCGACCCAAAACCGGATCATAACGTTGTGCCTCCTGGATCGCGTCCGAACTAAGACTTGGTAGGATCGGCGACTCTACATACTTGGATGTATATCGCACCTGTGCTGTGGTGGTACAGACTGCTGCCTTGAGTAATTTATGTCGCAAATCGCACGGCAACACTGTTACTTGGAGGATGTCAGCTATTTCGTCTTCTTCGATGACTGTGAACTCTTTTGTTTCAGTCTGAAGTGGTTTCCGGCTCAGACCGTCCGCCGATGCATTAAGTCTTCCGGAACGATAGCGAATGCTGAAATTGAACCTGGCTAGCTCTGCCTGCCAGTGGTGTTCCGCCGCCGTTAGCTTTGCCGAAGTCTGAATATACGACAATGGGTTATTGTCGGTATATACTACAAACGGCACGCTCAACAAGTAGTCGCGGAATTTCTCAGTCACTGCCCATTTCACTGCTAACAATTCTAATTTCATAGAGCTATAAGCCGTTCGTTTCTTCTCAGGACCCCTGAGACTACGGCTAGCATAGGCTATAACTCGGGTTTTCCCTTCCTGTTCCTGGAGTAGTAACGCTCCTAGTCCTTGGTGACTGGCGTCTGTCTCCAGAATGAATGGTTTTGTGAAATCAGCGAATCCCAAGACTGGAGCTGTAGTAAGAGCATGTTTCAGTGAATCAAATGCTTCTTGGTGTTCCTGCCTCCACACAAACAGTACCGGTTTGGCTGAATTCCACTTTCTACCTGGTTTTCTCTTCTTTCCTTTGTTGGGATCTTGATCCACCAATTCATATAGAGGTGATGCCAACTGTGAAAAGTGATGAATGTAACGTCGGTGATATCCCGCTGTTCCCAAGAAAACCTTGAGTTCTCTCGCATTTTCAGGTACTGGCCATTCCCTTACTGCGTTCACCTTCTCTGGATCCCCAGAAATCCCTTCATTAGAGATTATCTGTCCCAAATAAGAAACTGATTCCTGAAATAGGTAACATTTAGTGGGCTCAATCTTTAGACCGTGAGATGCCAGTCGTTGGAACACCAAATTCAGTCGTTCAAAGTGTTCTTCAATGGTAGAGGAGTAGATGATTATATCATCCAAGAAAATAAGTACTTTTTCATTCATCTCTTCCCTGAATACAATGTGCATTAATCTCTGGAAGGTTGCTGGTGAATTGCAAAGCCCGTATGGCATTTTCTTGTACTCGTACAACCCCATGGGGGTGGTGAACGCTGTCTTGTGTTGATCAACCTCGTCTATCTCCACCTGATTATAAGCCGATTTCAAATCGACAGTCGAGAAATACTTTGCTCCCGATAGGTGGTCGAAGATCTCATCCACTCGGGGAAGTGGAAACGCATCTTTTCTTGTCTTGGTATTAAGCCTGCGATAATCCACGCACATCCTAATCTTACCGTTCTTCTTTCGACAAATAACAATCGGACTCGCAAATTCCGACTGACTGGGCTTAATTATCCCTTTGTGGACTAGATCTTTAATGTGCGCTTTAACTTCCTCAAACTGAGGTGGTGGAATGCGACGATAGGCCGCCTTAACAGGGCTGTCGTCTGAAGTGTATATTCGGTGTTTAACCGTGTCCGTCAATCCCACGTCATTCTCGTCCTGGGCAAAAACTTGTTGATGGTTATGCAATAATTCCATTAGTCGATCTTTGTCTATTGGCGGTATCTCACCTATGTGTACCTCTTCCATCCAGTTGTACTCAGGGTCAAGGGGTGACGCATCAGATATATATTTACATTGCTCGCTTCTTACCTGTCGTGTAGTAGCAGTTACCTGTCGTGGTTCCAGGGACACTCGCAAGCCGTCATCCAATTCTTCGAAATCAACGAAGTGTTCCTGATTCCGATCGACTACATCTACCGTATATATCCTCCCGACAGGTGAATGGGAACGTAGCCACACATCTTCGGAGGTCGGGTTGAGGATAGTTACTTCGAAATGTCCGTTGATGGAACCTACTAAACAAGTTTGGAGTAGTAAACCTCCCTTCAGGGGAACATCGAATTGCTCTACCATTCCGTTACCGGTGCAATGTGGACCTGATACTGTTACGTTACACGACGACCATGCTGGTATCTTAACTCTAGTATCACCTGCAATTTTCACTACTCTTCCATCGATATCCTGTTTCGGGTTAGTATCATGGGTCTCAATAGTATGAAGTAGTTCCCTTATCTCTGGCATGTCACCCAAAACATTCATACCCAGTATTCCAGACGTTGGTCGGGAGGGGACAAACCCTGGTGGATCTTTTTGTACCAAAATACCTTTGTTCTTAACGACCGTGCCCAACACATTTATATCGGCTGTGAAGTATCCTATATAAGGGAACTCTAGAGCATTGGCTGCTTCCAGCCGTAACCACGCTGATGCGTCCTTTAACCCATTGACTGACGTCATTAAATGTTCATTGAACCACCACTCCTGTAAAATCGTTACTTCAGAGCCCATGTCTAAAACCATATTGGTGTCTTCACCGGATATACAACACGAAATTACTGGTGTCTTACCAATGATGGCGTCAACTAACATAGAGTCTATGTTACTACACCCGCCTGCGTGACGCTCGACAGTAGGGCTACTTAGTTTTCCTGATTATTACGGGGTGTTGCGCTAGAATTTGGTTGCCCCCCGTATGCCCGATTTTCGGTTTGATCTGTAGTACGGCGCATGTCCCCAGCACGTTTCCAACAATTAGTGTAAGTGTGCCCGCTTCGGCCACAATATTCACAAGAGACCGAGCCACTGTTACGGGGCTTCGGTCTGCTAGTTCTATCGCCCCTCTCCACACCCACCGACGACTGTTGTGCTCGCAACAAAGAAACAATTTGCGTCTGAGTTGTCGCGAGTAGTTCTAGCTGGGTGTCAATTCGTTCCAGAATACTCGGGTCGACGGAGGTGTGGTGAGGTTCATGAATTCCCCGAATACATGCATTTTTACACATACTGCTCAATCCGTCCTCCTCGAGACGGATCGCCTCCGACCTCAGAGCACTAAATGAAATCGTAGGCTGGTTGCGGACCGATTTTTTCATTTCCCGTTTGATTTGTGGATCAACCAGATTCTCGCAGAATACCTCTATCAAAGTTTCATTCTTACTCTGTGATTTGTCTGATAAGCCTTCGGAGATTTCTAGAAGTGCCCGGGAAAAATCCCTAACGCTTTCTCTATTTCCTTGACCTCTATCATACAACTCTTTCTTTAACTGCGCATTACTCCGGGTTTCCCCAAAAGTGGACACAAGTAAAGCAAATAGTTTATCGACTGAGTCTTTCTCCTCCTCTGGCGCATACCTGACTTCTTCCCGGGCAGGTCCATCCAGGTGTGCGATCAGGAAATGCAACCGCTCGACCGATGAGATGGAAGACAAACAGTTGCGGGCATCTTCCATCCAGTCGTGTAGATCACACGAACGACCCTCGAACGTCTTTAATTTTCGGGTCGTAGGGGCGGTAACCGTGACGTTGATGGATTGTTGGTTTCGCTTGAGCGTTTCCACCATTTCCTCTAGTCGCTCTAACTTCTCGTCTGCCGACGCCATGCTTTCTCGACTCCCCTGGGAGCTTACTCTGTCGGACCCCACTTCTGGTACCACTTGTAAACAAGTCAGACGACTGTGCTTGTTTGGGCACGACAGAGTTTATTGAATTGTCAATGTTTCAGCTCCCAGAGGGATACTCAACGTTCAGACCGTAGGTATAAACGAACTACTGGGCCCAGAGACTCTACCAGTGTGGGTGTATCTCTGTCAATGGCCCAGGGCAAACTGCCCCTGATACAATAGCTGACCGGTTTAGCTCAACTAGCAGGGTGTGGCCTCTAACCCCTAGTGGCCTCTGGTGAATTAACATATATATATAGTACTAGAATATCCACCAGGGTTACATATATTATTCTTAATATATATAAACGATTTGGACGATGATATAGCTAGCAAGGTGTTGAAATTTGCAGATGATAGGAAAGTGTTTAGAAGGATTGAAAGTGATGGAAATAGACAGCATTTACAAGATGATCTTGACAGGTTGATCAAATGGTCTGAAAAGTGGCAAATGTTGTTCAATTTTGGGAAATGTAAATGCCTACACACAGGACATGGGAACGAATATGTAGAATATACAATGGGGGGAACTGTACTAAGTACTACTGTAAAAGAAAAAGACTTAGGGCCGACAATTAGTGCTGACATGAAGGTTTCAGAGCAGTGTGGAATTGCAGCTTCAAAAGGAAATCAAATCCTTGGATTGATTAGGCGAAATATAGCATAGAAAGAAAAAGAACTAATAATACCGCTGTACAAAATAGTTAGGCCTCATTTAGAATATTGTATACAAGCGTGGAGGCCATACCGCAAGAAGGACATAGCTATGCTAGAAAGAGTACAGAGGAGAGCGACTAAAATGATACAAAAACTGAGGGATCTTAGTTATGAAAAACGCCTAAAAGAATGTGGTTTAACAACACTAGAGACCAGGAGATTGAGAGGAGATCAGATAGAAGTGTTTAAAATATTGAACTGTTATGAAAATATTGATAGAAATGTTCTTTTCAGTTAAGAAAGATAGAAAGACTAGAGGACATGAAGTTACATTAGTAAAGGAGCAGTGTAGATTAGACGTAAGAGAGTTCTCATTTTCACAAAGGACTGTGAATGAATAGAACAGATTATCTGATGATTTGTGGGTGCTAGTAGTGTGAATGTTTAAAAATAAAATCTACACATACCTCAGAAGGGCTGGATATATGTAGATAAAAGGGTTGGACTCTCGATAAGCCAAAGGGCTTCCTTGTCCACCTGCCATCTAGAGTTAATTCTCTGGATGGCAATCTTGTTAAATCAATAATATTACTTAAAATTACCGGTCACCAGGTCCGGCCAGCGGAATAATAAATTCATTATTATGTGACATTGTTTTACATGGAGTTGAGGAAAGTGTTATATAGTGTATTGGGCAAAAAGCACCGTTTGTTTCATAGATAATGTCTTAACTGGATATATTTTGAAACAAATGTTTAATTTACAACGATGTTAATTTTTGTGTCTATTTATGACGCAGGATTTTTAAAACGCGCAAGGCAAATCGTTGCGAAGTGTCATGGCGCCTGTGCTACCTCGTGTCAACCGACGTAAACAGGGACACGCGCAGAAGACGCTAACATAAACCGTTTCGCGATCGTTGTCCGGCTGTCCGGTAAGCGCATGGAAGACATGTTGCTAATTAAATGTAGTTGTCACATCATTAGAACACGCATTTAAATATAAATGTACATATTCCGGTTTCGAATACAAAACGCGAAGGAGTAACAACAGCCTTGGTTACACTGGCTCAAACTGAGATAATCCGCGTTTCGTAGTTCTAACAAATTCCGTTGGATGGCGTCGTATATAGCGCTAGCTAAACATTTAATGGTTGAACAAAATTATTAGTGAAATAGCAGTGATTTGAACATGCATAATTGTTAATATGATTGCTTGTATAATTTACATTTGCTAACTTATATATTAAGCACTGCTGCATTAGAAACAACCAGTCATTTAAATGTAATTGTATGACAGGAATTATTTTATTATCTAAATTGTTTTTGTATGGTTGTTACTGTGGTATTGATGTTGTTAGAAAAGTTAGCCATTCCGTAAAACGGTATTATTTAGATGCAGAGATCATAACATTGTGGTATTTTAGATATGTCACAGAATGTATTAATTTTCAAAGTTAACTTTGAAATAAAATATATATTTTCTGAACAGAAATGGGCTTCTTTAGCCAGTATGCCATTTTTTTATTAAACAGAATTTGCCATTTTCTGAAACGGAATTTTGAAACGGAATTTGCCTTTTTTGAAACGGAAAATCAGTGTCCCTACTATTGCTGCATGACATCTCATAGATCAAACATTCCCGTACACAGTTATCACTCTAAAACTTTTTCTCATGTTTTTTGTCATAAAGAAACACGTTTGTGAGCAGAATATCAACAAAATATACGACCGAATGTCCGGACCCACCACGTGTTATATGATGGCTTCGCGGAGGTTTTGCTAGGCAACAGATTACGTGATGGATAGGTCAATTGATGTATCCAGTACGTCGCAGCTTGCCTACTAACAGTCTGCCGGTGACCTCCGTCAAGCTTTGCCTTAGCCATCAATGTTGATAAAGGTTATATACGTGAATTACATTACTATTGCTGCATGACATATCACAGATCAAATATTCCCGCATATAACTGCCACTTTAAAAAAATTGCCTTTTGTTTTTGACATAAAGAAACATTTTTGAGACCAGAATTTCAACAAAATATACGACGAAACACCACGTTCTCGGCATCCATTTTTTATGGCTTGACGGAGGTTTTCCTAGGCAACAGGTCACGTGATGGATAGGTCAATTACAAGAGGCAGCAAAAACTGGTTGGACTTGAGCCGAACGTACGGAAACATCCGGAAAGTCACGAACTGGTCTCTTTGAGATATGTACACTTCAAAGTTGGTTTTACTATCGTAAGTATGTTAAATTGTTTGTAAAAAAAATTCCATTGGCCATTAAGCTGAGGAAGTTTGGAATATTAAAGAGTGTCTGCAAGTGTCACAATCTCGACTCCCTATCCCTATCCAGATCGCGCCATGCACTCAGTTTGATTGTTAGACAGGGATAGGGAGACGGGATCGGGTTGCTTGCAGACACTCTCTAATATTCCTGTAACTTGTCCTTTTATTCATCCCTGGTGCTTGTGCCTTGTCGGGGCGGGATGGTTTGCGGGTTCTGTCGATCTCCAGAGCTATGCCGGCGGGAGCTTTGTGATCCTGGCAGATTCAACCAAGCCGGACAGATCATGGGGGAAGGGGCCAGACAAAACAAGCACCCTGGTCTTCCAGGTTGGGGTTTTGGTACAGGGCTAACAACCCGGTCTTGTAAAAGAAAATTATTGTTACGGAAACAGCGACGAAGATAACTTTCAAAACTGTGCATGACGGCTTTCCAGAGTCATCGACTCGTATGACTGCCTGTGGTGAAAGCCAAAAGTAAGCCACAGACACGATTATGGGAGTGCTGAATGCAAAAACGAAGACCAGGATTGGATTATGGAATGTGAGGACCATGTATGAAACTGGAAAACTGGCGCAGATAACCACAGAAATGCGACAATACAGCCTGTACATCCTTGGAGTGAGCGAAAGCAAGTGGACCAGTTCGGGAAGACTGACAACAGCAATAGGAGAGACGGTACTGTACTCTGGACGAGACGATAACCAACATCGCGAGTTCGACTGAAGGGGATACGTGGGAACATCACCCTCCTCCAGTGTTATGCACCGACCAATGAGTACAAGGACGCTTTCTATCAAAGCCTTCACGCAGAAGTGGAGGGGTCACTACACCATGACGTCACAATTGTCATAGGAAACCTGAATGCAAAAGTTGGAAACGACATCACCCACAAAGACAGGGTGATGGGAAGGAACGGATGGGGCAGCATGAACAACAATGGTGAAAGACTGGTGAACTTTTATGGCATGAACAATCTTATCATTGGAGATACCCTTTTCCAACCCCCGGATATCCACAAACTGACTTGGTACTCACCAAACAGAAGGGACCGTAATCAGATTGACCGTCTGATGATCAACGGCAAGTGGCGCCACTCTCTATTAGACGTGACAGTGAAGCGAGGTGCAGATGTAGGAAGGGACCATCATCTGGTCACAGCTTACATCAAGCTAAAACTGAAAAGTACAGGACACCAAACAATGGATAAAAAAGATATGATGTTGAGAGACTTGGGGACTCAGCAGCGAAGAAAAGCTTCATTCTTGATGTGAAAAACAGATTTCGAGTTCTGGGCGGCCTTGAAGAAGAAAACGACTCCACAGGAGACATCGACACAACCTGGAGCCAGATAGCCTCCATCTACACCAAGAGCAGCGAAGTCAGCCTGGCACACAGGCAGAGGAAGAGAACAGACTGGATAACATCAGCAACAACAGAAGAGCAACAAAGAAGAAGCTACTGGAAGCAAAATCAGGAAAGACGAAAAGAAATATACCAAGAGCATATAGAGAGGAACATCGGGAGGTCAAAAGACGTGTGCGAGCAGACAAGCGAGGTTACATGGAAGACCTAAAACAACGGGCGGAAGAAGCGGCTGAGAGAAATGAACAAGGAACCGTGTACACAAAATCCAAGATCATTAGCGGGAAATGTCGTACCACTTCCAATACCCAAATTAAAGACAAGCACGACAGAGAAGGAGCAAGAAACTCGATGGACGGAACACTTTATTGAAGTACTAAACAGGTCACCACTAGAAGAGGAAGCTATTATAGAAGAAGAAGAAGCAGATCTGGAGATAAATACAGATGCTCCCCAGAGAGCAGAAATCATTGCAGCCATAAGGACATTAAAGAATGGAAAAGCACCTGGGCATGATAACCTCAATGCTGAACTGTTCAAAGCAGACCTCGAGCTTGCAACTAAGGTCATGAAACCCTTGTTCACAGTCGTCTGGAAACGGGAGCAGGTACCAACAGAATGGATCAAGGGAATGACCGTCAAGATACTTAAGCAGGGAGCCCTTACCGAATGTAACAACTTGCGAAGGATCACCATTCTATCAGTACCAAGCAAGATCCTATGCAAGATCATCATGCAGAGGATCACAGTGGCTGTGACCAGATGTTTACGCCGAGGAACATCATCGAGCAGTGTTCAGAATGGCAAAGACAATTATACATAAACTTTATAGATTTTGAGAAAGCCTTTGACGGCATTCACATAGACTGCCTCTGACGCATTCTCAGATCATACGGAATGCCACAACGCATCGTCAACATCATCAAAGCTTTCTCCACCAACTTTACCTGCAATGTTGGAACCAGGTGTGAGACAGGGCTGTGTTATGTCAGCTGTTCTTTTCAATGTTGTCATCGACTGGGTCATGTGACGAGTGACAAAAGATGTACCAAGAGGGCTTCGCTGGACTCCCTTTTCTGCACTATAGGATCTGGACTTTGTCGATGACCTTGCTCTTCTGTCCCACACTCACAGACACATCCAGGAGAAGACAATCCGCCTTAGCAGGTTTGACCGTGAGGTTGGTTTGCGAATCAGCCAGAAGAAGACGGAAGTAGTGACTCTGAGTGTTAATAGGCCAGCCTTAATGAAGATGGACAACACGGACATTTCCAGCAATGAAACATTCACTTACCTTGGAAGTGTCATTAGCCAAGATGGAAGAGCTGGCTAAACATCCGCAACAGACTGAACAAGGCACAGAATGCCTTCATGAGCCAATTTGCAGTTTGGCGATCAGCACAGTACAGCACAAGGACAAAACTCAGAATTTTCCAGACTTGCGTGCTGTCAATATTGCTGTATGAGGCGGAGTGCTGGAGAATGACAGAGCAGGACCTACCAAGACTGTCTACCTTCCACACGACCTGCCTCAGAAAAATCCTCAGAATCTTCTGGCCAAGAACCATATCCAACCAGGAGTTGCTTGCCCAATGCCAGCAAGACGACATGCCCACCATCATTCAAAGAAGACGCTGGAGGTGGATTGGACATGTCCTTCTCATGGGTGCAGACGCCATCACAAAAACTGCTGCCCTATCTGGTGGACACCAGAAGGGAAGCGAAAACGTGGGCGCCCAAAAACAACATGGAGGAGAACAGTGGAGGCGGAGCTGAGGGAAATGAACCACAGCTGGGGCTCCATACAGCGAATGGCCGGAGACAGACAGAGGTGGAGGAACCTCGTCGCTGCCCTAAACGCCAGGGGACGTAACGGGTAGTAAGTTGCCCTTTTATGAAAATATTGTTCGCATGACCAAAACGCTATTTGGAGACATAGCTTTCAGTGTATGGTCCTTTTTTAAACTGAAAGGGAATTATAATTTAATGGCAACCTCTATCCTTCTTATCTGCAAAAGTACCCGTTTTGGACCTTGTTCTTTAATCTTCCCTTTACAACATAATTTGTGCATTTTCGACAACGGATCTTTTGGACTTGCCCCTTTATGAAATAAATGCCCTTTCTGATAACTTTCTTAACCTTGTCCCCCAGCAGTTTGGTCCTTTTGTGAATTTTTTTTAATTGTCTTGTTTGCAATGGAACATGCCTTTTTATGGAGAATGTTAACCTGCATGCAGCGGAAAGTATATCTTCGCGAATTTCCTCCAACGTACTTGTCCTTTTAACAAAATCGCTCTTTGTCATTTCAGACCTTTCCTCGAAAATGGCTTCTTAAAGAAAAATGCCCCTCTTAAGACATGGCCAATGGTTCATTGCCCTTTTATAGAGCAACTGTACCATTTGATCGCAAATAAATGCTTTTTTGTGAGAACAAATCAGGATCTGTATTTAAATAAATCGCCATTCTAAAAGAGTTAGTATTTTTTTACATCGAAAATGTCCTTTCAGGACTTTGCCTTTTATTGACAATGTTAACCAATGTAAGATTTTGTTAACATTGGGGTGATACTTTGTGATACAGCAGGGTGGGGCAGCACTGAAGGGGGCAAGTTGGCCTGACTGTGGACACAAGTAAAACGTCTGGGGTGGGCAATGTAAAGTAAAGTAAAGTAAATTGTATTTCCTCATCCTCATGATATGCAAAAATGATGAGGTAGCTACCAGAGAAGTTAAAAACTGATCGAGCTGGTAGTCTATTAAATCAAACTAAATATAATACACTCCTGTATATAAGTAACATTACAAATATACATGTTAGACAGCTAAGTCACTGAAACTGGTTCAGGTCCACTTCATTTAAACGCTAAAGATAATATAAGGGAAACTGATGATTAAAAGCCTCTTCATTACATATATAGTTCAATTAGTTCAATTAAAGCCAATTATAAATGTCCTGGTTTTATGCTTAAACATATTCAATGATGTTGCAATTTTAATATCTACATGTTGTATGTTCCAAAGTCGTGCCCCTATTATTTTCAAAGAATTCTCTCCAATTCTATTTTTAGATATTTGTACACATATATATATATGTATATACATATAGGGGGCATATATATATATACATATGCCCCTGCGGTGTATGTATGTAGAGCGCCCTTAGTGGCAGCTGTGTTTTGTATATATGCTCGTAGATTTTACTAGTTTAATGCGTTTTCTAAACATTCGTTCATCATTATAATTGTACAACCGTTTTATGATAATACGCGCTATGCTTGGGCAGATGCTAATTGGAACTATACTCGTGAACATTTGTGATATTTGGACACTACCGCCTGCAATCGCACTTGTTCGTATTAACGAAGACTACACGGGTCCATCTATGTTAACCCACATTCGATACGACAGGCACGAACTGCTGCGCCATAGTTAGGTCATAGCGAAAGGCAATAGACTCTCTGAGCCGGTGTACTGCCTATTGAAACTACTTGGGATAGCCGTACCACCGCGTGGGTGTAGAGAGGCGGCAAGAACCGTAAACATAAACGAACCGTAAACACTGCACCTGTTGTGCAATCGACCTCATTGTCAGGTCAAGCGATATCTGTGGTCGTAACTGCCAGGGCATATCCCCAGAGCATTGATGAATGTGCACGTAACAACAAATCGCTGTTCAGAATCATGGATGACCTGGTGAAAAGAAAAGCTGCTCCAAAACTGCCGAGTCCTGTGTCTAGTATTGCACAACTTTCTCGTGCATTTCACACGCAAAGTGTTAGACATACGCAGCCAGTTAGCGAGTAGACGCCTGCAAAGTGTCAACGCGGAGTACGTGCATTGTGAACTGTCTTGCACAGTCAATGCGTTTTCCGGCATTACCACAGACGGCGTTCTCTCTTTGGTAGAGACGTGTCCAACAAAACCAGGTACACTTGATCCACTTCCTACCTCACTCGTGAAAGCCAACATTGACATTCTTGCGCCGACATTAGCTACAATCATCAACACGTCGCTCGAGTCGGGGTCCGTGCCGGCCAACTTCAAACATGCTGTGAGCACATCTCTATTAAAGAAACAAAACCTTGATTCAGACTCGATGAACAACAATACCGGGCCACCGGCCTAAAGCGAACTTGTCATTTGCTTCAAAGTTACTGGAGCGCCACGTGGCAGCCCAACTTCGCCATCATCTAGACAACAACAATTTGATGGACATTTTCTAAAGTGCGTACAGACAACATCACAGCACTGAGACAGCACTAGTGCGCATTCAGAATCACCATCTACTTTCCCTGGACAAAAGGAAAGGTGCGCTGGCAGTGCTGCTCGATATGAGTGCGGCGTTTGATATTGTTGACCATTCGATGTTAATCAACCAGTTGCGCAATATAGGCTTCGGAGGCATTGCACTGAAATGGTTGGAGTCATACCTGTCGAACCGGACTCAGTCAGTGTGTATTAGTGGCCACAACTCGCATAGAACATTGATCGAGTCTGGCATCCCTCAACGGTCGGTGCTGGGCCCAATCCTCTTCTCCATCTACACTCTGCCATTGGGTGTTCTCTTCAAAAAGCACACGCTGCAATATCATCTTTATGCAGATGACGCCCAACTGTATGTTGACCTGAGTGGAACGCAGGATGGAGAATCCGCTAATGCGGTTGACCGCATCGTGCGATGCATCGAAGAAGCGAAGCAGTGGATGTCAGTACTGCTGAACGAAAATAAGACCGAGGCTATTATCACCACGACACCAAATCGTAAACACCTGCATGACGTTTCGTGTGTTAGGGTATGCGGATATAACATTGTTCCGTCACCGACCATCCGCAACATTGGGATTACAATCGACTGTGGACTAACAATGTCGTCACACGTGTCACGGGTGTGCAAGTTAGCGTACTACCATCTCTACGCAATTTCAAAAATAAGACATTGTTTTATTACTGATGCGTGCAGGACACTAGTCCGCGCCCTGGTGTCATGTACGGCATCACCGATATCAACAAGTTGCAGATGGTATAGAACTCGTGAGTGCTTGTATATTCAAGTGCAAACATGTACTTGCCTTTTTGGGGACGGCATTTGGGAACACTACAGGTCTCCCATCGTGTATTTTTGTCCAACGTATAACACCAAGGAATGAGTTCCTGGCAATGCATCGGGTTTCTGCAATAGTCCTGTGCTTGCGCTTGGGTATCAATAAAGGTATTGTCGCAATCTCTGTTTTTCGAGTGAGGCTGTAAATACACGTGGACATGATTAAATATATACCAGATATTTCCACTGACAACATTAACGTAAATCCAAAAGAAACTGTTTAAGGACTATCCCACGGTTACCCAAGTTACATTTATCCATACGTTTCTTTTTGGACTGCTATAGTTTTAATAAATATGCATTGTGTGTGTTTCCTTGCTAAAGTACCAGCTATATAATAGAAGATGTAGTATGAAAGAGAACAAAAACCTTAAATGATTAGTTTTCATTCTGTGAATTTGCAAACTGTGGTTACTCGTGTTACACAAAATGGACAAGCCAACAAATTAACACAATTAAAATGTAAAGTATTCCCATACAATAAATAAGTTAACAGTTGTGAAAAGTCGCTGCATAGGCTATGTAGCTAAGTTTTCATTACATGACAACAGTTTAAGAATTGCATAATTAATAATATTATGGTGATCAAAATAATTGGTTATTCGTGATACACTGTTTTCTAATTTTGGTAAATTATCAACAAATTAATGTCTTCTATCAAACAATGGCTATATGTGTTACGTAGCTACGGTATCGGAATATCAGCATATTGTGTTTAATTGCACAATTAAAAAACCTGTGGTTGTCAATAAAAAGTTACTTGGGAAATGGTTATTCGCGTTACAAATTGTGTGTTAGTTAGTAATAGCTAAACATACATTTAGCAAAAATATAGTAACTATTTAATGTTAACCCTTTATTATACAATACTGTATGTATTTTGTGTTATACATTGTCTGATACAGAGTATTTACAGGGTAGTAACATATAAAAATAGTTTGTTCAAATATATGGCTATTATTAATGTTAAACCCTTATGGAAATGTGTCATTCTATGTCGAATCAGCCAATGGCCAAAGGGTTTGTGTTTCAGAATTGACTTAATTTTTTAACCAGTGGTTAACTGGCCATGGGTGTGCACGTCTACAAAAAAGCTAAGTATCTACATATAAATTGCATCCGTAATCCCCTGTCATGTGAAAAGTGGGTCAACGTCCAAAACCGTACCTGTTATATTTACCTGTTTGCTGATGTCTCTATGTATATCCATAATGAGTCTTTTACAAGTTACATATATTATAAGAATTTAGTGATTATGTAGACATATTGATACAGATTATATATGCAAAATTCACCTATGAGTTGGAATGTGGATATACCGGTTGGATATAAATGGGAAAGACACATACTGTATTATATCCAAACATTATTTCAACAGCCTGTATTTCTTTGTTGTGTTATATTACAGTGTCCAAAATGCCAGTGACACTGGTAGTAAGCTTTTAGTTTTGTACGTATAATGTTATATTTATTATACTTACATAATAATTTAGCCTTAAACGTTTAACTTTAATTTTAAGAATTTCAAACACCATGACGAGAATGTTGGGCACTGCTTATGACCACCTTGTGCACAGTGCATAATACTTTATCAGATAAACAACATATTAAAATATTTGGATGGTGTCATTTATTTTGGATGTTTTTGGCCGATTTAGGACGTTATTATGGAGAAAACACCACTAGTCTAAATGTAAACTTTCAACTTCAATATAACTTAAATTAGGCAGAACACCATCTTGATATGATAATATGTTGTTTACCTAACAAAGGACTGCCTACAGAGCAAAATGGTTATCGTAGGACTGACTTTCATACAATATATAAAAAGTAGAAGTTCAAGGCTGAGTTATTCTGAAAATATGATAAGTTGATATCCTCAAACCTAAGAAATTGTTGGAAATATCCCTAACACTAGATGGTAGCAATTTGAACATTGCTCTTTAAAAGACAAATGCAATGTAAGCTGCTGAAATCACTTTTGGAAATAACAAAATGTGAGTTTTTTTAATTTTCGTGAATTATAGAGGCACCTGAAAACAGCACAATATAACTGGTGTGGTTTTGTGTGTTCACCTCTTTTTGCATAACAGGGCCTTAGCACGGACACAATCTGCATGCAAATGCATAGCTGTTTGCATAAATACTCAACTATAGCCACTTATTCACGGGTTAAACTTTAAATAAATCAACTTTTAACATTTCTTTAATATTGATCTGACTCGAAATGACCCAAATAAATGGATACATGATGAGATGTTCAATAAATTAAAGACTAAGTGAAATTAATTTGGCAATATCTTTGAAACTGCGCATACATAAACTGATCGCTCTTGCCAAGTAATGTGCCAAATATGAAATATGTTGATTGCGACCTCATGCCCCATAACCCGCACAAACGTGGTCATTTGCGTGTGACAAAAAATCAGCTGGTCAAATGCTGGTGACGTCACCTAAGGAAGAGCCGTGGAGCGCGTCTATGGTTTTAGTTTTATGCGCGGCGGTGCGGGTTGAGGTTTCAGGCTGTACCTGAAATTGTAATCCAGGAATTGAATATTTGTTATGTCAAACTCATCTTATAGATATATAATTACTATGTAATCTACTAATATGTAGCTACAGGTATGCAGCATTTGTTTTCCTTTTTGAATCATTGCCATTTGAAAATTGCGAATGCATAATATCCGGGTTATATCGGCAGCTTCGATCACTATCCGGCGCTGGCTGATTTCTCAAACTGTGTAGGATCTGCTCGCGTCTTGCAATTTATTTTGATTCGACGTTTGCAAGCGTTGTTTGTTACATGTTGCAGCTGATTATTCGAGGAACGTCATCAGAAGGTATTGTGATTAGATATTACATCGGTCCGTCGAGTTGGTGTTCATAATGAATTAAACCAATGCCACTGGGCACTCGGGTCGAATCCTGTGTTGATCGTTAAGTGGAGTCAGCTTGCACAGCCAGTGCGGATGCCTGCGACATGCCGATTGTCAGACATACAGCTTTATTTATAATGCTACACTCATCATTTCCTTTTTTCGAGCATATGGTACATTATTATGTTTATGTGGTGGGCTGTTTCATTTGAATATTACTTAACAAATGTTATGCGTTTACAGTCTACTCTGACAGATACACAGCAAGCGACCAGATGACGCCACAAATAAAAGAAGGAGGCATTAACAGGTCGTAACATTGCAACGTAGAGATTCATCGCCTCAATGCGGCAACCATACGTTCGTGTCAAATGTGTTGTTGAATATAGCATAATTACATGTCAAACTAATGTGCAAGATGTGATTGTCAGCAACATTATGTGCATGCTTTTGGTACCTTAATTATTTACGTATATCAGGTTAGTAAACACACGAGGAATAAACGAACGCTTGCACAACGAACCGAATTACTGCTCCATGGTTGACACTGTTTACCAGACTTCGTCCTATATGCTTGGCCGATATAATCCAATCCGTTGTCCATTAGCATACAATCTATTGGACCTGTAAACCATCAAAACGACCGACTCTTTGTATTACAATGGCAATTCACTTAATCCATATGACTTACCACCAAACACTCTCTTAAAAATAATTCAATACGGGATATCCCGTATTGAATTCATAACGTATTGTGCGTGAATGATGAAGTAACGGAGACGTGGGAAATTCAGAACGGAAAAGGCTACATCCTGTCCACTAGGTGCTGCATCTATGATGTACTTATGGGATCAAACTATGACATGAATGATGGGTAAGACTATATAATTTATGCACACGGGGTCCAAATTCAGCACTTTCAAAAGACACATCTACAAAAATCTATCGTTGAACAGATATGAAGAACGAAACAATAGACATACAAAACGAAATACCACTCAAAGAATCAACATCAACACGTTCAAGATACAAACATCTAGACACATTTAACGTTCAACAGATATCAAACACGAAAATACAGACATACAAGACGAAATACCACTCAAAGAAACAAAAATCGCATATTTTCAACAGACATGCAAGGCTAAACACCCACAAACCAGCAAATGCAATATGTTCAATGAACTCGAACCCGCTTCATAGCGCCCTATAAACCCATCTAGCGGTTCACCTCTCTTTAATAGTCCTCGCGCCGACGACCGAGAGTGAAGTTGCCGATGAGTTCCATAGGGATGTTCGGACGTCTCTCATGACGTGCGAACGCTTCCCAGCCCACCGGTGGAATCGTCTTCCTTTTACTCAGGGCGTCTTTCACGTGATCCACCACGTTACCACACCCTATAGGACCGGCTACAATGCACGTAAAACGGATGCTTCAACGACGTATCCATATCGGCGATTGGCGTGCGCGAGGTACGAGGTACGAGCGTGTTTCGACCTTTTTTACGATCGTATCCGACCCCAAAAACATTATTTCGACGGTACTCTCTCTATCAGTTCAACCTTTCCAGTAGCCAGCAAGCCCTCTCTAAACCGACACTAAAGTCGACACGAATAGCGTCGCACTCGGATGCTTTTCTCGTCTCCCTTATGACTCTACTTCTCCATTTCGCCATGTACATTGACCTCGCCTCTTTGATACTTTCCGCGCATTCGGCGTCTTCACTACACATCGCCATTTTATACTAATAACCGTGTTCAACATATTAAGCACCCAACCGTACGCTTCGACTGGGTATGGGTAAAAGTTCGACAGGAAAGAAGCTGACCCACCAAACCGTATAGCCATATCCATCATATCTCCATCTCTATATCACTGGCTCATCAACTCGTATAGACATTTCTCCATCACATGTCTCAGGACGTTTAAGCGATAACGAAGGTAATTACGCTATATTCATGACGGAATTCACATCTACCAATGACGAAACACAAACCCTTGCATGCATCTATATACCAATGCGTGAGTGGACATGCATGCGGGAACGCGGGATGAAGGAACCAATGAATGGTAGGTGGGCGTGAACAGTAAGTGCGCATGCGCGAACGTGGATGTCGGACATGCGTGAAGGTGATATGTTGCACTAAGGGACGGTAATTGCATGTGGAATGCAGACGGAAAACGTTACATCCTGTCCCTTGAGTGTGCCTATATTAGACTTATGGGTGCTAAATGTTTGTGTTACATCCTGTCCACTAGGTGCTGCACCTATGATAGACTTATGGGATCAAACTATGACATGAATGATGTGTAAGACTATAAAACTGATGTACACGAGGTCCAAAGTAAGCACGTTCAAAAGACAAACATCTAGAAAAATCTAACGTTTAACAGATATGAAACACAAAACAACAGACACACAAGACGAAATACAACTCAAAGAAGCAAAATCGACACATTCAAGAGACAAACATCTAAAAAAAGATCATATTTTCATCAGACATACAAGCAGTGGTCTACACCTTAGCTGAAAAGTTGGTGGTCCCACACAAAAGTTGGTTGTCCAAATATTATCAAAGTTATACGAGTAATATACATTTTCAGTTTTAACACATGATTATTATTGATATCCTATTTCAGGCCAAGTCTGTCCTGCGTATTAATTTGCGATATTCAGTTTAAAGAACCAGCGAATACAAAATGACAACATCGGCGACAGTTTATTGTTGACAGAAAAACATCAATGTTGTAAATTTAAAAAAAAACACCACTACACGAATGTCAGCAGAGGACTACCCATAACTGTTGCCATCATCTACAGGAGCAGCAGGACTGTCCGTAAAACACTCACTCGAGTCACTTACAGTGACTCCAGCTGAATTCGACTTGGACTCGGACAGTGACTCACTGTCCGAGTCCAACTCGGATTTGAAGTTGGGCATCCTCGCGCCGGATGTATTCCACAGGTGGATGGCTAATGTGGGTTTTAAGTCAGCCATGTCGCGTGAATGCAGCTAGATGGTGATGACAGCTGACACTGTGGATGGCTTCATGTGGTTTCGAAACTCAGTCTTTAACTCTTCACTTTTTCACTGTGCTGTGAAGCCTCTTTCACATTCAGCGGAACTCACTTTGCCTTTGTTGTTATATCAAAATGTTTGACTAATGTTGATATACCATGTGTTATTGTCATCATTCAACATCATCTCTTGCATATCTAAGTTACAAACATATCGCTTCTTAGCGCACTTTTGAAGCCCAAAGAGCGACCCAGTTACCGGCCTGACGAAATATTTGACGGTTTCGGGCCTCCGGGTCGGCAGTAATTTCGAACGGTGCATACAATGCTAAACACCCACAAACCAACAAATGCAATACGTTCAATGGACAAACATGTTACTTATACGATCTGGTCACCCCCAAATTGACACGTAAAGTCATTAGGTGGCGCGTCTTGGTAGTTACGATAAACAACACGCCATTTTTAAAAAAGTGAAGAAAAAATGTTTAAAATATTGAAAAAAGGGAAACAAATTTGAAAACGATTGTGAAAAAAAATAGGAGTCCATCAACCCGCCCCATCCTACCCACCACCTCTAAGATGGCCGTCCACCAGTCCGTCCTCCCTTACACACACACACACACGCACGCACGCACCCACTAAGAGGAGGTCCAGTTTTGTTCGTTTTTTTCATACACACGCATGCATGGCATGCACACACGGTGTTATACCCGATAAGAGGCTGTCATTAGCCGTTCATCCTCACACGCACGCACACACGCACTAATAGGAGGTACACCACCGCACGTTAGGGTAGACCATAACTAAGGATGTGATGTCATCGGAAGTGAGGCAGCATTTGCTAGAGGGCGCTCACTAACCGGAACTGAGTCAGCATCTTAGGTCCCACATTTAATACACCCACATTTGCTCATTGTAATCCTCTTACTAACTACTGTCGATACGCAAACAGTTCCCGCGATAAGATTTTCGAATCGTAACAAACTGATCAATTAAATACCAGAAGCAAGTGAGCGATGATCAACTTTAAGGCGTACGAAAACTAACTAACAACAAGGTTATGGCGGTGTGCGCCCTGCATTACATGTTTATAAATTTGCCTTACGCGCAGTCGATCGTTGACATTTTGTGAGTAACATTAGTCAAGCTTTGTCTATGCCACCAATGTTGATAACAGTTATATACGTTAATTGCATTACTACTGCGGCATGACATCTCATAAATCAAATATTCCTGCATACAGTTATCATTATAAAAACTTTGTCTTATCTTATTGTCATAAAGAAACAATTTTGAGACCGGATGCCGAACCCACCATGTGTTCGGCATCCATTTTGTGATGGCTTGACGGAGGTCTTGCTAGGCAGCAGATAACGTGATGGATAGGTCAATTGGTCAGAACAGCTGAATACCGATTATGCCACAGCAGAAAACTGGTGCTCATATGCAACATTAGATATGCTCCTAGCTGCGTTGTGATCGTCGTGTGTGTGTGCGTGCGTGTGTGTGTGCGTGTGTGCGTGCGTGCGTGCGTGTGTGTGGAATGTTTTGCAACAACAATTACTACAATGCTCACAGCAAACCAATCTACTTACGACCGGGAAGCCTACACAGTGGAATATGACAAAATTCCCATCGCTTATTCCGATCTGTGGTATAGCAATAAGGACGTTTTTCTTTACATTCGGCGGATTTGTGTTGTCGGCAGTAATCCTTTGCTTCCCGTGCAGTATCAGGCATGGTCTTATGACATAAATCTTTATGAGGCTGTAAACAAGCACATGACTACCTGAATATTAAACATTCGAAATTCAGTGTGTGTGTGTGTGTGTGTGTGTGTGTGTGTGCGTGCGTGCGTGCGTGCGTGCGTGCGTGCGTGCGTGCGTGCGTGTGTGTAAACTGCATTACTTCCTCAGCGAAATGAATGTTGTTACACTGCCTGAAGATTAATGTTAATAAAATTAATATTTAAATAAGAAACCAGAACTTCGTTACATGAATGGAGGTAAATCCCTGTTTAGATATAATAAAAATAATTGTGTTAAGAAAGTGAACTATTCGTGTGCTTGCGAGCGTGCGTGCGTACGTACGTGAGACGGAATGAATCCCACAATTTATGTAAAATCAAAAATCAGCCACTACTAGGCATGCATTATTATTGCCGGTAAGATTGAAAACAGTCTCTACAAATGATAATATTATCAATGGATTGTAGAGGCCATAAAGTTATATATTAAGTAATAAGTAATATATATTTAATGCTAGGTGGCGTTATTTTCATTTCACAATACAAAGTTATTTACTTCAAAATGAGTCCTTACATCTCATAAATAAATTATTGAGATACCTAATGAAACGATCATAGTCAAGGTGTGCTAATTAGTGTTTATTCAATACAAAAAGGAAAAATGTAATGAAATGTGTTTTCTGTAGAGTTTTCATTTTTGAGTGTCAACTATACAGTTTTCTTGAGAATGACCAATATGTCACTTTAATTTATCTAGCTTTCCATGCATAAGCAAGGGAGAGGTAAACAAAATAAAAGCAAAATAAACCTCTGTAGCCGTCCACTTCTGACATCGTCTGCCTGATGTAGTAGTGCGTGTATGTCCTGTGTAAAATCTGCCGTTGTATACCAGCAAGCATTGTCTCGTTCCTAAACCTGCAATGTACACATAATTAGATACTAGAACAGAATATAAACCATTATAAGATATACGTACGTGTTTGTGCGTGCGTGCGTGCGTGCGTGCGTGCGTGCAAGCAAGCATGCATGTGTGCGTGCGTGTATATGTGTGAAGTGCATGGTTGGGTGGGTGGGCGAACAATGGAGGAATGGAGAGAAGAAGGGAGGGCGGGCCTGCGTGGATGCATGGGTGAGTGAGTGAGTGAGTGAGTGAGTGAGTGAGTGAGTGAGTGAGTGAGTGAGTGAGTGAGTGAGTGAGTGAGTGAGTGAGTGAGTGAGTGAGTGAGTGAGTGAGTGAGTGAGTGATGCCAGACGAAACTGCCTCTAACCCACCCCAAACGAAAGTAGTTTGTCTGATATTGGACATCGACGTTCTGAGATGATTCCTTACTAATTTAGCATCGATATTTTCACTAATTAGAATGTTTGGAACTGCTTGTTTTCCGGTACCTTCGTCATATGAAGCAGAACTGGGAGACAACTGTGTACAAGTGAACAAAATACCCAACATGTGCAACATGAATCTTCGATGCGTGTTTCGCGTCTTCTCCCGGATATGATGCTCTGGAACAAATGGAATGTCCAGTGTGATGCAGGATCACCAGAGGTATGCACATGTGGGCCTACTGCCATGAAGCAACATGTGGAGCCTTGCAGTCTTGGGAGTTTACTAATTAGTAATAGTAATATACGTACTAAGTAATTTCTCGAAGGTATCGCACAAAAGGCACCTAGACAAGTACTAATGCTTTATCCCGTATTATTACGCTACCTTTGGAGCATTGTAAATGCATCTCTCCTGTGGCGCCGAGAGAGATAGCTGCCAGTGCTAAGCCAAATAAGAAACCCACACAGGAAAAACAATACCTCAAGGGTTATGGTTCCTCAAACATCACTAATTACATAGAAAACCTGTACCACAATAGAATCGATAAATTAACGTTAGTTGTATCATATTGGAGTGTGTAAGAATTCACATGTAATTGTAAATTACATAGCCCATCAAAAATAATAACTTTACAAGTAATCATTTAAAAACAAGATGATGCCTGTACAAAAACCACAGCAACTGATAAATCTAACTATAATCGAGCTAGCGCATGTTTGTGTACAGGACCGTGTATTAAGGTTTTTCTCCTAGATGGCTTCGACCTCGGGCGCCAAACTATCAAGGATTAATCTATGACCACGCGAGTGTAACGTGACGTCTTTATTTGTTCGAAATACCTCGTATATCAAGTGTTCTTAATGAATCTTAGGGTGGTGTTTAGGAGAACGTAACTGTGTTAACCGGACACAATCTACAATGCGTGCTAAAGTTTACGTCATGATAAATGTCCGTGAGAATACAGCGGGAAACCGTCTTCTTTGAGTATGTAGATCGGAACGATTTCTTCTACCTACCAGATCAGGTTGCCTTTCTATTTGATATTTTGATGTATATCACGTTAGATACTCGGCAGAAACTGGCTGCATCATATACTGGTACTTCCCAATTTTGCCGTACATAATAGGAAAAAATCGTTTTAACAAAAAAAGTAGACAACCTCTCCCATAATATATTCATATTATAAATCTCTACCATATACACCTGTATATGTTTAATCATTCTTTTGAAAAGCAGTCTTGAGTGAAGTACTTACAAACTTAAAACGACAAAACTGCCTTTTCGCAAAAGTACGCTAGCGCCATTATTCGCGATCATAGAGATAATATAAATGTTCCATTCATCATCTATAATATTTTGTCAACCGACTGTTAAGATTATTTGAACAAAACACTTTTTTTCGTTGCTTCCACTAACTTATGTAAGTTTACACAGGCAAGTGCCGCCAAATCATCACTGTACGACAAAACGCAACGCATTAACTGTACCACGGGCTGTTCGATAACGTTCCTGTGGTAATTAGTGTGAACGGTTGCTTACAATTTAGTCCGATAAACTGAAATATTACGGATGTTTACATCAACGTCATCGATATGTCACGTGATCTGCGTTCACTATCAAAATATTCCTCAAAAACCTGAAAGTACGAAGTTACCTTTCTGAATCCTTAACTGAATCCGGTAATAACATACATACATGCTGATACCTCAAAAACCTGTTTGCCTCGTTTTAATTTGAGAAAAATAACTTTGTTGCAAGTTTATAGACGTCCTTTGCTATATATATATATACATATATATATCTATATATATATACATATATATATCACTATATGTGTGCATATATATATAAATATATATATATACATTATACTTTCCACACCATGTTGAGACTATCTATTATTTTTATTCTCTGGCGTACTCTGGATCTTTTTCCTTCTATCTTTTCTGTTGTTACTATTTGTTCTAACTTTTTCTTTCTCATGTCATGGCCTGCTGTGTTCTAACTTTGTTGATGATCTTTCTTTTTGATTTGGCTGTCCTAAGGATGAATTCATCGCTTTGCTTTGCAGCCCATGGCACTCGCAGCATTCTTCTTAAGAACCACATTTCAGTATATCTATAGTTTTTTGTGAACTTTTGGTTATTGTCCAGGATTCACATCCATATAGCAATAAGGCTCTATGTAGCATTGCAGTACACGTTTTCTCACTTCAATTGATATATTTTTATTTGTTAACATGTTTTTCATGTTGTGAAAAGCTGTTTTGGCTTGAGCAATTCGTCTCTTGATCTCATCATTGCATCGACCGTCGGATGTTATTAGTGATCCCAGATAGTTAAACGTTCGGACTTGCTTCAAAACAGTGCCATATGCTACCATGTTGCAGTGTAATTTTTCTTTGAGATGACCATGATTTCTGTTTTCTTTTTGTTCAGGGACATACCTTTTTCTCACTTTCCCTTAATACTGTATCTAGCATCTGTTGTAGATCTATTTCGTTCTCAGCAATCAGTACCGTGTCGTCTGCATATCGTAAATGATTCATGTTGTATCCCCTACTTGAATACCTGGCATATCTTCTAATGTACGTTGATGAACTCAATGTATAGTGAAAAGAGATCGGGTGATAGGACACACCCTTGTCTTACACCACGTTTTATGTCTTGAAATTTACTGATGTCATTTTCTATTCGTATTGCTGCTGTTTGTTCCCAGTACAGATTTTTCACAACTCTCGGATCTTTCCCATCAATGTTCACAAACTCTCCAGCATTGATATGATTTCTTCATGACGAACTCTGTCAAATGCCTTTGTGTAATCAATAAAACATACATACACATCTTTCTGCACTTCCAGTGCTCTCTCAATCAGTGTTCGTAGGATGTATATTGCATTACTTGTACCTTTATCTTCTACAAATCCACACTGTTCTTCAGCAATTTCCGGCTTTATTTTGTGTCTCATCCTGGTCATAATCATTTTAAGCAACATCTTGGTGAAGTGAAGAGACTAATTGTACGGTGTAGTTCACATTCAATTGCGCCTGGTTTCTTTGGTATTGCTACAAAAATGGATCTGGATAAATCAGTTGGGATTCTTCCGCTGTCATATATTTTTTTCAAGAAGTGTGTTACTATAACAATACCAAATTCCTCTAAACACTCAATCATTTCAATGGTAATATTATCTGGTCCAGCAGCTTTTCCCCTTTTCATTGATCTGATGGCTTTTCGAACCTCATCCTTCAATATAGGAGGACCATCAAAGTTCTTCTTAATTGATGGTCTATCACCCTTTTCATCATCGTACAGTTCACCAATATATTCTGACCTTCTCTAGAGTATTGTGTCCATTATTGTTTCCTTCTTTAGATTTCAGGCAACCTGTAGCTGAGCATGTTCTTTTCCTGTGATTTCCCTTATTCTAGCATGCATGGATTGTGTGTCGTGCTTATGCTTCTGTTCAATTTCTTTGCATTGTTTATTAAGCCGTTCCTCTTTCGCTAGATTACATTTGGTCGTTATATCCTTGTTCATTGCTACATATGCATCATGATTTTGCTTAATTTTCCTCCTTTCGTCTATCAACTTTAGAATATCGTCAGTCATCCATTTTTTCTTTTCTTTTCTGCATTGCCTAGGAATAGTTTCTTCTGCAGCCTGTGTGATTGATTTCTTCATTTGTTCCCATTGGTGGTCCACATCTTGAATGTCATTCAGAACATTGAAACTGTTTTGTACTGCTACATTAAATTTTTCTTTTATCGCTTAATCTGATTTTAGTATATTCATGTCTAGTTTCATGTTCCTTGTTGCTCTTTTCCTTTTCTTCAGTTTCAGTCGGAACTTGGCTCGTACTGGCACATGGTCGGAATCGCAGTCTGTCTCGGGAAAGGTCTTTGCTACGAGTAGGGCATTTTTAAATCGTTTACTGACCAGGATATAATCAATTTGGTTCCGTGTACGGTCTCCTGGACTTTGCCAAGTCCAAAGTCTTCTTGGCTGTTGTTGGAACCAGGTGTTTCCTACAATCATGCCATGAGATTTTGCCCACTCTATTAGTTTATCACCTCTTTCATTTCTGCTCCCCAGGCCATGTGGTCCAACTATGTCTTCACATCTTTCCCCACCAACTTTAGCATTAAAGTCTCCCATAACTATGACAATCTCCTGTGATTTGCAATGTGATTTTGCCAATTCAAAATCATTATAAAATGTATCGTGCTCTTCATCAGATTTATCTGCGGTTGGTGCATACGCTTGTATCATGTTAATTTTAAATGGTTTGCCACTGATTTTCACCAAGAGGGTGCGATCCGATATGGTCCAGTATCCTAGTAAGCATTTTGCTCTTTCTTCATCTAACAGAATTCCAACTCCTCTTTCATGTTTATCGCCTCCTGAGTAAATTATTGTGTAATTATCTGATGTCATAAATCCTGCCCCTGTCCATCTAACTTCACACATTACCATTATATTTATCCTCAGTCTTGTCGCTTCTTGTTTGATGTTTTCTAGTTTTCCTATCTGATATAGAGTTTTTACATTCCATGTAGCAATATTCAAAATCTTTCTGTTGCACAAAGTAGCTGGATGACGATCTGGTGTCACCTGTCGCACAGGACTATATCCCTACCGAGCGAGGTGGTCCTGCCAGAACTGTCAGAACAACCGTTCACGCTGCTAACGTTATTTTCTGTGGTTTTGTGGGTCATGATTGTCTTGGGAAAGATACAGCAGTGATTTCCCATTGCCTTCTGCCTGTTTTTGATTTGGTTTACCCCAAAGAACCATAACTCGTACTGAGTTGTGCTCGCCGTCGTTGTCCATATAACTGGATCTTCCACCACCGGAACTGAGGGGACATGCTGTCCATCACATCCTCTGCTTTGCTATTTTCCCCATAGCTGGAACATGATGTGTGAGGGTCGGGACGTGTCCACACACTGGTGAGCCCTGCACCCTGCACATATCGGGCTCATGCTGCTCCGCCAAGGTTTTCGTGGCTGGACCACCAGATCTCATGCAGGTTTGGCCTGGATCCACAAGATGTCCAGTTACCATATGGTGTCGCAAGGAGGCACTGCATAAGTCTTGATTGAGGAGAGGCTATATACCAAAAGGAAAGACTTACGCAACCGGCTTTTTTTTCGCCTCGGATAAGGCTATTTGGCGGCTGAAGCTGAAAGCGGGAGGTCAGAAGCAAGCTACCAACCACTACACTACGCTACAGCACTAGGCGCATCACTCAACCCTTGTGACAGAGTCACACCACACACACACACACACACACACATACTATATATACATGTATGTACGTTAGGCTACTTCTCCTTGTCTAGACTCATTATTTATCTTTTCATCTTCGACTCCACAACACCCCCACCCACACTAACACTCAGCAACAGTCTAACTTTTCAGTTTTAACTGCACTATTGATAGGGATGTCAACAGACGACGCCGTTAATTCAGTCGGATGAGAATCCGTAAAAATTTTGCCGATTTTCAACTTGTTTCCACGTAACAACGCATTGGTCATACATTTAGTTTCTTTTGAATAACATTACATTAACATCACTAGTATTTTTAGGATTATTGATTGCGCTGCCACTTGAAACGGTTATTACATAAGCGTGCTTTGAAGCTGCTACCCGTCGGGTGATTTGTGTCCGATCGTTTTGACGCGGCCTGGTTTCGCGTTTAGGGGCACTCACTTCAACGAAAAATGGGCACATGAGCTCGACATATTGATGTGATACATAAAATTAAAGGTAATATAATAAACTGTTTATATTTAGGACGTAGCCAATGTAGGGAGTTTAGAGTAACGTTTGGAAAAATTACAACGAAAACAACTGTTGTTTCGTTTCCATACTTGTGAAAATGTAAGTTTGATGTCGTTTTGTAAAGATAATCTATTATATTTCTATTTTAAAAATACCATTGTTGGTCCAGCTCATGTGCCCCTAGAGCTTAGAAGACACCCACCCTCCAATTTCGAACGTTCGAATATTTCCGTGAGCGGCTTCGGCAACATCCGTCGGCTACTGTTGTCAATATTACATGATGATCAGCAGAGGGCAGCACCATATCAGGTTTTTCATTTAGGGGTACACATTCCCAAAAAAAATTGTGAGACCAACATACCACACACTTTTTATGCATACAAGTTAAAGCTAATTTAATATATTTATTACATCCTGAATTGCAACGCTAGCAGTCTCTTGTAACATTATGAAATAGTATAGTAAATGTGTGACATGTTCTGTTTTAGCAGAATCATTTATACAGGTATAGTAGACCTGTAGTACAATTTCTTGTCTTTAAATCATAATACATATTACTCAGTATTCTTGCCAGAGAGTATGATTCTATTAATTTACAATGTTACTGTTCAGCTTAGAACAATGGCATAATTTACTAAAGGAAGTTTTTCATATAATAATTATAATTTTTAATAAACATACAATTGTTGTATTACCTTATTGTTCCATCTACAAAGCTGTAATACACGTTTGATTACTGGGCTACTTAGCTTTCATTTGATCGATGATACACTGTGCTCAGTGTAGATTACCTGTGTAGTTCACCTTGGTCAATTCATTAAATGATTATTTTTGTAATCAATTAACAAATAGTTGTATTGTCTACAAAAAGAACACATGTTAACTGATGAATTCCTCAGCTTTCAATTGTTATATTACACACTATGATCGCTGTAAAATAATCCATCTTGTTAGTAATTAATTAATCTTGTTACAGTAATTGATTAATTAATTAATGTATTGTTCTGTCTACACAAATGGTAAACATACATTGAATGCTGAACCAAGCAGTTTTAATTTGCTATATTACATTGATCACTACAAAATGTTATCTTGTTTTATTAATTAGTTAGTTAATTAATATTGTTCTAATAATTAATTAATATATTTGTGTCTACTTGCATTGTATGTATATATTGATTGTTGAGCACTTCAGCTTTTATTTGCTCCATTACACGCAGTAATAAAACATTCATCTTGTTTTTTTATTAATTAATTTCTTATATTAATTAATTAATTAACATATTGTTCCGTCTACACAAAATATGGTCACATATATTAAATGCTGAGCTATTCAGCTTTAATTTGCCATATTACACACTGATCACTATAAAAATGCTATATTGTTCTATTATTTAATTAATATTTATATTTTAATTAATTAATATTGTGTCCTATCGACATAGAGTTACACTTTCATTGAGGAGCTTCCCAGCTTACATTTGACAGATTAAAAATTATACGTGCAACAAAATAATGAGAAAATGTTATTTAATAAAAAAATTTCCCTGATAATCATGCTCATTTATGCAAATTATGCCAATACAAATTCATAAAATATTATTTTTTAACATATTTGAAAAGGAGGACTACAAAGCTATCAGTGAGCAAAATTTTGGTACTATTTTCCAATTCACTGGTACTGTAGAGATAAGCTTACAATCTGATTTTTTTTTACATCTTCAAAAATGCATATCTCGAAAGGTACTTTACCGATTTTGATATTGTGTTCCCTTTTTCACTTTCTCCTGGATTCCGCCATATAATAAAAATATAAAACAACATATATCTGCAATTTGAAATTTTCAATGACATCCCTACTGTTGACATTGCCCTAAGTGTCTACCTCGTCGTCGAGCTACGAACAATCGAATTACAATTGTTCGAAGTTACAACTTACGTAATCGTAAACCAATTGATTAGAGGACGACTTTCGTAGCTTGGAACAATCGTAAAAGTAGTCATAAATAGCACTGCGAATAGCCTAAGTACTTCGGAGTTACATAAAGATTAAAGTCGTAATCTTCGTCATACGTCCGATATGAATGTCATAAAAAACATAATCAGATGCGTTGACTTGATACTGTTGACAGTGTTGTGTCCCTGCGTCCGTGTGAATGTAGCGTCTTCTTGCATATAACATCGAACTAAAGACTGGACTGTTTGGTTTCTGACCTAACCATGAAGGTGCTAACATATTGAACTCCCAAGTTATCCATTCTCAGTTCCGCAGGATGATTTCGCGATTGTTTGCTAATAAATAGTGATCAGTGATTGCCAATGCTAGATAAGTCATAAGACTAAGTCGCCAAATTACATTATGCAATCCATTTGAGTGCATGTATTAATAGCACACTTGCGATCAAAAGTTGATAATCGACTACATACATACAGCATAGAGAATTTCTCGCAAAACACTAAATACGCAGTGGTAGTATTAATCTCTCACCGGAGTAATCCTGAGAATCCATTCTGCCAAAACAGTGCAGTTTGAATAGGCCAACTCCTATTTCCGGTATTGCAACGTATCATGGGTAATGTCATAGGTTAATCAAGTAACAATATTGTGCCATGTGGTGTAGAACTTGTGAAATCGCGGTCAGTTGCGGGACATTCGAACAACTTCGTGTTGCCACTTGTTTGGCTTCCCTTGCAGTTTTAGCTGTTAATCCATGCATCGCCCACATATATATGACCCATGTTGACGACTCCCGTTTTTTCGTGAAAAAAGTTATATCTAAGAGTATTTACGTGACACAGGATTAGAGTTTGTTCGTACCACGAAAACTCGCCCAACCAATAAAAGATTCAACGTTTTCGTATGGCTTGCGGTTGTTTTTATTAAACGTTTTTCAAAACAGTGCGAATTGCGTGGTTAATCGTAAGGCATAAGGTATTAATTTAAGGGGTAATGTTTCGTTCGTAACCTTAGGGATGGGGCGGGGAGGGCCGAGGCGGGACGGTAACTACGCGGATATATATTGCAAGCATATTCTGTTAGATATATACATTTAAATTACTAAATTGGCAAAAACGGCGTGTCCCATCCATTCTCCTTGCAACTATTTCCAAAAAAATACAGATAATGTTATAATGAAAGTTTTTCTTTAAAATATACATATTGACGCAACTGTGTGGCAAATATAGAGGACTTTAATATATGCTACGTTTTTCAATGCGTTGGTTCAAATAATGATACAAATTGGTATAATCTCCGTAACGTTGTGAACCGCATATGACAGGAAAAGAAAAACATTTTACGTGAATAAACATAATACTTTACCGTAGCAATCGAGATGTATTATAGCTTTAATTAAAACAAAAGTTGACTTTGAAAATTGTGACAAAAACCCGTTACGCAGATTCAATTGCCTTTCGGGCTATTTTCCCAAGGAACAATCTATCTTCTTTACTTGGCTGTTGGATACTTTATTCATCCTAGGAAACTCGATCATTTGGCATGTTAATCGATTTCCTGCTGCTAGGCAATAATGCGCAATTGCGAATAGCGTGTTGTTTGTAGTCTCCGTAACGCGTCGCTCTTGTAAATCGGATAACCAGAAGACCAGTACTGTCACTCACCGGCCGTTTCAATGTGGAGAAATCATTATTGTCATCAGTTTCATCTAACAAATGCATTTGCATGAGTCATGGCATCATAGTTTTGCTCTCTCAAAATTATTAATGATTATGCAATACATTATGTGAATAAGGTTCTTTAAATCCCCACAAGACGGTGTGTAATATTTAAAATGGGTTTATGTATGTTTCTTTTTAACATATTATTCGAATAAATATAATTCTAAAACATTATCATTAAGAATCTGCAAATATCTCTATGGAAACCCAGAGCATGTTGTTTGTAATCTCCGTAACGTGTAATCTCCGCAATCTGCAACAAGTACATGTTTTTTCGGCATTATACTTTTTGTTCACTCAACAAAACGGTGTACAACATGTCAAAATGAGTTTACATATCTTACTTTCTCTTAAATCGTTCGAATAAACATCATTAAAAAGACAAACATACAAACATAATCAACACATATATAATATTTTGTATATATATCAGACCTGGGGCGGAAGTAATCGGTACTCGAGTACATTTTTGAAGTACTCGTACTAGTATTCATAAAACTTATGGGCCATGGACTCATACTCATTGTACTCAGATTTTACGAGTACATCTGAGTACTTTCTCAAAATATTCTGGGAACAATTAATTTATTTGTAGTTATAAAATCAAACTTTCCTGAAATATTTAAATGTTCAACTATTTTTTTTAATACTTTGTTTTTTCACATAGAATGCCACCTTGCCATCCTTACACATAGTACATCCTCATTCTCTGATAGCCATGAGTTCACGTTTTTTAATGCATCTGAAGCATCTGATTGGGTAAATTACTGTGTTTGTGAGACAGTCATGAATCAGGGCATACCCTTGTATATAGTTAGAATTATAATATTTTGGTATACTAATAAAAAATGATGTACCTTGGAAGAATATCATGTCAGACAGTTTTTCTGTTAGTAGTAATGGTGTACATAAATTTTCTTAAGGGTCTGCTTCGATCATCTTGGTAAAAAACAGTGCAGATGCTGAATGTGTAATAGATGCAGCATTAATTAATCATCCGATGTATACTGATGATTTAGTGCTTTTGGCTCCATCATCTACGAGTTTATCAATGTTGTCCAGCAATGTTAATGATATGTGATATCCTGGATGCCACGGTCAATTTCATAATGTAAACAATGTATTTAAAAATAAATTAACGTAACTGATTCTCAAACGTTAAGTTTAATGTGCAATTTGTTGTGCTTTTAGAGACGCCATCCAAAAAGATACATGATCAGGCTCAGCCACCCATAGTTAGCTACATGCCGCCAACATCTGCAGTGAAGTATAGCACGCACGATCCACGCCAGCATGCCATCACCGATGCCGTTGTCATGCTGGTCGCCGGTAATATGTTGCCATTGTCGCTGGTCGACAGCCCTCAATTCCACACACTAATGGAATGCGCAGATGCCCGTTACACAGTGCCCAGCAGAAAACACCTGTCGACCAAGTTGCTGCGACAGAAACACGCATCTGTCCACTCACAGATTATGAAGCAGCTGAAGCAAGTGCAGAGCATTTGTCTCACGATTGACATTTGGAGCAATCGCCAGATGAAAAGCTTCATCGGGATAACCGGCCACGTCATCCTTGACTGGACGATGAAGTCAGTCATGCTGGACTGCAAGAGATTCAAAGGAAGGCATACGGCAGAGAACATTTATCAACAGTACCACGAAATTGTCAGTGCCTTCGAAATCGCATCGAAGATCGTGAACATCATTTAACAAGATTTAACAAGACTTAAAACGATTTAACAAGATTTAACAAGATTGCCACCCAGAGAAATAACTCTAGGTGGCAGATGGACAAGGAAGCCCTTTGGCTTATCGAGAGTCCGACCCTTTTATATATGTGTATCCCATCCTTCTGAGGTATGTGTCGATTTTTTTTTAAAACATATTCACGCTACAAGCACCCACACAATCAGCAGATAATCTGTTCCATTCATTTACAGTCCTTTGTGAAAATGAGAACTTTCTTATATCTAATCTACACTGCTCCTTTGCTAATGTAACTTCATGTCCTCTAGTCCTTCCATCTTTTTTAACTGAGAAAAAAATATTTCTATCAATATTTTCATAACCATTCATTATTTTAAACACTTCTATCTGATCTCCGCTCAATCTCCTGGTCTCTAGTGTTGTTAAACCACATTCTTTTAGGCGTTTTTCATAACTAAGATCCCTCAGTTTTGATATCATTTTAGTCGCTCTCCTGTGTACTCTTTCTAGCATATCTATGTCCTTCTTGCGGTATGGCCTTAACAGTTCCCCCCATTGTATATTCTACATATTCGTTCCCATGTCCTGTTTGAAGGCATTTACATTTCCAAAAATTGAACAACATTTGCCACTTTTCAGACCATTTGATCATGACAGACAATGCCGCCAACATGGTATAGGCATCGAACTGCCAGGATATCTGTGGCGACAGAGTCAGATGTCAGTGAAGATGATGATAGCAGTAATGATGATGACAGTAGTGACACTGACGACATGGGTGACAGTCCCATCAACCCAGCTGTATTTGACCACCTCCCTGCTGAACGTGACAGCTGCTTTGCTCACACGACACAGCTGGTTGTTCATGATGGACTGAAACAGGTTGGCCCACATATCACAAAACTTATTGCATAAGCTGCAAAGATCGTTTCATTTGCAAGAAAGTCGACACTTGCTACTGACGTTCTTGAGGGCGAGAAATGTCTCCAAGTCACAACTGCAACAAGATAAAACTCGCAAATTCGCATGATTCAGTCTATCCTGAATGTGCCAGCTGACAAGCTGGATGCCCTCGATACCGTGCATCTAACACAGTATGAACGCAACTGCCTGCAGGATCTATGTGAAATCTTGCGACCTTTTGAAATCGCAACAGTCCATGTGCAGGAAGAGAGTAGTGTATCAGCGAGCCTAGTTGTGCCATGCATCCGTGGATTGAAGAACAAAATGAAGAAAATGTCCTCCACCTACAACAGCAAGCTTGTTTTGGCCCTGCAACAGTCAGTAGAGAAACGCTTGACTTCGTTCCAAAAAAATGACATTTACAGGACAGCGTCTGCACTTGACCCGCGCTTCAAGTTGAAGTGGTGCAGCAATGACGGTGAGCGCAAAACTATCAAGCAGCTTCAGATCAGCAAGGCTGAGGCCATCATCAAGAAGATTGCTGAAGTACAGCCTCCTCCAGCGAAACGATGACATATCCGTAGAAGTGAACGAATACCTCAGTCAGCCGTGTTCAGATCGTCACAGTGACCCATTGCAGTTCTGGAAGGGTCAACGCAACAATTTTCCCACCCTGGCTCAGTTGGTCCCTCATCATCTCAGCATTCCCGCCTCATCAGCCCCAGTTGAAAGGCTATTTAGTATAGCTTGGAAAGTATTCCGCCCTGAACGGTGCAGCCTCAAAGACTCAACCTTTGAACAACTCATGTTCATTCGGTGCAATGGAAAATAGTTGCAGAGATCATAGGATGCCACATAAATAAATTTAATTGTCGATGAAATAAAGAGTTTTTTTTTACAATTTTCCTCATAAACAATTGATTAACTTCCATTTCATATTCACTTGTGCTGAGTTATATATATTAGATTAATTTTAATAATTTTACAATACGTTATGATTTTATATTTATATTTTTTTAATGTACTTGTACTTTTACTCGTACTCGTGAGAGTGTACTCGTACTTGTACTCGTACTCAGCTTTTAGCAATGTACTCGTACTCGTACCCATTAAAATGTACTTGGCCCCAGGTATAATATATATATATATTTAAATGAAGCAATAATGAAGGGCCAGCAATGCCACTGGATATCTCGGGACAATGCAGTTTTCAATGTTATCTCCGTAACGCTACGTTATTTCGTTAAGTCTTATGTTAGCCAATAATAAGGTAATTAACTAAACAAACTGTACATTGTCGATCTTAATTAGTTGTCGTAGCTGTAGTAAAATGGAAAATGAAAGTTAGCCATCCAAATGCAGTGTTGTTATTTAATGTACAGTGAACCCATCGATGTGGTTTTACAGGTTGGCATTACCATTTTTGTATTACGTCAACAATATAATAATCATGGTACTTTCGCACAAGTGTTACTAATTAGCGAATCAGGAGACATTCAAGCGTTTTCAGAATCTCAGAAAATGTTGCTATTATTTCAATTTTATTAGGATATAGCAAATATTAATATTTATATTACAGTGACATTTCCGTCATATCCGTTACGCAAAATAGTATCTACTTCATTGTGGTCTAATGTATTATTGAAAGTATAGCTGTAAGCAACAGGCAGTCTACAATTATGTATGTTCAGATGTTAATTAAAATGTAACCCTTTAATTCTGTGTAGTTGGAGTTGATAAGGTGCGCTACTTACACCATGTGTAATATAAAATGAAATTCATAAAGCATTCAACGTGTAAAAAGGTAAGTAAAGGTAAGTTCTTATATAGCGCAGTATCCAGTCCTTAGGATTGCTCAAAGTGCTTTACACTTTACTCCCAGTTCAATCAAACAACATCTCAACTTCTCTGGGAAGCATTAATGAAATATCATACAAAATAATATATATTGTCATTCACGACATATATATATATATGTACAAAGTATATGCACTGTAGAAAACATTATTTGGTCAGATAGCGTTACATTTAGTTTTGTTCCAGCTCGGTGAAGATGTCTATATCCTTTCGTCACGGATATGATGCTCATGAATTGGACCCAGTATTCAATGTAGCATACAATCTGACAAAACGATCCTTGTGTCAAAATATTTTGTCTCGATATCTTTCAATACTTCTTCTATCCACTTTGCAAATTTAAAATGAAACAAAGAAAATTAATTCTTGACCAAAACTTAAACCTCAATTGTATATTTTTGGCGTGTTCACTGTTCTGTTTTGAAATATTGACAATTTCGTCCACCCTATAACTAGGTTGCCAGTTAGTTTGTTTTAAAGAGACAGTGTAAGCACTGGCGCAGGAACGAAATTACTATTGGGCGGGCTGAACCGGAACTTCTCTGGGAAACATTCATCCACGCTACAATTAATGCGCGAAGACTATTCGTACACAAATACCCACCACTGTTTATAGTCAGGTACTCGTTCATACAGCTGAGTGAACTGAAGCAACGAATTTGTCAAAAGGTCCGATACTTCAGCACAGAAATCGAATCCGAGTTCTCTCGGTCCAGAGTCCGAAGGTATATCCACTGCACCACTGCGCGTCATAAACTGTAAAAAAGATGGAATTTTATAATATTTGGGTTGAAATGGAAGGGTTGTTCCCCTTCAATTATCATATTATAATTGTAAATGAACACATTTTTGGCACAAATGGGGGTCCGGACTCCCTGGAGCCCCCTCTGGATCTGTACATGTGTAAGGCTTACGACCCACCATGTGACTTCATGCAAGCTCCTCATTGGCAGGCGGAACTGCTCCGTCTCGTCTCGACTGCGACTCGTCCTGACTGTCGCACACCAAGTCTTGAGAGGAGACGCGGTCAAGACAATGTCAAGACGCGTTGAGAGGCTCTCGAGACGTCTCGAGGACCCCGCAAACCATGATAGGAGCTGTTCCACAGAGGGTTGTCTAGGAGGTCCCCAAAACACTTCCAATTGCACTCCTTGAGGCTTGTCAAAAAACCTCTACTGGCGTCCGAACTGAATTCATATTTAGGCCAATATGGGGTTAGGAAAAATATGTCAACATCAATTACATTACTGGAACTCTTGGAAGAAATTACTACTTCTGTTGATGATTGTAAATCTACTGTTGATGTCTTCATTGACCTGAAAAAGGCCTTTGATACTGTTGATCACAACATTCTCGTAATAAAAACTTGAGCATTATGGAATAAGAGGAATAGTTGATATGTGGATCTGTAGTTATCTTAATTACAGAAGCCGATATGTTTGTATTAATGATACAATTTCAGAATGCGTGAATGTTCCATGTGGGGTTCCACGGGGATCTATATTAGGACCTGCTTTGTTTATTATATATATTAGTGATATGTGCAATGTGTCATTGTTAATTAAATCAGTTGTCTTTGCTGATGATACTAATTTCTTTTACTCAGGTGACAATTTGTCACAAGTGACCTAAAATGTGGAATGACCTGTGTGCTGACATTAAATTGTGAAATTCTACTTATCAACTCAAAAAGATGTACAAAGCTTTATTCCTGCAAAGATATGATGAATTCATGTTTTGAACCTGTTTGTTATTATGTATCAACTACCATATCTCAGGTAGTTTAAATCTAACTTAAGATTAAGTTATATATTGTGTATGTGTTGTACCAGTGCAATAATAATTATTGTACAGTATGGGAAGTGCTATTTATAAGTTTATAACTTCTTGGATTTCCCTTCAACAATTTCTTATTGTTCAATGCTTAACTATATGTTTAATTGTTCCACTGTTTATGGTGGATTAGCTTACAAATGTGCATGTTTACACCTTATTAGAAATTACACTTTGTACTTATGTTGAATAAATAAATTCAGTTCAATTCAAATTCAATTCGTTAAGAACCGACATCTCGTGTCGAACTGATATATCGTGATGAACCGACACCTCGTGTCGAATTGACATCTCATGTGGAACTGACATCTTGTGACGAACCGACTTCTCTTGTCAAACCGACATCTCGTGACGAACCGACATGTCATGACGAACCGACATCTCGTGTCGAACCGACATATCGTGACGAACCGACACCTCGTACCTGATGTGTTCAAGCGTGCGGACGTTAGACCAGTCCTAAAAAGTGACGCTTGATGAAGATGTGTTGTGCAATTACCGCCCGGTTTCGAACTTGCCGTTTGTATCAAAACTTGTTGAAAAAATGATCGCAAGACAACTCAACAATCACCTTGATATGGACACTTGGCGTGATCCTTTTCAATCAGCATACCGCCATGGCCACTCGACTGAGACGACGCTCCTGCGAGTCAAGAATGATATCGCCGCGGCGGTAGATAGAAAGTGCAAGACTGTTCTCGTGATGTTAGATTTGTCCAGCATATTCGACACAATTAATCACGATTTATTGATGACTCGACCGGAATACTCTTTCGGCATCACAGACTCGGCACTTGCATGGCTGCAGTCGTACATCACTGAACGTTATCAGAGAATCGCCGTGGACAGCGCAACGTCAACTGATTGTGTTTTGAAATGTGGCGTCCCACAAGGGTCTGTGCTTGGGCCAATAGTATACTGCATATACACAAGACCTATCGGCGACATCGTTGCACGACACGGCATGCAATACCATTGTTATGCGGATGACATGCAAATTTACATTGACAGTGGAGCACGATCAACCCATCACTGCAGCTATAACGAAGATTGAACAATGTGTAGCGGAGGTGACCGACTGACTTGAACGAAACCAACTTAAGTAGAACATCGAGAAGTCAGAGGCAGTAATCTTCCTCACCTCAAAACAACGAAACGATTTGCCCTCCGATAATTCCGTGACAATTGGCAGACATCGGGTTGTGCCGAAGTCATCCGTACGCAACATAGGAGTCATACTTGACAGCAGTCTTACTATGGAAGCACAGGTTGCACAGATAGCAAAGTTGTGCTACCACCAGATTCGCAACATTAAACAAATTCGGCTAAGTATCACTGATGATGCATGCAAAACCCTGGTGTACCCGCTCGTGACTTCACGCCTCGATTATGCAAATTCATTACTATATGGCCTTCCGCAGACGACGCTGCAGCATTTTCAACGTGTGCAAAACTGCGCAGCCGCCTCGTCTGCCGTACGAGGAAGTACGACCACGTCACTCCAGTGCTGCAGCACCTGCATTGGTTACCTAACTGTGTGCGCCCGACATAATGAAGTGCTTGTGTTTGTGTACTCTCTGATGACCTGGCACCGAGTTATCTCGCGGAGTTACTGAACCGACGTCCATCGAATCGGCAACTGAGACCTGCGTCTTTGCCGCTACTGTCAGTACCGGGTTCGCACATGGTCACTCACGGTGATCGCCGTTTTGATGTAGCTGCAGCCAGTCTATGGAACAGACTGCCGGACTGTGTCAGGATGGCAAAGACACAGCCACAGTTCAAAACACTTCTTAAAACACACCTTTTAGAGTAGCGTTTCTGTAATATGATCACATGGACTTGTGTAATGCACTTACCCATAGTTTATGTTATTATTATTATTATTTTGAAATTATTTATTACATTTTAATTCACTTATTTATGTTTTTTATGTTTAATACTTATCATGTGTGGTTGCTGCTGGTGCAAAGTCAAAATCACTGAAAAAATTGAATGAATGTATCCCTGTGTTCTTGAACCCTGAGATGACATTTCTTGGAATCATGGCTGAAATGTGTACTTCAATCACTAACTCTGGAATATGTTCTCAGGGTTTGACCGTAGCCATCCATCCATGGCGCGGTTATACGCTCCTTTAAAGGGTCCGTACTCTGACCGATCTAGACGTATGTGGAGGCATGGTGAGCAAAACGATACCATTAGCCTTAGCCATGTCAATATCCCGCAGAGAAATGTATGATTCCTGATTGTCTATAATAAGGAGAATCTTGTGTTCTGGAGAGCATCGAGTATGCCGAATAACATGCTCTAAATAATCAGGGAACAAGTCTTCGTTAATCCACCCTGATTGTGTGCCAATGGAGCCTGGTGGTGCGCCTCTGGTGAAATGGTGTCGGTAGTGCACTCTTAGGAAGATCAACATTGGAGGCAGAACATTTTCTGAAGCACTAATTGTGTAGACAACAGTCACTAGCTCTCCTCGTTCACCAGATGTGGTAGAGCCAACCTGCTTCCTTCCATGCTCAGTAACCTCCTCTTTGGGATGTTGAACAGTGGTGCAGCCGCTTTCATCACAGTTGTAGATATCCTCAGGCTGGAACAGGTTCCTATCCATAACAGTGGTGAGATTTGTCATAAAACTGGTTGACAACCGGTCGATTGAATGCAGAAGTTGCCTCGGGTTTTTGAATGGCAAGGTGGTCTAGCCCAGAATCCCAGCCACCGGTCATTCCCTGCCTTACCGTTCTTCATCCAGATAGCTGCCATTTGTAGCTTATTGTTTGACGCGAACTTGTATGCAAGGAAGCAGCATTTCAGCATAGACAACTCATGAAACATATCGGCTAATAGTTTAACATGGTTTGCCAAATCCTCTTCTGTTTCAGGGGAGAACACAGCTTGCTTCCTTGCAACGTCTTTGTATCCTGTGATTGCATCGGGGTTTGTACCACGCTTTTTTAATATACCGTGTCAGAGTCATTCAATCGATATCGAAGTCCTTTGCAACACTTCGTGTCTTCCTTCCTCCTTCAACTTCTGCAGCTGTATGTTTTAGCACATCATCTGGGATGTTCCCTCTGGTGGTCTTACGTATGTAGTTAGGCATGTTGTACTGCAAATAAAATTTATTATTCGGTGTTATAATGAATTGTAGTATACTAATCATTGCTGAACAAGGTATAGTTACAATGGTTAGTTTTGCTGAACGTTAAAATATGTCGCGTTATAACATCTCGTTTGAGGAAGTGATTAAGTACGCATGAAAAAAATGTTACAGCAACTAATAGAGAGTGTGTTTTCTTTAATTAAACTACCGACAATCAGATGGGTAAACATGTATGTTATAAATGGAACATTTCTATTATTAAGATATACAAATAAAACTACCTTCGTTAATGGCGTTGGCGTGTATTCGCGGTAGGAAGTTTTGTTGTTTTAAATGTATAAGTAAACAACTTTTCAAACAATATATTTGTACAAATGTAATTAAATATGTTACATATTTACAATTTGGATGCCGTATGGAAGAGTTTGTCCCGCGTTTTGTTCGAACGACTTTTCTATAATGAACTGCAGAATTATAGGCAGTACCAGTGTATTTGTATTAACTAGCCCGACCCCCTAGACAAGCATAAGTAGCAGTAGTTAATGAAACATTCGGTTTAAAACACCAAAATGTATTGTCATAAAATATACTAACATGAGGTAAGTTGATCCAAGGCTCAACTAACCCCAAATTCACTGGCTCAACTTACCCCGTAATGCACTACACAACAACATTAGCTTGGTGTAAGTTACTCTACTGACGCATGGTAAATGAATTCAACAAACCATGATTTCATCCTAATTTACCAACTATGTTATGCTACCTGTTGATCAGGGAAAACCTGTACAGTAAGAACAACAGGACTTCACATTCCTGTTCCCACAATTTCCACTTTTACCACCACAAATCGCACTTTTGTTCAGAGCATGTTTGACCTTGTTTGACACTGCTCGCCCCTTACATCAATACGAAATTCAAGTTTTCAGTTATCAATAGATGGCATCACCTTTCTGATAAATTCTTTTCATGAAGCATTAGGAAGTGGTGGCTCAACTTACCCCACGGATCAACTTACCCCAATCTCCCCTACGGCCAGATATTCAACTGTTTGATGTACAATGCTGCCAATATGTAATTACCCGAGGGCGGATTTGAGCGGCTGGGAAGCGGCACCCGTTGGCACACGACAGCCGCCTACCAGCCGTTCTCCAGCTGCTGTTGACCAAGTGACAGTGTCCGTTAATCATTTATCAGCAGTCGGGCCTCCCTCGGCTGGAGCACTGGGGTAGTGACATTTGACACTACGGTGTACCGCCATTTAACCCATTTTTGAACAGAGTCCAGACTGACAGTTATAGGAACTTGGTGTATAGATTTATGTACGTGTATATATATAGACAATTAATAGTTATGTTAAATATATTATAAAGGATATATACTAGCTACCAGTTTCAGATTTGCTTCCAGGATACGTAAACATAGGCTCGGGAACAGGGGGCAGACATGTGGAATTTCTCCGGGGAGGGAGCAGACATATGGTTCTGCCCCCCCCCCCCCCATTAAATGTGAGCGTGAATGTTTGTTTTTGCGGCGAGCGTCAATGGCTGGTGAAAATATAAATTATATGAGACAATTAATGTATATTTTTGTCTACTGTGAAAGTTGCAATTGGAGGACAGACATATGATTTTCTGTCGCCCCCCCCCCCCCCCCCAGTATAATAGGCGGCGCGGCGGCGAATTTTTTTTCCACAATTTCCAACATGTGCCCTGTTGAGTTTGGATTAAAGCTATTGAATTTTTAAATTGAATAACCCTCATCGTAGGATTAAAGCTATTGAATTTTTAAATTGAATAACCCTCATCGTAGAAATGTCGGTTTGGCAATAATGCTCTGAAAAAGGCCGACTATATTAATGAGACCTCATAAGACCATAAATAATAATGTAACAACCATATAATATATTCAGACTAGTCAGTTAATAGAACGTTGCTGGCCGGAACAAAAAGAAACAAAATAGTAAACTAGATGCACATAGAAATATATACGCGGCTTGTTCATCCGCCGACTAGTCACACCGTCGTGTCTTTCCTGTGATTGGACGAACCCGACACAAGTCAGTAACCTTCCAAAATGGCGAGCAGTCAGAAAGAGATGCCCCGTGTGGACATGGAAAAAGAATTCACAAAGATGTCATCGTCGGACCAACATTTTATCAAGAAGCTGGAGAAACTTAACACGGACCGAGCAAAAACCGTGAAGATGATGCGAGGACGAAACTTGCTCCTGGGAGCGCTGCTCGGCTTCGGCACAATTTCCATTTGTATCCTTTCTAATGCAGCAACACGGTAAACATGCTTCTCCTGTCATCGTCACGATTTCACCTTGGACGCTCAAAAATGCTACTGTTTACAAGTTGTTGACAGTTGAAACGAATGTCTCGATATGTAATTACATGCTTTGAGACATTAGATAAAGTATTGTGAATTTTTTTATAATATATGTTGTGCGGTTGGGGGACTTTTATTTTAATAAATAAGCCGGTTTGACCGTTTATTGACCTGTGCTGTGGCTTCGCTTCGACGTCGTCATGTTTACGTTGGTTCATCATCCATGGTATATGCCGTAGCTTATTTTATATACGGCTTTGGCACTCATGTATTTCATTTACCAATAGATAATGGGGTAAATCGTCATCATTGACATTGTCAACAATCATAGGTTATAACCTTATAGGTAGACTTCACGACTTACCTACACTGCAGTTCTTAAATTAAAAGTCTAAGACAGGAGTCTAAGACTAAGTTAGTAATTATGTAATGCGTACGCAGTGGGTTGGGTGAACAGTGATTGTGTATGATCAGGCCTAGAAATTGGTGGAGATCGATAAAAATTTATAAATAATTCAGAATAGCACGATTTGTTATCATAAAAACAACCCACCTGCATGATGGATCCCAGTGGATTTGTATATAATTTTGCACCATAACGGTGTGAGATTTTCTCTACAGACTATACCTATGTGGCAATTGCAATGTCTCTGCCAAACATTTCACATCGGTTCACATACAAAAGAGCATTATATTGTTCAAATAGGAATGTTCAGCATTCCATTTCGCCCTTTTTTGACACTGAAGATGGACACTAGACGACAGTATTAAAATTTGTACGGACACTGATTTTCCATTTCAAAAAAGGCAAATTCTGTTTCAGAAAAAGACAAATTCCGTTTCAAACGTCATATTTTCCATTTCAGAAAAAGGCACTTTCCATTTCAAACGACATTTTTCTTTTCAGAAACAAGCACATTCCATTTCAAACAACGTATTTTCTGTTTCAGAAAAAACAAATTCCATTTCAAATGACTCATTCGTTGTGTCAAATGATGCATTTTTTGTTTTTAAAAAAGAAGCTCATTTGTGTTCCAAAAAAATATTTTATTTCAAAATTAACTTTGAAAAATAACACATTCTGTGAAATATCTCAAATATCACAATGTCATGATCTCTGCATCTAAATAATACTGTTTTATGGTGTGGCTGACTTTTCTAACAACATCAATTTGGGCAGTATTTGCACCACAGTAACAACATTACATACTCAATTTAGATAATAAAATAATTCCTGTGACACAATTACGTATAAATGACTGGTTGTTTCTAATGCAGCAGTTATACAAGAAATCATATCAACAATTATGAATATTCAAATCACTGTTTGCTGTTTCACTAATAATTTTGTTCAACCATTAAATTTTTAGCTAGTGCTATATATGATGTCATCCAACGGAATTTGTTAGAACTACGAAACCTAGGCTGTTGTTACTCCTTTGCGTTTTGTGTTCGAAACCGGAATATATACACTTATATTTAAATGCGTATTCAAATGATGTGACAACTACATTTAATTAGCAACATGTCTTCCATGCATTTAGCGGACAGCCAGACAACGATCGCGAAACGGTTTATGTTAGTGCCTACTGCACGTGTCCCTGTTTACGTCGGTTGACACGAGGTAGCGCAGGCGCCATGACACTTCGCAATGATTTGCATTGTGCATTTTAAAAATCTTGCATCATAAATCCATCAAAATAAATGAATACTTGCATATTAAACTGTTTGTTTAAAAATATCTCCATTTCAAACAACGTATTTTGAATTTAAGGCATTATCGATGAAAGAGGCGATGCTTCTGCTCTTTTTCTGTGATCACGGAAGATCCTTTCGAAAATGCAAATACTGCGATTTTGTATGTTTTTTGAGATCGGAATTTCCGTTTGAAAAGGCAAATTCCGTTTCAAAACGCCGATTCCGTGAATTCTTTCCATTTTCCGTGATCGCGGAAAATCAGTGTCCCTAAATTTGTTCAATGTTAAGTCACAATATGTTGCCTGATTAGTTCCTCACTAACATACAGTGCATAGTATTGTAGCACTTAGCTAGTATGCCTACCTAAATGCATAATACTGAGTAATACAGTCAAATTAACGACTGCCCATGGAAAATAAAATGTCCGGCTGTGTGTGAATCACATTTACAATCAGTTATACTATACAAATCATGCAAGCACTTTTGTTAGTTTTCAAGTTTGGGAAAGCTAACAATCATAAAATGGAGTATGCTGTGCATAGTAATGTTTGAACATTTGACCAGTTATTTCCAGAGCTCCTTTAATAAATTCACCCATGTAATATAATGTTACAGTAACACACTTTTAAATGTTCTGTCCGGCCAAGTAAAACTGGAGGTCAGTTACCATGTGGATAAGTGGCAAAATATAATTCCATGATACATGTGTTAATGACAGATTCACAAATGTCTGACTGTAGTCTGTGTTGTTCCTTAATTCTTGTGCAGACGTTTATGCCATGGCAGCCGTGAAGCAAGAAACGTTCCTCGATTTCGAAGAGATGCCTGCAGAAAAGAAATAGCATGCTCTTCGCTGTGGCCAACGAATATTCCGAGAACTGGTTGGACAATTTGTGAGATGTGATGTAGGATGAAAGAACAAAACATCCAATAGATGTCGCCACCGCTTTGCTGGTTTACTACTTAACCATGCTGTTGGTTTCCTGACCAGAAATCGGTGTCATCATAAACAGCAGAAACTCCTTGTGAATGAGACGAACTAGCGAAGACGTGTGACACTAACAAATGTCCTCTATACATGAATATCTACGTATATGATGATCATACGTGCTATGTTTGCGATAGAATTAAGCACATTCAGGTCGAGATGCGGTTCTAGTAGCAAAAGACATTATTGGATGTAGATTCGTGTATGAATGAATGTATAGTGTGAACAGTTTTGCTAAGATGTAAAAATATATTATACTCTGTGTAAACATTTCCTGGATTTTGTTTGATTACATTTTAATGATCACTGATATTATGTGAACGTTAAAAATATAAGACACTGGCATATTTGGAAAAATATGCCAGTGTTTTCTTGGCAATACAAATATTTGTTGTATTATATGTGCAGCTTGTGCTTTTTCATTGTCCTTGTAATATTTTTTTTTCTTCCAGTTTTCCAATGTGGACATATTTTTATGTGAACAAAATCAGCACAAGTTTTTATTGTACTTACACACAAAGCAGTGAAATGATTGTGCCAATAATACCAATAACAGTAATAATAGTTGGGATCAAGTACTTGGACTCAGTAATTGGACTTGGGTTTTAGAAATGACAAGTATTTGTACTTGCCAAAATATCAAGTATATTTCATGTGCATAACTCGAGTATTTAGAAGACAAGATAATACTTCTCTACTGTTTTGTCGGTGCGACGCACACCATTGAATGACCATATACAATTAATATTATATATTTTCAAAATTGTTACTAATTAGCACCTGAGTAATAGTATTAATTGTCGATCATTATGACTGAAATGTACTTGCATATAACCAAATGTACTAGTACTTGATCAGTTCATGTTTTGAAGTACTTGTACCTAATCAAATGTTCTTGATCCCAACCCTAACCAACCATTGAGCCAGCGGTTATGATTCTAACAATTCACCTCTGCGTTAAGAATAGTTCACAATTGTCAACAATTACCTATCCATTCAGAGCATCCTAATTATCAGACCTCCCTCTGAATAAATTAGTATTTTAGAATGTCGGTAATTCTCCAGATTGAAAGTCGTGGGAATAAAACATTATGACATGGTTTATACAAATGACATGCAATAAGAACCACCATTATATTGTTCACAAATATGTATTTATATTCACTATGATTATTCAATTCACCTTGTAACCAACATGTTTATAATTAGTACGCTGGTCTTGACTCCCATTTCATACTCTGTACAAATAGATAAATGTCGACAATTATGAATGACCCCTTAGCATCAACAACCACCAAAATAACAATTTGAGATTAAATTAATTCCTGCTAGGTAGCATCACTTATTTACACATAGACCACTGCCTACGCTATCATAGATACGAATCGGTGTGGTAGGAAATGGGGTGTTATCATAAAAATTGGTGGGAGGTGGACTTTCAAAAATGGTGGAAGGTTGGTCACAAAAGCAGGTGGCAGTTGGGAGGTTATTTTGTATGGCTCTACAACAAAAACTGATGGGCGTTGCAGTTATTTCAACGTCCCACCTGCGTTTGGGTCTAATATCACACTTGTGTTTGGGGACAACCTCCCACTTGTGTTTGTAGCCAACCACCTGCATTTGGGGGTCAATCTCCCACCTGTGTTTGGGGCAAACCTCCCACCTCCGCTTAGAGCAAACCACCCTGATTTGAGGGCCAACCTCCTACCTGCATTTGGGGCTAAACTCCCACCTGCATTTGGGTCCAATCTTTCACCTCTATTTAGGCCCAATTCCCTGTGTTGGGGCCAACATCCCACCTCTGTTTAGGGCCAACCCCCTGTGTTTTGAGCTAACCTCCCACCTGCATTTGGGGCCAACGTGCATCTGAGGTCAACCTATCACTTGTGTTTGGGTGTAATAGCACACCTGTGTTTTGGGTGACGCCACCATTCGATCAATTACGATACTCAATAATTGGTCACATTGACCACACTCTTCTCAAAGTCAAATCATTGTCTGTTAGATAACCGTGGACTGCTAATGACGGTACACCGCACGATGCGTGCGTTAAAAGAGTAGACATGTAATGCAATCTGTACCAATATAGCTGGAGTGTCGTGTAGGTTGTATGCCTATGGCTCAGGTGAAGTGCTGGCTTATGGCGGACATAATTCTTAGTAGTCGAATGACCGAACTGGTGATCTATATTTTTTATGGAGTTTCGTTTTTTTTTAATAGACGCAAGACGGTTGTGTAAACGCACTGTGTAATGACTAATGAGGCTCCATCGATTGGTTTGGCTTGGTAGGCGTATGCCTATTATAGTATATGTCGGAAAGGGATATATAGTAGGTCTCTAAGTCATGCATTAAGGCCGCCCGTGAGTGACCAAACAACATTGTCGACATGGCACACGGACACCTGTCGGGAATGTGCTTGGTCGGCGACAAATTGTAAGGTCGTGTTGCAACGGTGTGTACGGACACGTATTTTAGTCACCTACTCGGTTTCTGCCCTATCTGAGTTTCTGCCTCATTACAATTATAATAGCTGGATCTCGTTAAATAGGCCTACATCTTTAGTCAGATATATCGAACACAATGAGCAAAGGACGTCTACAAACTTGCAACAAAGTTATTTGTCTCAAATTAAAACGAGGCAACCAGGTTTTTGACAGATATTTCGATAGCGAACGCAGACTACGTCTACGTGACTACAGTGCACCATATCGGTTACGGTAATGTAAACAACCGTAATATAAAAATTTATCGGACGAAATTGTAAGCAACTATTCACCCTAATCACCACAGGAAAGTTAACGAACAGCCCGTGGAGTTTATACAGTGAATGCATTGCGATTTGTCGCACAGTGATGATTTTGAACACGATGAGGCAGAAACCGAGTGCTTCCGTTTGGCGCGTGAAGTTATTATCGTCTTATGAATATTGTATTTCACTAAAAACAACTTATTTGATGCTTCGTTTGCATGCCATTGATGAAATAAGTGGTATTGATACGTTGCTGAACGATTTCAAAAATTGTTGGTGAAAACTGCATATTATGCTTGCGTAAGGCAGAAACCGAGTCGAGTGGTCCAGTATATTGCAAGGGCGATTTTGTAGCGACATGTTGCAGCCCCTGCTGCCATCTGATGTTAGGTAGGATTACTACTATGAAACGTGGCGCCACCTATGGAATATAGTGAGTACCCCGCCGCTACCCGTTGCATAGAACGCCGTGGTGTTTCGCCTTTTTATACACGTCTGTTTGCCGCTTTGAGAAAGAAAACAATTGTCACTACAATTAGTAGGTATCTTGCAGTCTCGTAAGACTACGGATGTGTGTCCTGGTGTCAAAGTTCAGTTGTTGGCTGGGCAGCGTCTGTTGTGGCTGTAGAGGCCAATTCTGAGTGGCAGTCTTTAGACTAGTGCATATGCTGTACTTGAAGCCCGAACTGAAGGCTGAAGCGAAGGTGCTCTCGGCTCTGTTCTCAGCTTAGGTGTTTTTTCTGCGGTTGCGTTTTTCTTCTGCTAGCCTGCGGAGAGTATCCTCTCCTCTTTTGATAACCCTGTGTAGTTTCTGCCTCCATGTGGATCGGTCTCCAGCAAGATCTTCCCAGTTGTCAACATCTATGACTATGTCTAATGCCTTCATGTCTCGCTTGCGTACGTCCTTGAAGCGCATATGGGGAAGTCCTGCAGCGCTCTCTCTCTCCAGAGGTCAGCTCTCCATAGAGGATGTCTTTTGGAAGTCTCCCATCTTCCATCCTATGCACATGGCCGAGCCACTACAATTACCGATTTGATAACCACAGGATAAGATGGAGTCAACAAGAAATCTAGCATTAACCATGGTAGCATTGGCGTCGCTGTGGTAGCGCAGAAGAAAGGAAAATACAAGACAAAACCGTAAACGCAAGCAGTGGGTCAAGGCTCATCTGCTCGCCCGTGAGCAGCATGGAGCACATGATAATCTTGTACCGGGGCTACGCCTACGGAAAAATGATATAGACGTATACCATAATTTCTTACGGATGACACCAGAGGTTTTCACGTTCCTACTCGATCTGATCAAGCCTGCGATCGAGAAGCAAACGACCTGATATCGTGCTCCCATCTCCCCCTCTGAACAACTGACCATCACCCTAAGTTTTCTTGGCCACGGCACTGGTACGTGTGTGACGTCAGTGGCCAGGCGGCTGCTAATTGGTTCATGTGTTTTGTCGATGTTGCGGGATGTCGCCGACCAAAGACTGGTCGACGGACACTGCATTTGTTGCGTCTTTTGTTACACGGACACCATCGGGGATATTCGATTTTGGAATGTCTCTTAGTCTAAGCTATTAGTCGCCGACTAAGGCCTTGTCTTTTGTCGTAAGAACTCCGGACACTGCATTTTCCTTAGTCGGCAACACCTGCCGGCATCCTGAGACACGATTTGTCGCCGACTAAGCTACATAAATTGGTTGGTGACAGCTGGCCTTCAGTTTTTCATGCTAAAGTGTAGTGGTACAGCAGGTTAATGCGGGAAAATAACAAAATGAATCAATCGCATAGACCACTGTGGATTATAGCTGTGTGACTAGTCTATTATTTCCCGCCAAATTGTGCTCGCGTAGAATCCAGAACCTAGGCTACTCGGCTATATAATTATACAATAGGGCAAAGCACCCCTGAAATTATAATTCTGTACTTGTTTTAATGTTTGCAGCTGCCTATATATATATATATATTGTCTCGACATGTATCAATGCAGACTTCCTTGTCCACATCTTGCATTTCACATGGAACCAGCGGCGGATTACCCAATAGGCACTATAGGCATGAGACTAGGGCCAACGAAGGCCAGGGGCCCACGGAAATAGTCGAGCATACTTTTGGGGACTGAATATTCCCGAAATTCAGACTAGCAATACATGATATAGCCAATGATGGTTACTGCATAAATTTCATTGGTACTTTATTGGCCCAACGAGTTTTGTAAGATGGGAATAATTCTGATGAGGGCCCTATATGTTTGAATGTTTAATAGACCTTATAAAGGTGTTACTACATACTATAAAGGAAAGGAAAAAATCTTCAACAGCACACCACCCCCGTCTTCCGATGTCATGATCCGACAGCGAAATCGTGCTGAAGGTCGGGCACAACCCACCCCATATTCATTTCGTTCCGGCGGTAGTGGAGGTGTTTCGGCAAGCTTCAAAGGGGGATGTAATTGGAGGTTTTGGACCCCCTACACTACCCTCTCTGGATCCACCCGTGGGTTTACCTGGGGCCCTCGAATGTCTTAATCCGTCACTTATAATAATAATCTTTATTGATACATAATGTTAAGTACAGCACATATGTAGCAGTAATATGAAACATGTAAATACATTACGTAACAATTGGAACAAAGCAACACATTGCTTGTGTTCCTTATTCATGTCATATTTAAAATCTACACTATAATTCGTGTCAAAAACAACATAATACATAAACATAGACATCTTCACAATAAACTAACTAATTATTTAATAATGCATTATACGAGTACCGTAATACTGAACACCAGGTGCATCTTAACATGGAAAAATAACATTAAAGCAGAATTTAGCATATATTGCTAGAATGAGACACTTGGTCCTTTGTTTGAACATATGAAGAGATGTACAGTATTGTAAATAGTTATTTGTAATAAATGTATTCCATATTTTAGGACCAACATAAGCCAAAGACAATTGTCTGCGATTAGTCTTGCAGTATGGTATTTTATATGTTACTTCCTGCCTTGTATTATATTTATGTGTGGATATTTGCAGGACAAATACATCATGAAATACATCTGGCAACATACCCCTATTATGCTTGTACATTAGAATACAGCATAAATATTTATTTACGTAATAAATGTTCATTATTTGATTATTATTATTACTAGCATTTCTATAGCGTCATATCTCCGGGACCAGCCCGTTCATAGGCGCGTACACACATTATAAAACGTACATGGAAACAAATGTAAAAAGTATATATGTATAAAGATGCCGGTAAATATAATAATTATTAAGATTTATAACATTGTATATATATATATAATGTGACTAAAATACATGAAATATTTGCACAAATGTAAACATAATTAAGTAAAATAATATATATTATGATACGTAAAATTGTATTAAAGATAAACAATAATAAATTAATTAAAATACATTATATAATAGAAATAAATTAATTGATTAAATACATGTTCAGAAAAAAGTGTCATACAGCACAGTTCCTCAGTCGATGTACGCCTGCTTAAATAGATACGTTTTAAGGCAAATTTTGAATTTATTCAGTCTCTATTTGATGAACGTTTATTGGCAGAGCGTTCTAGAGCATAGGTCCAGACACGGAGAAAGCTCGTCTGCCGTAGCGCGGGACTACAAGCAGATGTAGATCAGCAGATCGGAGGTTGCGGGTGGGCGTATACGGTATTATAAGATCTTGGATATACGCTGGAGCAAGACCATGTAAAGCCGTGAAAACAAGGACCAGCAGTTTGTACTGGATCGCCAGCGAACTGAAAGCCAATGCAGTTCGACCAGCACAGGTGTTATGTGCTGGTGCTTTCGGTACGTGTCTTGAAATAAGTCTCGCCGCCGACTTCTGTACCATCTGCAATTTGTTCATAAGTGCCTCGGTGATGCCGTACAGGACCGCGTTACTGTAGTCCAGCCGCGATGTCACCTTACACGCATCAGTAGTAAGACAATGTCTTATTTTTGAAATTGCGTTGATATGATAGTACGCTGACTTGCACACCCGTAACACGTGACGACATTGTTAGTCCAGAGTCGATTGTAATCCCGATGTTGCGGATGGTCGGTGACGGAACAATGTTACATCCGCATACACTAACACACGAAACGTCATGCAGGTGTTTACCATTTGGTGCCGTTATGATAATAGCCTCGGTCTTGTTTTCGTTCAGCAGTAGACTGTGGTCTGACATCCACTGCTTCGCTTCTTTGATGCATCGCTCGATGCGGTCAACCACAACAGCGGCTTCTCCATCCCGCGTTCCACTCAAGTCAACATACAATTGGGTAGATGGTATTGCAGCTTGTGCCTTCTGAAGATAGCACCCAATGGCAGAGTGTATGTGGAGAAGAGAATTGGGCCCAGCACAGACCCCTGTGGGATGCCAGACTCGAGCAATGTTCTATGTGAGTTGTGGCCACTAATGCTCACTGGCTGAGTCCGGTTCGACAGGTATGATTCCAGCCATTTCAGTGCGATGCCTCTAATGCCTATGCTGCGCAGCTGGTTGATTAACATCGAGTGGTCAACAGTATCAAACGCCGCACTTATATCGAGCAGCACTGCCAGCACACCTTTCCTTTTGTCAAGGGAATGGAGATGGTCATTCTAATGCGCACCAGTGCTGTCTCAGTGCTGTGATGTTGTCTGTACGCTGTCCAGTGTAGAAGTCTCGGTGAATCTGCAGCTTTGTCAGTCTCCATTTCCGCTCTGCTTGTCGGAGCTTTCGCTTGGCAAGCGATAATTCCATTGTGTGCCAAGGCGTGTTGGAGCGCACAGTAATTGACCGTGTGATTAACGGAGCGTGGCTATCTAACAGTTTTTTGCAAGGAAGTTTCATACTGATCTGATCTGAAATTCCTGGGATTAATTGCAGCATACTTTCGATAAGTAACTCGCTTCTTTGTTCGGTTCGGCTTTGGTGCTTGGAGTAGGCAGTGTACAGCGTGGTAATCGGTGAGCAGGGATCCCACCGCCACTGATGTCGGAACGCTTCCTGACGATGGTGAAATTACGAGGTCTAAAATAATGCCGATGGCGTGTGTCAGATCACGAACATGTTGCTGCAAGTTGGTGACGTGCAGGAGATCAGAGAAGTCGTTTGAGTCTTTCTTTATTTCCGGCGTTTCCATGGTGGATGTTAAAATCGCCCACAATAATTAGTCCAGTCAACTGTGCTGTGAAAAGTTCCAGGAGATTGGTGAACTCGGCCATAAACGTTTTGAAAGAAACACCGCCTCGGCCTGTGGATGGAGGTCTGTAAACGAGTAATAACCTGATAACACTTGATGGTGTAGCAAACACCACCTCGAGGCACTGGAAGGACAATGCTGGCCAGTGTCGCGATAAGATGATGTTGATACTTGCTTAGACTTAGTTCCTCCTGTTCCTTTCGGGACATCGGGCGACGAGTTTTCTCCATCTACTACGGTCTTTCGCAATTTGTTTGGTCTCATTCCAAGTTATTTCCATTTCTGCCAGATCTTCTTTAAATGTCTTGCGCCAGGTCTTAGTCGGCCTTCCTCTCCTTATGTTTCCACCTTCAGGCACCCATTCCATTGCTACATGTGCTGCTCTCTCTCTCTCTCTCTCTCTCTCTCTTGGTAGGCGTAGGATATGTTCCGCTGGTCTTCGTCGTCGAGACTTAACTATATAATGCAGGCTATCCAGACCTGCCCTCGTCATTTATTCATTGCTAATGTGCTCTCTCCATGATATGCCCAATAAGAACCGGATATATCGCCGGTGGAATATGTCTAGTTTTGTTGATATCCTCGCCGTATTCTTCCACGTTTCACAGGCATATATCGCTGTTGCTATTACGATTGACATGTAAATATGTGGTTTTATGTCCTTTCTGATGGTGTTACTGGACCATATTGGACGTAGTCTTTGGAACACTGCTGATGCCTTGCGTATCCTCGCTCGTACATCTACTTCCGCGTCGCCTTTCCTAGAGATGTAACTTCCGAAGTTCTCGACGCATTGCAACTCTTGCTGACCGATCACAATGTGGGGGTCAGATCCATCACCAACTGACAGTGTTTTTGTATTCCCATAGCTGATTCGTAATCAGACCATCTCTTCATTTTTTTTTAAACTATTGGTCATCTCTTGCAGGATCTCCGGCGTGTGGCTGAGCAGTGCAATATCATCGGCAAAGTCAAGGTCTGTCAATCTATTATTTATCAATTTAACACCACAGTTCGGATCTTTCATCGTTTTCCTCATGATGAAGTCGATGACAACAACAAAGAAGAAAGGGAACAGGATGCAACCTTGACGTACACATGTCTCTATATCGAACATGTATGTGTAGTCATCGTTGGTCTTGATGCAGCAGTTCGTGTTTCGGTATAGCGATTTGAAAATGTCTATATATTTGCTTGGTATGCCGTATAGCTTCAGGATTTGCCATAGCGAATCTCTGTGGACACTGTCGAAAGCCTTCTTAAAGTCAATGAAATTGACTAAAAGAGGTATCTGGAACTCTCTGCTTTGCTCGATGATGTTTTGCAATGTGAAGATCTGCTCATAGCATGACCTTCCTCATCGAAAACCAGCTTGTTTCTCCCGGAGGTGTTGGTCAACTGCTGTCTTCAGCCGGTTTAGGATCACACTGCAGAACACCTTTCTAGGTACTGACATCAATGTTATTCCTCGGCAGTTATTGCAATCGCTCAGGCACCCCTTCTTTGGTAACGTCACGATCACTCCTCGTCTCCAATCATCAGGAACTTCCTCCTCAGACCAGATCAGATTGAAAAAGTAGGTTAACTCGTCTACAACCCCGTCCTTGCCATGTTTCAATAGTTCGGCCGATACTTCATCAAGGCCCGCTGCCTTGTTGTTCGTGAGGCTATCGATGGCTTTGTAGACTTCTGCCCTGATGATGTCATTGGTGATGACATCAAGTTCTTTTGTGTTTGGTTCCTGTTCGAAGTTGAAGAGTGTGGTTGGTGTTGGTTGATTTAGTATTTCTCGGAAGTGTTCAACCCACCTCGTTGCTTCTTCCTCGCTTGTTAAAAGCACTCTGCCATCTTTGTCTTTTATTGGTATGTTGGAATTGTTTTTCGCGCTTGTTAGGTCTCCCACAATCCTATATGTTCTGCTGCTATTTGTGCTTCTTTACCTTTCTCTTCTAACCATTTCCTCTTATCTGTCCTACAGCTATTTTTTGCTTCTTTGTCCAGTTTCCTGTATTCTTCATCTGATGATCTCCATTGTTGGATGTTTCTAGCTGCTTGATCTCTTCTGATCTTCATATCCTTCCTTTTATTAATCAATTTCTACGAGTCTTCAGTAATCCACTGTTCTCTACTGGACCCTCTCCTCCTTCCTAACACTACATTCGCGCTCTCCCTTACGGCTTGAAGGAATAACTGCCATTGCTCTTCTAAGTCGATTGAGTGTTGTTGCGCTTGGAATCTGTTCTTAGTTTCCTCGTAGAATTGTTTTGATGTGTCTGTGTTCTTTAAGTTATCTGTCGCACATGGCCTGACCGACTTCACCATCTTGACTGTCTTTAACTACAAGCGGATCTTACCAATCTTAAGGTTGTGGTCAGAGCCAACATCTTTATGTTCGGACGTCCTATAGAGATGTACGCCATCTACTACTAATGCAGACGTAATCAATCTCATTCGATGTATTGCCATCTGGTGAGATCCAGGTTTTCTTGTGAATGCGTTTATGTTGGAAGAAGGTGTTGCCAATGCTGATACCACTGGCGGTGCTCATCGAGAGCAATCGTTCACCGTTATCATTCGTATTTCCAGCTGAACCGTGAGGTCCAACCGTAGTATACATTTCTCTTCTGTCTCCATCCAGCTTCGCGTTAAAGTCTCCTACCATCACTTTTATGTCAAAGCTTGGTATCTCGTCAAGCACGTTCTGGAGTTGGTCGTAAAAGGTGTCCTGTTCCTCGTCTGCGGCGACTTCGGTTGTGGCATATACTTGCACGACGGTGACTTTGACATGTCTGGTGTTGAACATCACTGTGGTGATGCGTTCACTAACTGGCTTCCACCCTATCAGTGCTTTTGTAGCATCCTTATTCATTATGATGCCAACTCCATGGATATGGTGATCTTCATTTCCGGATAAGAGTACAGTTTTATCTCCGCTGTTGAAGCGTCCCTCTCTTGTCCATCTCATCTCGCTTACGCCTAGAATATCTAGATGGTAAGCCTTCATTTCCTTCAGCACTTGCTCCATCCGCCCACTCTGATAGAGCGTTCGAATGTTCCATGTGCCTACTCTGGCGTTAGTTTTGGCGTTGACGATATGGCCCATCGGGGTCGAGCTTCCTGACGGCGTTCACTCAACCCTGTCATAGATACATCTGTAGGTGTAGATACATCTGTAAATGCAGATCTCTTCTTCCCCTTGAAAGTGTACCGGGATGGCTTCTTCTCGTCGTTTCTGTAGTAGGGTTTGTTTTTATGGGGTAGGGTTACTGGCCCTACGCCCAACCCTTCTCCTTTTTCAACCTGGCTTGGGAGAGACTATGGCGGAGTTCATGTTGATACACGACTTGTATAAAACACCGATTCCCCACCCCGTCGGTCGGGCCGAGGTTGGTGGACGAAGTTGTATCCATCCGGGGTCAACTTGCTGGTGTTTGGGATGTCCTTGGGGTATCTGTCAGCCACGTCTCTGTAAGCGCGATGATGTCAAGATGATGTTCGTGGATATAATCGGTAATGAAATCCGTCTTGTTCCTGACGGACTTTGCATTTAGTAGAGCAAGGGTTGTGCCAATGCAAGGATTGTATGGTAATGTCAGAGTAATCAAGTTGTCATGTCGAGGTACAGGCTTAATGGGAGTCGTTGGTCGCGCTGACACAAGTACACGTATCGGTCGTTGTTTGCGTGCACCCCCACGACAACCTCGATGGGTGGGCCGATGGAGTGCCATCCCCGCTTCACAAGCAGCTCTCCAGGCAGCATTGTTGAGCCAAATGTGACTGTGACTGTGACCGCTGGGCCGTAACCGATACAGGCAGTCCTGGGTCATGCTGGGCGTGTAAACAATGTTCTCTTTGTCCGGGTCACACATGACTGATCACCAGCGTGTCAATGTCACACAGGTGCAATCGCAAATGTAAAATGTAAGTCGGTTAAAATAGTAAAAAGTCACAAACACTTGAAAAAACACTTAGTCCAGTGTCCTCTTGGTGTATTCATAACACACACATATATATATATACAAACTTGAGTGCAGTAGATTGGCAAGAACTTGTAAAATCATCAATATATCCAGATAGCACCTATAGGTGCAGCCACATAGGCGCAGACCAATCTTGATAAGATGTAAATAAAGGCTGCGTATGATCAATAAATCCTACATGACTTATTACACGCAAAACTCTGTTTTGGAGTAAATTAATTTAAAAAAAATACTATTTAATGTGTGTACTCCATTTCAATTGATTATTTATAAGCAGACCCAAAAACGTTATCTCATGTACAGTGTTAATTTGTATGCCGTCTATGCAAACGTTATTTCTCTTATACTGATCGTATTACTAAAGGTCACTGTGTGAGTTTTCTGTATATTCAAAGAAAGTTTATTAATTTTTAGCCATAAAGATAGTTTTTTATTTCAGAGTTCAGACCATTTTCCATTTCATCTATATTGTTGCATTGTTTAAATATGTTCGTGTCATCAGCAAACATAATGGTAAACATTGTGTCAGATAAAGTAAATAAATAATTAATATAGATAAGAAAGAGTAAAGGTTCCAGAATTGAACCCTGTTAAGGGAAGATGTTGTTCCATAAAATGTTACTCGTTGTCTGTTACTTAAAAAGTTACGAATCCATTGGGGTATATTCTTTCTGATTCCATAATGTGTTAATTTTCTCTATAATATATTATGATTAACGGTATCAAAGGCTTCGGCTAAATCCATAAATAACCAAATTACGTGCTCTTTTGTATCAATTGCCTTACTAGTTTTGTCAATTAGCAGTGAAATAGCCATATCAGTGAAATATCCTTTCCTAAATCCAAATTGGGAATTAGACAAGATGTTATGTTTCATGTAATTAATTAATCTATTGTACATTAACCTTTCAAACACCTTTGAAAATATAGGCAAGACAGAGATAGGCCTGTAATTATTTATTAATGATGTATCGCCATTTAAAAAAATAGATCACAATCGCAATGTCCGAATGCCCTGGGAATAGTCCATTATGATTGGAACACTGTACCGCCAACGAAGCGACTCTACGGAAGAACGTGCTGAACCGTTGAATTTCCGGAGACAAATCTCCTACAGCACCCACCCACCCCCACCCTCGTCTTCGAGACGGCGAACCGGTGAAGTTCCGGCAAAAAATCACCAACGGCACCCCTCCCACGCAGTCTTCCGATGTCAACATCCGAGACAGCGCGACACCCCAAGCGGTCTGAACCGCTGATGAAGCTTCCGGATTTCAAAAAAAGTTGGCAGGTACTGTCATGACAAAGAAAGCAAACAACAGCCTTACTTTCCTGAGAAAGCTTTCTTCCGTAGCTGTTCATCAAAGATCAAGGCACAGTGCTACGAGACACTAGTTAGGCCCATCATCGGGTATGCCAGCTTATCATGGGACCCCCACACCAGGACTAACATACTGCCAAGCTAACCACGAAGTACCGTGTGTCATACCACCTAATAGACATACCAGCAGCCAGGTTTCTTCATCTATATCTACAAACTGGCAACTATCTGCGCTTTCAAACCTACTACAGGACTGACGTTTTAAGCACTTCTCCCCAGCTGGTACCTGCAGTGCCTCTCAACCGGTGTGCCGCGGCACACTAATAAGCCGTGATAAAGTCCCAAATGTGTCGCGGAATTAGAAGAGAAATTTCCCTGGACGTTTAGGCACTTAGCATTGGTATTTATGTTAGCCAACACTACAGTGTAACACTATTTTGATCCATAACGTAATCAGAGAAGGAGGAAGACATCGAAGAAAAGGAATATGATGATGAATGTATCCTATACTGTCACCGGTTAGCGTCACTTAGCAAACTAGTAAAATACTGACTTCAACCACTAACCGTACTGTTATACAACATAATTTGCTGTGCGGGGAACCTAGCTTATACGACAGCTAATTATTACCTATTGTGAAATGATATACATCACCCCTGTCGTATACGCACGGCCCGATGACATGTAATATCGATCGCATCAGCACGTGCAGTGATGTGAGTGTGGTAAGTTTTAATTTACAGAGTGGTTTACGCCATTGGCTGCCTGTTGCTTGGCTTTGGTTTGCTGTAGAAGATCGCCCGAAAGGTTACCACACCATAGCTTGTTCTCACAGTGCTAACATGGTTCGATGGAAAGCCTGTGGTGTAGTCTTTTTGTGCGTTTGCGTCTTTTCAAAATGCGCTTCTGCTACAGGGGCGCACGACACCGGAAGTGCATCACACCAGTCGACTGCTCCGATCTTCCGTGGCGCCAAGAACGCCAGATCGCCGAGATCGGCAGACGGAGACGTCACTCCGCAGTCTTCGGTATACACAAAAGGTACGGAAGTGTGTTCGTCTAAGTTCCTCATATATCGGCAGAAACAACAACCACACACGGTTCTTTTCAGAGCCGACGAACATTTTGCAAAATATAATGAGACATGAGAATTTATTCACAACTATAAATTCTCCAAACATTCACCAATATTTCATCTTTAAAAAGGGCACATTGTCACGTAACACATCAATTAGAAATTTACAAACAACAACATTATCATGTTTTACCAATAAATACAATAATCTGCCTAATAATATTTCATACAAAGGTTTTCATGATCATTAATACTATGACAATATTATAATAAAGTAGTTTGATATTGTGGCGAGCGGTCGGCAGGGAAGCATACGGGAACACGTTCACTCACTCAGTCGTACTAATGATAAGTCAGGTTATACGTTTTCACAGTTTATTATATTATGCGGAAAACCAATACAAGATATAATACACAATATACGGCTATGTCTGCTAAATACTACCCAGTTGATTATAATTGTCAGAACGATAGGTTCAGAGGTGGCGGCTATTACAGCAACCGAATTGTAACCGATATATTTTAAATGTCACAACGATAAGTTCAGACGGCGGCGGCTTATACACAGCAACCGAATTGTAACCGATATATTCTAAATGTCAGAACGATAGGTTCAGACGGCGGCGGCTATTACAGCAACCGAATTGTAACCGATATATTCTAAATGTCAGAACGATAGGTTCAGACGGCGACGGCTTATACACAGCAACCGAATTGTAACCGATATATTCTAAATGTCAGAACGATAAGTTCAGACGGCGGCGGCTTATATACAGCAACCGAATTATAGGTGTCAGAACGATAAGTCAGACGGCGGCGGCTTATATACAGCAACCGAGTTACTCACTGAGTCTGCGAATAACTGATTTTCACGGGTGTACTGCGATAATCTTTTAGTACTTCTCGCAGGGCGCTCGGTGACAGTGCTTCACGAGAAACGTTTCTCCGGCAGTATGCCCCAGTAGTCGACTCGATTATCCACAAATCCCCCTTATTTATACTGCTAAAACCAGTCTTGGGTGAGACGCTGACCCTTTAGTTATGTCATTTCCAAAGTCTACGGGTCTCTAGAAATCTTGTCAGGGTGCCAGTGAACTTAATTATTATTACAGTAACCTTCTGAACAAAGGCCCTCTGAATAAGCTCTTGCCTCCCCAAAACCAGATGGCCTAAAATGTAAACAAATCCCCCCACCCCAGCTATATTTGCATATAAATTGGCTTTTCGGAGCCTGTACAACATTCAGCAATTAAGAAGATTTATACTATGTGCGTTATCATTCTAAATTGTCTACACTATAGCTCTTTTTTAATCAACGTAACAAAATCTATAATATTGTTAACATATAAAATATTAACAACAGGAATAATTTATAATAAAGCTCACTTATTATTTTCAGGAAATAAAACAATATTTTGTTTGCAAAATAAAATGTTTGTAAAACACAAAACATAATATATGTATTGTACCAGAGCTATGATGAATCGCCTTTGGTAAACAATATTAAAATGCACCAGTATTTCCACAAACCAATAGTCGTAATAAAAACCCCTCTTGCTGTCAACACTGAATTTAAATAATCTTATTTAATTAAATATCGCATATTTTATATTATTATTGAAATATGAATTATGATATATCCCCACGTCTGAAGTCAACCATAAAGTGGCGGCACCTACCGGAGTTTACGGTGGAACTAATGAATACACCAAAAAACAAGTGAATATCTTGTACATTTTGATCGATAAAAGTAAATGTAATTGTTTGATCACGTGACAAATGTATATGTGTGTGTGTGTGTGTGTGTGTGTGTGTGTGTGTGTGTGTGTGTGTGTGTGTGTGTGTGTGTGTGTGTGTGTGTGTGTGTGTGTGTGTGTGTGTGTTTTTCGAGGTGCGGGCCTAAATTACAAAAGTACCGAACTCTAGACTAGTCCTAGACCTAGGCTATGGCTATGACTATGTATATTTCCTAGTTTCTAGAGACTAGACTAGTCTTGATGCTTGATCATCAAGACTTGTCTATGACTATGTCTATGACTATAATAACACATTGTTAAAGTTCTGGCAGTTGTGGGCCCTAGCTAGCCGGCCAAATTGCGGGAGTTGAATTCTCGTTTGCGAGCCGAGTCCAGTTGCGCACGGGAATCAGGTGAGTCGAGTCGAGTCGCAACTCGCGGGACAATGGGGGTCAATGCTGTCCAAGTTTCTTTAAAGGTGCCCTGTGTAGATTACGCTATTGCACGGCAGAAGTATTTTGTCGGCCGAAGCTTGGCTTCTGCGGCTATTTATAGACCAGTCTCGTGCAGGCGATATGTTTGCCGTCGTCAGTTCTCTGTAACATAAGACTAACAACACGAAACTAACAACACAAAATAAATAAATCAATATTAATAACACAATCACTAGATGCAGCGCACGCTTGTCTTGTGTTCTCGAGAACTAACGACGGTAAAATATCGCCTGCACCACAATGTTCTATAAATGGCTGCAGACGCCAAGCGTCGGCCGACAAAATACTGTTGCCGTGCAATAGCGCAATATATACAGTGCCCCCTTAAATTGGCAGCTGTACCAGTGCACCTTGCAACAGTGTAACTTCCAACTGTGTCAACATCATTTATAAGTACCGTTGAGGTTGGTATAACTTGCAATGTTCATGCAACCAACATATAACTTACACCACTCTGTTACTGTAGTATAGAATTGAGGCATAGGCTAGAGATGCAAGTTAGTCATAATTGCAACGCCAACGGTTTTCCAGTCAGTGGCTGTGAAGACAGCTAATTGAACTGCTGCAAGTTACAGGCCCTACCGTTGCATATTGTATCCTTCCAAACTTGTAATAATTCAACTTGCAAGTTTGCCTGTGTAGAGACAATCTTCTACTATTTAATGACCACCTTCATTTGGTTGAACAGTTTGTAATTTGGGGAGGGGTAATATTTGCTTTGGCAACAGGAAAGAGAGAATAAATGCAGTAGTATGGTTTAGTGGAGATAAGAGGGGCATAAACAGGGAGGGAAGGGGATGGACATGGTGTTCATATAATTCAGAGGGGGTTCCGGAGCCTGGACACAAAAAAGTCCAAAGTGGGTTACACAGGCATTTGTGTGGGTACAACTTGCAATGGTACAACATGCATCATTTCAGCCAATTGCTGCATTTAACATACACAGGCAAACCGTTACAAGTTTCACTGTACAATAAACTAGCATCACCTCTCCAAAATGACACAAGTTGTGTCAAGTTTTGCAAGATGCACCAGTACAAATGATCTTTACACATGTATTTGTACCAATGCCTGTGTAAAGAGAGCTTAATTAAAGCTGCTTCCTCAGCTCATTTGCCCATCATAAACCTGGTTCTTTTATGTCCAGATTTGTAGTAAGTAATGTGTGTTGTATGTTTAATTAATAAATGTGTACATTTTAAATCGTTTAGAGAAATAATTTTGGTTATTTCATCTGGTAACCTAAATGTCCAGCAGACATTTAACGCTAATCTGTTGTACTTGCATTTTAGTCACAACACAACAATGAAACACAAAACATATGCATCACATTTGTCCATTAGCATTGAGCTGTAGCCTTTCCCAAATACATCACCATGATCAACAGCTTTCTCTGGCTAGATTAGGCTTTTAACCATCCTTTAAGTTGATTCGGTGACATAAGCACACGCGTAGAAAACAAGCTTATCATGCCAAAAAAACAGCCATGAGTTGAGCCTCGTCGAATTTGACGAAACTTAGTTTGGCTAAATCGTCATTAATTTTCCCAACTCAAGTCCTATAGCTAATTTTGAACTGACCTGGTTGAAATATATTTCACAGGTTGTTAATTTCACCAAAACCGCAGAACGAAACAAAACATGCACAAACGAACTAGTATATCATAGTGAATACTTGGTAGGTGTGATGTTTCACGAAACTAGCCTGAAACATGAGTAGCAAATAAATTGAACTGAGGGAGGATTTCTAATGTTCAAGGTTCTCTAAAAGATATTTCTAACTTTTTAATGAAAGGCTGGCAGACAGAAAGCAGAGCTGGTTGTGACAGGTATTCGTTGTTGTTTCTCACAACATCAATGTACATAATAATTTTAATTAATTTGTGTGATAATAGGTAATTATACATGTGATCATTAGGCCCATATACACTATCATGACATTAGTTATTACCAACTTTGTAAGGCAAGATATAACAGAGCTCTGGTGTAACTGACATCTATTCTATATACACTATGCACATACCATGCCATTTTCACTGAATTTCTTTGATAAAACCTGCCTTCCGACATTTTTCACAGACATCCTAAACCTTGGCTGTTTTTAAATTAACAGTCAGCATATTTAGAGTGCAGTCAGTGTAATCACTTATTGTTATTACACCAATCAGTAGTTATACTGAATATGTCAGCCTTAATTGCATACATGTGCAACAGCATACATACTGTCTACAACTCGATCACATATGTGAAATAGTAGATACCAGAGACTCTCTGAACAGACGCTGTGTTCACAGTCATGTTCTGTTGCCACATAGACTGAGCTTGGAACAGCAGGACTTGATACAAGTCTAACTCAACCAGTGCACCATCACATTTTCATGTCATGAATCTGTGGTTGCACATTAATATATAAATCTTTAAACAATATTGGTCCAAAAACAGAAAGTACCGGTAGTTAAGTTGTCGTAACCTGCTGTTTCATTTGTATGCTATATATAATTCATATTGTTAACCTGTTTGAACTTGACAACAGAAATATAATGTAACATTTTAATTAATAGACCTGTGTTTTTGGTTTCCCGTTCATTAAACGATCAGACCCATGTGGATCTCTGAAGTTTATGCACATAATAAATTAACTAAAATACATCTAGGTAGTGTATGTACCAGTAAATTGTTTTAAGAATATAAACCAAGTCATTAACAACTGATGTTGCTCCTACCATTATAGACACACATGCATTGGTAACTGGATTTCACAACAAAAAAACAATAATAATTATTACTATTAATAACTAATTTGTGGTATTATTCAAGCTGGAATTATGATCATTGTGAAAATAATTTAGAGATACACATAAAAAATTTCATTTCAGAGTTTTCTTTGACACTGACATATTTAGTCAGTTTTTCATGAGCCATTTATGGAACAGATGACAAGAGCTTCAGCTGCAAATGACGGGTTTGACCGCAAGTTCTAGTTTATGTTCATGATATTGATTGCAACGGCGAGCAATACATAGACCAGAAGTTGTTAATGTGACATGTCTTCTGAGGACGCTATAATTTAGTTTTATTGCACCATTGTTTATAACGACCCGTGGTGTAATTGTTTTCCGACGATGATGATTAAAAGCTTTTAAAGTTAGTTCACTGAATCTGTTGACTTGTATGAACCACAAGAACACTAAGTGCATCAAAGTGGATTGCCGTTAGACCACCGGCCTGAAATTGAATGTTTTGTTTTCAGATTGAAGATTTTGCAGGCGCCACTTTCAAATTGCAAACGTTTTGTGCTTATCAAACACAATTTGGTGGGCAGTTAATATACATGAAGCATACTTACTCCAATATTGTATATGATAAATGAGGAACAGAGGCGGCCTCGATTTAAGATAGATTACAACACGTACCCTGGTAGATTTGACATATTTCAGCACATCACTTGCATTGGATAACATCAGGTTGGCAATTTTGTGTTCCAGCCTGCTTGTTAAAACCTCTTATGTACTAAATTAAAGAATTAGGAAGAATTAGATTATTTTACTGCGTATAAAGTAAAGGCAAGGAAAAACGATGATTTAAACAGGATTTCTACTGATTGGTAACGTAGTTGGACCCAGGGCATACTAGTGCTGCTGGACATCACGTGGGAGTTTGCTGGATATTGATTGTGGTATTGTTTAACTGTTACGATGTCACTGCCACCTGTTTCAACTGGCTTGCACACGGCAGTGATCAAATAAATTTTGCTCTATATTTTTAACCCCACAGTTGTAGCTGTGATTTAGTTAACATGTGTGTCCATCCAGATTGTTCAGCCAACAAATACAAAAATTGCTAGAAACTGTTTACCGTATGCCAGAGCTAGGGTAGCCACAGCCATGGATGCTGCCACTGCAGGCTTATACAATGTTTCTATGGTGGGCCCACTCTAGGTAAACATTTTCGTTTGGCAAGCGATTGTTATTTTCTCAAGCTAAACTGGCAAAAAATCTTCCATTTTGCATAGTGAAATGTATGCATGGTTAGCGTCTAGCTATGAGCACAAGTGTATGCCAGAGTTACATACCCGCTCTGGTGTATGCCCGTGTGTTCTCTTACTGTAGGTAAATGGTGTGGTGTGTGTGGTTTTCTGGAAAAAAATAACTAACATTACATTTAATTTTTAAGGCATTTATCATCTAATTTGTTATTAGTATTGCTTCTAACTCCCTCTTTAACTGATTTAGGTCAGCCCTTGAATAATCCGGTCCATTGGTGTTCAGATTAAAAGTGCGTTGTGGGACTACCACTGGTACACTAGTACTAGTATTTCAAGTAAGGTTTAATCAGAGTATACTTTTGTTAAAATCATCGAATGAATTTACTATGGTTATATGATGACGTATGTCATATTGATGTTTCCACAAACACTGATTTGCTAATTAATAAATTTAATGTCATTAAATTGGTGCTTCTCATTCTACACTGCACAAGTGTTCACTGTTTGTTTTTAGTCCTTTGGCCGAAGGTCCAAGGGACTATTGCCATCACTCTGCGTCTGCCGTCCGCCGTTAGCTGCCGTATCTCAGAAACCGTTCAGCAAATTTTTCTCTAATTTTGCATAGACATATCTTAGGGCACTGTCACTATGCACAAGAAATCTGTATTTGATTGAATCATTTTAAGGGCTCCCTAGGGCCCCCAAGAACCCCAAAACTGGTAAAAATGTAACATTTGGCCTATTTTTTCAAAAACTGTTCAACTTTTTTTCTAATTTTGCATAGATGTATCTTAGGGTGCTGCCACTATATACAAGAAATCTGTATTTGATTGAATCATTCTAAGGGCACCTAAGGGGCCCCCAAAGTGCAACAGTTTTACATTATCTAGTGATGTGGTTTTGAGAAGGGCCCTTGAGACCACCCCCAATAGTAGATTTTGTTTATTGTGCCACAAAGTCAACACCAAGACTAATCTCTGCAGCCTAGTGCTACTGTTCCATTGAGACCTTGACTAATCTGTAATTGGTCACAGCTCCCAGGCAGAGTAGACACACTTGACCCCTGTTAGAATGAACAGTTGCCTAACAGTTTTTATCTTCAAAACTATTGATTTTCTATAATTAAAAGTTGCGTTTATTTTGATGTTCATTTAATTATTATAAAATGGTGTGACTGTGGTGTCTATTGGTTAAAGATGTATTGTCTGTAGAAACCTGTAGGTGACAAACATAGAAAATTAATGTTCTGTTACCTGTATGTGACAAACAGAAAATTAATATTTTGGACAACTATAGAGTGAAATATCCTACACTTTATTGATATCAAATGCATTCTACTGTTCTGTTTACGCTTGCCATGCCTTGTGTAGACATGGTACTGTATAAATCAATTGTATCAATATAGACTAATAATTACAGATTCACAATATAGTTGAAATGAAACAACCAAATGTCAACCATTAGAAGAGTTGACATAGTTCCACTATACACAAGCAAGAAATCTGTATTTGATTGAATCATTCTAGTATCATCAGCACATAGTAGAACATACATTTTCTACATCATCATCACTAAGGTTGTTGTAAATTTAACCAGCTGCCATGTCAAGTCCGTTATAATTGTGACTAACAGTGTTCAAAATGATTCAGGTAAATAGCAAATAACAAACGACACAAGTTTTCTCCTTGCCATACTTGCTATACATCACATGAGAAGATGGCTGACACAGCCTGGCCCTGATTTATACATGATTTAGCATTTTTGTATATGTTGTATACAACTTTCAACACAATACCATTAATACCGCATGAAATTATCTTAGACCACAGGGAGGACCGGTCTACTAAGTCAAATGCTTTCTTATAATCGATGAAGGCACAATAAAGCCTTTTGCGTCGAGACAAATACAATTCAACCAATATCCCTATTTGAACACTACCTGTTCTTCACCTATTACATTCGCTTTGTTTAGGTATGTGGTCAGTCTGGTGTTCTGAACCATCACTAAGGATTAATGAACACTTGTGCAGAATGTCACCCACTTGGCAGGTTTAATTGATCTATTCAGCAATGAGGACACTGCTTAGGCCTCATTCTGGACACTGTCACTCACAGTGTTGTGTATTGTCTTAGTTGGTGCATTGGGCTAATCTACTTGACCATGAATCATTGGTGGCTCTGGTTGTATATTACACCCAGCTGTGGAGCTAAGATTCTCTGCCTGCTGTTGTTTGATGGAAACTGTGACTAATGTGTAATTGGTCACTGGCAGTATCTTGTGTCAACAGACAGCCTTAAGCCATTAGACCCCTGTTAAACTGGACAGTTGCCTGTAGGTTTTAAACTGTGTCAAACAGTGAGTCTACCTTTTGCTCTCAAATAATCTGTCCTCTTAGTTTTACACATGCAGACATAATCTGGCATAACTTGATAAGTCTTTGTAGCACCACATTTGTACTCCCAGTGTATCATTGCAACATAACATACATATTATATACTGTGTGCCACATTTGAATGTTGTGCATGTAATATTTCCATGCAATCCATTTGCATATATAATGTAAAACTTCAACAGCCGTTTTCTTCATTTTCACTTTTTGATCCCTACCATGTTCAATGCTCCATAACTTTGCCAATTTTGGTAGCAGTCATATTTTTGGAAACCGTGTAAAGCACCCTACCAAACCTTTACAAGGATGTAAGAAAACAATGTTAAAATTTTTCCAACTTATCACTCATTTGGTCAGTCGGGGTCACATATAGACGTATTAGTCCAAAGGACTTCAGGGCCACTTGGCCCATTAAAAAAAATATATATTTCAACCAGATCCAGTCAAACAATGTAATAGTTTGTTTGCAAGAACTAGTTAGTGTAATGTTTAATAACAATTAAATTTAGTAAACTGTTAACATTATTGGGAACACACAAAAACTAATTGTAAGAGAGTAAAAGGTTATGTTTGGTGCCCAAAGAGTATTTTAGTACAACATCAATACAATAAGTATAACTGATTAACAGTCGTCAAAAAAATAAATACAAAAAAAGTATGGAAAAAACAGAAACCAGCTGTGGCTTAAACTGTGGTTGTATGTCTCGCCTTTAACCGGAACATGTACATTGTTAAAATCGATTTTATTCCACAACATTATCTTTCTTCTGGCTGTGTGTGGCTGAACAAGCTGAAATGAAACTATTTCAATTTTGTTTCCAAAATGTCAGAGTCGTAATTTAGGATGGTTGCTATGGTGATGTAGCAGATGTACCTGCCCAGTTGTTTATTATATGACAAATGTACATTGTGTGTAGTCAACATAGTCATTATTAAACATTTTTATGTACATATACAACACAATTTTATTAGAAATAAATGTTGGAAATGCGATACATTGTACCAGTTGTTAAAAAATGTGTGCACCAACAATTTTATAAATTCATGATATCCACTGGCACTTTGTTAAAGACTAAGTGAAATGAAATTAAAAATGTCTTTGAAACCTTGTATATGTAAATTTAATACTCTTGTCAAGTAATGTGCCTAATATGAAGCCTGTGCATTGCGAACTCATGTCACTAAGCCCGCACAAACGTGGCCATTTGTATGTTACAAAGCAACCAGCCCATCAGATGTTGCTGACGTCACCACAGGCAATGCCGCTGAGCGCGCCCTATCATTTACATGATTATGATCTTTTTTGTGATATCAAACAATAATAAATCCATTGCAAGTTTGACTATTTGCAATGTTCAATAGGCAATAACTCTAAAAATTTAAAAATTCCTGTGCGCATCCAGTGACACATTTATAGGTTAGATTAATAACAATAATAAAGTGTTATATAGCATTGTATTCAGTCCTTAGTTCTGTTTAAAGCGCTTTACAAAAAAGTTCACAATTATATGTCACTCATTTAGGTAGTGAAAGCGATTTTTAAAAGATTGTTTATATTTTTTTTACGGTGATATAAAATAATATTAAATTCCGTGATTGCAATTTTAGGTACGGCCTGAAACACCAACCCACATAGATGCACACCATGCTAAATCCTAGCAGTGCTACCTGCGGTGACATCACCTCGACCGTTAGGTGTCGCAACAAACTGTGCAGAAAAGCATGACCAAAAGGGGCCATGAACAGGGTGACGGAGAGGGTGAAAAAATGTGTTGAATATCGGCGTTATTTTTAGAGTATATTTAATTCAGACTGTGTATAAAAAAGTTCATTTCGCTTAGTCTGTCTTTAACAATGACATGCTGAACAAATATCATCAGAATCATATAACTCATGCTTTTTTAATTGTTTCACAAATTCGCACAGTTCTCAAATATAACAGTTTCTACTAAATATTAAAAAAACATTGTTGCAGACATGTTAAATTAAAATCGCCACCAAAATACCTACGCGCGTTCAAATCTACTTCATGCTTAAACAGTTCATTGACAAACACTGGTATTTCTAATATTCCAAACTTCCAACCTTCCTCACTTAATACTAACTGGCAAATAGTACTGCATATCTTTAGACATAACATATGGGCGAAACACTTCCGGAAGTATAACTGCGGCCTCATCCTACTGTTGTTGAGATTTCTGTGCGGGCACTGTGTAGTTGACCTGGGTCATCCTCATGCACCAGGGGGCACTACTGATTACATCAGTCTTGGTACCCCCTGGCGTGTCGCCTTGCTAAATTCTGAAGATAAGCTTATACAATAATATTGTTTGCCAGGAAGTTCTGGCGGTCTTCATTTCAGCGAATACGTTTGACCACACCATGTGTAATGTTTGGGAAGTAGAAATAATTATTTGAATACACATTGCCGCTCAGCCGCTCGTGAGAATGTTGTGATTCCCTAAAGTCACTGGCTTTATCTTAGAATTAGGGTGCGGGTGGGACAGGTCTGCTCTGTACTCACAGGTGGTACAGCCGTGACCGGTGAAGTCCCTTACTAGTTAGATTCAGCTGACTTCCACGCATTGCGCAGGATATCTGCCAGGGTTATTGTTTGTAGTTACACAGGGCTTAGCCAGAGACCTGTCTTCCAGGGTTATTGTTTGTAGTCACAAGGGGCTTAGCCAGAGACCTGTCTTCCAGGGTTATTGTATGTAGTCACAAGGGGCTTAGCCAGAGACCTGTCTGCCAGGGTTATTGTATGTAGTCTAGTTCTAGTTCTAGTTGTTTCCAGCACTCGGCAACGTTCTATTAACTGACTAGTCTGTATATATTGTGGTTACAGTGATCTTATGAGGTCTCATTCAACTAGTCAGCCTTTTTCAGAACATTATCGCCAAGCCGACCTTTCTATGCTGGCACTGAGGGTGGTCACTGCCAGGGTGCTTGTCGTCCTCAGTGGTTCTTTTACGTCCCAAATTGAGACGGGACCGACATTTACGTGATCTCCGAGTCACGAGGGATACACAGTCCCCAATGTTGAGAGCCAGGTTTTTACACCAAATATACCATACCTGCCCGGTTCGGGTTTCGAACTCGGGGCGCCGGCATGTCAGGCGGATGTGCTAACCACTACACTATAGTCACAAGGGGCTTAGCCAGAGACCTGTCTTCCAGGGTTATTGTTTGTAGTCACAAGGGGCTTAGCCAGAGACCTGTCTTCCAGGGTTATTGTTTGTAGTCACAAGGGGCTTAGCCAGAGACCTGTCTTCCAGGGTTATTGTATGTAGTCACAAGGGGCTTAGCCAGAGACCTGTCTGCCAGGGTTATTGTATGTAGCCACAAGGGGCTTAGCCAGAGACCTGTCTGCCAGGGTTATTGTTTGTAGTCACACAGGGCTTAGCCAGAGACCTGTCTGCCAGGGTTATTGTATGTAGTCACAAGGGGCTTAGCCAGAGACATGTCTTCCAGGGTTATTGTATGTAGTCACAAGGGGCTTAGCCAGAGACATTTCTTCCAGGGTTATTGTATGTAGTCACAAGGGGCTTAGCCAGATACCTGTCTTCCAGGGTTATTGTATGTAGTCACAAGGGGCTTAGCCAGAGACCTGTCTTCCAGGGTTATTGTTTGTAGTCACAAGGGGCTTAGCCAGAGACCTGTCTTCCATGGTTATTGTATGTAGTCACAAGGGGCTTAGCCAGAGACCTGTCTGCCAGGGTTATTGTATGTAGTCACACAGGGCTTAGCCAGAGACCTGTCTTCCATGGTTATTTTATGTAGTCACAAGGGGCTTAGCCAGAGACCTGTCTTCCAGGGTTATTGTATGTAGTCACACAGGGCTTAGCCAGAGACCTGTCTGCCAGGGTTATTGTATGTAGTCACAAGGGGCTTAGCCAGAGACCTGTCTTCCAAGGTTATTGTTTGTACTCACACAGGGCTTAGCCAGAGACCTGTCTGCCAGGGTTATTGTATGTAGTCACAAGGGGCTTAGCCAGAGACCTGTCTTCCAGGGTTATTGTATGTAGTCACAAGGGGCTTAGCCAGAGACCTGTCTTCCAGGGTTATTGTATGTAGTCACAAGGGGCTTAGCCAGATACCTGTCTTCCAGGGTTATTGTATGTAGTCACAAGGGGCTTAGCCAGAGACCTGTCTTCCAGGGTTATTGTTTGTAGTCACAAGGGGCTTAGCCAGAGACCTGTCTTCCATGGTTATTGTATGTAGTCACAAGGGGCTTAGCCAGAGACCTGTCTGCCAGGGTTATTGTATGTAGTCACACAGGGCTTAGCCAGAGACCTGTCTTCCATGGTTATTTTATGTAGTCACAAGGGGCTTAGCCAGAGACCTGTCTTCCAGGGTTATTGTATGTAGTCACACAGGGCTTAGCCAGAGACCTGTCTGCCAGGGTTATTGTATGTAGTCACAAGGGGCTTAGCCAGAGACCTGTCTTCCAAGGTTATTGTTTGTACTCACACAGGGCTTAGCCAGAGACCTGTCTGCCAGGGTTATTGTATGTAGTCACAAGGGGCTTAGCCAGAGACCTGTCTTCCAGGGTTATTGTATGTAGTCACAAGGGGCTTAGCCAGAGACCTGTCTTCCAGGGTTATTGTATGTAGTCACAAGGGGCTTAGCCAGAGACCTGTCTACCAGGGTTATTGTTTGTAGTCACAAGGGGCTTAGCCAGAGACCTGTCTGCCAGGGTTATTGTTTGTAGTCACACAGGGCTTAGCCAGAGACCTGTCTTCCAGGGTTATTGTTTGTAGTCACAAGGGGCTTAGCCAGAGACCTGTCTTCCAGGGTTATTGTATGTAGTCACAAGGGGCTTAGCCAGAGACCTGTCTTCCAGGGTTATTGTATGTAGTCACAAGGGGCTTAGCCAGAGACCTGTCTACCAGGGTTATTGTTTGTAGTCACAAGGGGCTTAGCCAGAGACCTGTCTGCCAGGGTTATTGTTTGTAGTCACACGGGGCTTAGCCAGAGACCTGTCTGCCAGGGTTATTGTTTGTAGTCACAAGGGGCTTAGCCAGAGACCTGTCTGCCAGGGTTATTGTTTGTAGTCACACAGGGCTTAGCCAGAGACCTGTCTGCCAGGGTTATTGTATGTAGTCACAAGGGGCTTAGCCAGAGACCTGTCTTCCAGGGTTATTGTTTGTAGTCACAAGGGGCTTAGCCAGAGACCTGTCTTCCAGGGTTATTGTATGTAGTCACAAGACCTGTCTGCCCATCTTCAACACTGGTAGCTAAGATGGGTAATTACAACTGATAAGACTACCCTGGTAGTTGGAATTTAGAGGGACTAGCTGGCCACTATATAAAGTAATAGTTCCAAGTCTAGGGGCCTACATTAATGACTATCAGTAGCACAATTGGTAGTGAAACAAATCAAATGGATCAGTATTAATTAAATAAATGGCTTAAGTGACACTGATTTGAGTTGAATAATGGCTATGTTTAACGTGAATGGCTTCCACACAAGCAGTTCGCATGCTAAGAGGTACACTTCTGATTAATTCAAGGCAAAAAATTATTTCTGGCTAAAGGCCTGGCAGTCACCACTCTTGGCTTGCGAGGATGACCTGTGTGTCTTGTTGTAGATTTCAGTTGTGACAAGTGTTTCCATGGATACTGCCCAGGGGACAAGTGTCTTTGTCCACCAGGCTGGAAGGGGGCGTTCTGTGATGGCGGTAAGTATTTACAAGATTTTTTTAACAGTGGAGAAAGAAGTCATTGATTTATCAAAAGAGTCAAACAGTTCGTCTGTTTGTTGCCCCCTATTCCTCATATATCTGGTTAGTTTTTTTCAGTGCGAGAATTTACAGAATCAGTAGATAATTATTTTGTTCCAATTGGTGTGGCATGTTTTAATACAACACAGAGTTAGTGTACTTTAGAGTAATTCCCATATATGGAAATGATGTTCTTATTTATATATATATATATATTCTGAAATACAGACATAATTATATATATATATAATGATATATCTTTATTTCAGAAAATTAATATGCCCTATAAAATATAATCAATACATAGATAAAGCTGTATTCATAACAACTATAAAAACTGTAATTATGAATTATATTCATGATAGTGTGTTGGTTTATTCAGAGTATTCCGGTAGTTAGATGTGCTTCTGTTTCAGATATCAACGAATGCGAGACGGGTGAACATCGTTGTCACCCCAAGCTCGGGGTGTGCACGAACACTATTGGCTCTTACAAATGTCGATGCAAAGAGGGCCTAGAAGGGGATGGATTCACCTGTAAAGGTAAACTATCCCTCAGCGAAAGCTTCTACATTACGGTGGATCCTCACTATTAAGATCACCCTTGGGACTGGTCTGAAGTGACCTTAATGGCAGGGTGACCCTATTAGCAGTACAGTGTACTAATTTCCTATTCTTTGGTGCAGTGAAAATTATTTGGGGCCGTCCCAGGGTGGCCTTAATCCTGAGATGGCTATATTACCGAGGTGACCATTAGGCAGGTTTTGACTGTCTTCTAATAATATACAGGATTTTTGTGCATGTTTTTCTATCGAATATTATGTAATATAGGATTGTGTGGAATGTGTAGGACTCTATGGTTTTGTATAACGTTTGTAGATTATTCTACAGGGTTTTTGTAGGTAGTTCTCTAAAGGATATTTTGTAGTATACAATTTGATCTATAGTATTTGTCAGATTTTAAGCTTTCCTTTAACTTAATTCTGTAGATTTAAATTTTATAGTAGTTTTGCAGATATTTGTTGTTGCATATATATATTTTCTATGCTCTGCGGATTTCTACAGAAAAAACATGTCAATTTGAAATCTCCATTTCTAAAAAAATACCATATTTGACCGCGTTATCCCTCATACCTGCATTATCGTCCACCCCGTATTTCCGGGAAATTTGGATTAACTGCCCACCTGCTCGCATTACCGCCCACACCATCTCAGCCACATACATGGATACATTTGTTTTCAAAATATAGACGATAACATTTCAGAAATACAACAAAATAGGCAGAAAGTTGTTGAATATTGTTCAGACATCACGTCGTCTGTCGCTGGTTGGCACTTCAGCCAGCAGGCATCGATTCTGATTGAATAGCCCTCAAACTGACCACCACACTGTTTGTCTTTTTATATGAAGTAACTTTGTTCACGTAATGTACTTTGTAGTAATAACCAATCATCCAATTGTAAACATTAAAAACAACATTGGAACAATTCATCGATGGTAGCACTGCACGTACATGATACACACTGGTAACCAGCGAAGGCGGTATCCGTACTTTGCACAAACTACATCTACAATGTCTGGTTGATTTAGCACTCGAAAGGTGACACACAGACGGGTTGATTTAGACGAGAGAAAAAAAGAAACATTTGTCGATAATGGCGTTATGACATAATAACGTAAACCTCTTTAGCAACGGAGATGGAGGATTGTGTGACAGTCTGTAGCCACGAGGAAGACTGAAGATAAAATATAAAATAAAGTAACCTTCGAGAACACTGTAAACTTTGGGCAACGCCTGCCATTTTTATTCATACTCGCGAACCTTTTTATGATGTTTTAAACAATATGAATGTTTCGTGAAACTGGCCCTGTACTGCGATGTTGGAAATGGTTTCATGAAGTGAGACCCAGTCCTTCACAAGGCATCTCCACGCTAAAGTGCACTCTGAATAAATCGAACCCCCAGTCTCCCATGTTTATACTTCGAATTATCAGAAGTACCACTTAGCAGGGCCTATGTTTTAGCGCCTTAGTTAACGATACAGGCCCGCGAAAATTGGCTAATTCGAGTTATTGGGAGTGCACTGTATACAAATATCCACAAAGGTATTCATATGTTAAATTGTGAGATTGTTTAGAGTTACATTATTTTCATCAGGCGTCCATCAATAACAATGTTTCATATTTCAATTATCTGGCACTGACCGATGTCCTCTTTTTATCTCATACACCCACTTTAAGTTTATATTGTTTGTATAATTTTTGCGTGGGGGGGGCGATAATGCGGATCTATGTAAGCGCGGTAAAATACAGTATATAAATTTCTTTTAAAAATCTTTCAGTTTCTATAAAATCTATACTTTTCTGAAGATTTTGTTCTCATCTGGTGTCATGAATATTCTCTCTTAACAGTAGAGTTGGTAAAATAGTTTTGTATGTGACATAATAATTTATTGTTTTATGTACATTATATATGTCTTACTTGTGAGATTGGTTTGTGGTGGATGCGCATCCTTTGGTGTGTTGATGTAACTGATAAATGAGTAAATGCAGATGTAATGTAATTTGGTGATGTATACAATACCTGCAGTACATACAAACCCAGTATGGATCACTTTCTTGTAGTGTTTTTCAACCAGCTAAGTGATTGCGACGGTTAATCAGAATAAACATTTCATCCTTCACACTTCAGTTTTGTTATAATTTTATGGGTATCCTAGGAGACTGTTCCTCCAGTGCCTGGGGTTGCATCATTGCGTTGTCAATCGAAGACTGAGTTATTTTATTCAATAATAATGACACGTTTCTTGTATAATGCCCTACCCAGGTAATTGTTCAGGGGCATGTTATAATGTTTCATCAAATCTAAAATTAATTAAATTATTTTAAATAATTGTTAAATAACGTTTTGTTAATGCCACCTTTCCCATGTTTAATCACCCGTAGTTCAAAGTTACCATACCTGGCAATAGACAGAGGTGAACGAGTAGATGTTCTGTTGTGCAGTAATTGCAGTATGGCTGAATATTTCCCCAGGACGTAAGATCTGATTACCATTGAAATGAACACTTCTGCCAGTGGAAGGAGCCATGAGCTATTCTACAGACAGAGAATGCATTACATAACTTTTCCTCTGTACATCCTCGCAAGCCAGGGCTGTTTGCCTTGCAAAACTAGCCCTGGCAGATCTCCTACGCGAAGTTAGCCAAGTCAAACTAGTAATTGACTTCGCCAGTCACAATTGCATCACTCGTGAGAACAGCGCAAATACCCGCCCGAATTTGAAGACGGACAAACGACTTCTGGGAATCCCAATATATAATGTTCACCCATTAGCACGAGCAGCTGAGCGGTATTGTGTATTCGAGTAATTGCTTCTACTTCCTAAACATTGCATGTAACATGAGCCACGGTTGGTTGAAATTAGTTTTATTATGACCACCTGACCTGCCGACAATCGCTGATCTAGTGAGCAATTTCATAGGCTGAGCTTAAATTAAGAGTTACGCAAAGCATTCAGCCAGGGGGTACTGCTGGCTGGCACTGACTTAATCAGCGGCAGTGACCCCTGGCGCTTAAGGATGCCTAGTATCCTGTGTCCATAAAATTGATTAGATATCTGATATGGGTTTTGTCAACATGTCTGGTGACATATATGAGAAAGTATAGTGTATTAATGTAGTCTTGTATTATTTTATGTTGGCTGTGGTGCCAGTCGTGGTATTAGCTGATGGCATGAAGAAATAATTACCTTTGAAAATGCAATGAACTCCTGAATGAATCATCTGCAATGGCGTGCATGTTGGGTGTAGCATAAAATCAGACAGTTTTGTATAAGCCACATTTCTTATATTGTGCAATATTGGTTATTTATTCATTTATACTGTACCTTACGTTTAAAGCAGAGATCTATCAATCCTGCATTCTCTTCTCAGCCAACTGCCTATGTCTGCCACAAGTGCGGCAGAGACCGCCACGCCAGAGTGGGACTTTTATGCCACTCCAGGCAATGTACATCACTAAATTGATAATCACAGCGCAAACCATTGTCTAACAAGAGAAAAGGATGTCTGCTACAACTACTTTTAAAACATTAGTTATTTTATAATTTGTTTATATTTGATTAAGTAATTAAGGTATTCAATCAGCAGTTATTTTTATGTGAGCTTAATTGAGTGTGAAGTGCCACAATTTGTAATTATTTACTTAATAAGTGTTTTAACAGGAACCTACATCTAAACAGTAAATGTATGTTCTTATATAGCACAGCATTCAATCCTTAGGAATGCACAGAGCACTTTTAGCTTTACTCTCTGGCAAACCTGTTTGACCACCATCTCAACTTGAAGCATTCAGCCACACTGCAATTACTGCGCTAAGACTATTTGTACACAGATATCCACCAATATGTGTAGCCAAGTAGTATTCATATACCTGAGTGAACATTATTATTAAGTAACTACTTGATTGAATTGTGTTATATTTGTCCTTCGTCAGCCCCCCTGTTTCACTACGTCTACAATGTGAGCTCCCCAAAGAGGGGTGATGACATAGTCTATGGACCTTACCCCATCTACGGTGGACTGGCTTACCTTGGACGGAAATATCGAAACCTATATGTAAGTGACGTTGGTGGTACTCTGTAGATTGGCTCATTGTTTGAGGTGTGTCATGACCCTTGAATCCTTTGTTCCTTCCTTTGTATCTCCAGTATTTCCTCTGTCTTTTCCCTTTTCTTCGCTACGTTTTTTCCTCGTACATAAGCCAGCCATTGATCATTCCCAGAATCTCACCAGATCTGGCCCCAGTTCTCACGGCTAGACATAATAATATTAATATATTTGTAATACTGCACATCCTCCTTAGTTTCTTAGCAATTCCATCCATCTGTTGATGACATTTGCTCAATACATGACAGTGAGAATGCTTAATCCTTTGGATCTGTTGTGCTACTGAGCTAAGATTTTCTGAGGATATTAGCACTAAAATGTAATTCCATTATTATTACTATTTATTAAGCACTAAATCCCACTTAGCAGATCGACACACTGTACAATAAAGTAAATGTATATAAAAAGCAGAAATAAATAAATAAATCATTGTGTAGATATTTTAAAATATATATAAAATAAACACTGGTAGGGCCTAAGACAGATAATACTCAAATATGAAATTACAAATAATGTCCATCGTGATAAAATATTAACTAATTAATATGTCTAATAAAAAGATGACTCTCTTAGTGTGCTGCCTGTTTATGATTTACGATATTGAGCATGACCTCCAAGCATGACCTCCAAGCATGACCTCCAAGCATGACCTCCAAGCAGTTAACTATCATTCATTTGTTAATAACCGCTCAAACACATAATGCTGTGGAAATGGTTTTGTGAACGGTGACTTCATACAAAAAATGCAGGTATTTCACTAAATCCACCTGGTCTAACAATTTTTTTGCATAGCATGGAATAAATATCTGGTAGGATGTTACTATATGGATCTATTTCGCAAAACTTTCTTCAGATTTTTATGAAAACGTCACATTTATATTGATTAAGTGGGATATGATCATCAGAAGGCCCAGTGTAACATACTTCTTCCTAATTTCCCCATGAACATCCAGTTCTTTTATCCTGCCTGATTCCTTCTGCCTTCACTCCCTCTCTCTCCTGCTTCCTTCTGCCTTCACTCCCTCTCCTGATTCCTTCTGCCTTCACTTCCTCTGTCTCCTGCTTCCTTCTGCCTTCACTCCCTCTCTCTCCTGCTTCCTTCTGCCTTCACTCCCTCTCTCTCTCCTGATTCCTTCTGCCTTCACTCCTTCTCTCTCCTGCTTCCTTCTGCCTTCACTCCCTCTCTCTCCTGCTTCCTTCTCCCTTCACACCCTCTCTCCTGCTTCCTTCTGCCTTCACTCCCTCTCTCTCCTGCTTCCTTCTGCCTTCACACCCTCTGTCTCCTGATTCCTTCTGCCTTCATTCCCTCTCTCTCCTGCTTCCTTCTGCTTTCACTCCCTCTCTCTCCTGCTTCCTTCTGCCTTCACTCCCTCTCTCTCTCCTGCTTCCTTCTGCCTTCATTCCCTCTCTCTCCTGCTTCCTTCTGCCTTCACTTCCTCTCTCTCCTGCTTCCTTCTGCCTTCACACCCTCTGTCTCCTGCTTCCTTCTGCCTTCACTCCCTCTCTCTCCTGCTTCCTTCTGCCTTCTCACCCTCTGTCTCTTGATTCCTTCTGCCTTCATTCCCTCTCTCTCCTGCTTCCTTCTGCCTTCACTCCCTCTCTCTCCTGCTTCCTTCTGCCTTCACTCTCTCTGTCTCCTGATTCCTTCTGCCTTCACTCCCTCTCTCTCCTGCTTCCTTCTGCCTTCACACCCTCTGTCTCCTGATTCCTTCTGCCTTCATTCTCTCTCTCTCCTGCTTCCTTCTGCCTTCACTCCCTCTCTCTCCTGCTTCCTTCTGCCTTCACTCCCTCTCTCTCCTGCTTCCTTCTGCCTTCACACCCTCTGTCTCCTGATTCCTTCTGCCTTCACTCCCTCTCTCTCCTGCTTCCTTCTGCCTTCACACCCTCTGTCTCCTGATTCCTTCTGCCTTCACTCCCTCTCTCTCCTGCTTCCTTCTGCCTTCACACCCTCTCTCCCCTGCTTCCTTCTGCCTTCACTCCCTCTCTCTCTCTCCTGCTTCCTTCTGCCTTCACTCCTTCTCTCTCCTGCTTCCTTCTGCCTTCACTCCCTCTCTCTCCTGCTTCCTTCTGCCTTCACTCCCTCTCTCTCCTGCTTCCTTCTGCCTTCACTCAATCTCTCTCCTGCTTCCACAATTTTGTTCCACCTGCACTTAAAGGACAGGTTGTCTCAACCTTAGGTCTTTATTAATTAATATTATATTTTAAGACTAGAATAAATATTTTGAAGACATTCTGTCAACCACCAAAATTAGCATGTCTTCCACCCCATATATATATATATATATATATGAAATTATTTCTTGATACTATTTTGAAAGACTTGTATCTGTTCATTTTTCATGTTAAAATCTATGCCAAATTTGTGTTATCACTCCATATTTATTATCATTTCATAGTAAATAGCTTTAAAAGTACCGAACACAACTACGTTTCAGGAACTTATGAGATTGTCTGAGCAAGTTTTTTGTTTCCAGGTAAGTACAAATGGCTACATGTCTCTTGATAAGAAGTTCAAAAAGGCGAATCCGTTTCCCGGTTGGCAATTCCCTGCGAACATACCCATCATCGCCCCCTACTGGACAGATCTGGACCTGTCAAGCGGGCCGGGGGCGTTGCATATCGACGTATATTCTGAAATTAACCAGACAGAGGAAGGAACGGAGATTTTCAGTCAGTTTAAAAACGACGTTGCGAGGTGGCGGAATGTCAGCTTCTCTCCATCGTTTCTTCTTGTGGCAACGTGGGAGAACGCTCGCGCATACCCCGACTATCTCTACAACGAATCAGAGGTACGTATCGCCATTCCAAATGAATCCATTAGACCTCCCATTAGTTTTTTTTATTTTCCCGATTTCCCCCCTTTGACAAAAAACATGAAAACGTGCAGTGTGTACGTTCAAACGTTGTTTCTAACGTGTTTCCATAACTATCCACTAGATGGTGCTACAGCTATTTTGGGCAGGTTTTGCTGACTCGGAATGTCTACACGCGGGTTTGTCCAACTTGAGGTCTAAAGGGTAGCAATCTGTAAGCCGTTAGTTGACGACAGGCAACATCAGCTTGCCATTTCTGTTATTTGTATTTTTTCATTTGAAAAGTGTGCTTTAGACGATTACGTCTGAGATTAGTTTGGTTTACACAACTTTATGTATTCTTATAATGCACTATTAAATAATTAGTTTGTTTATCGTGAAGATTTATTATGTTTTTTGCACGAATCATGATTTACATTTCAATTACGACGTGACTAAGGAACACAAGTAATGTGTTACAATGTCCAGTTGTTACATAATGTATTTACTTGTTTCCTGTTATCACATGTGTAATCTACTGAACAAGATGTAACAATAAAGATTATTATTAATTGCAAATAAAATTCACACAGATGTTTATTGCAAATTTATATTGAAATACTGCTAAAATTTTATTTTTCAGCTTTAATATAGAATAGAAGTGCCGGGCTGGGAAACCTGAATACCAATTTCTGTACTTTTCCTTGTTTCTGCCTTAACAGTGACGTCAAGGTCATAAAGTCATGTATGTAGTGTTTAGTAAATATTGGTTCACACCGACACCAACCTCTAAAACAGTGTTGCGAAGTAGTGAGTCAACTGCATGTTCCCAGACGTTTGCAATAAAAATTAAAAATCATGCAGAAGAATCACTTCCTGTCTGTTTGCTGAAAATTCTTCAGGATAGTTTGTTGTATATATTCAGAGACAGTAAAGTAAGACGTACACGTGGTTCTTAGGGTTGGCACTCAGTTCAACTTTATTTGCATATCAGTGTATCACTACTCACATAGTTCTTAGCTACAACGTGTATCACTACGCATCACTACACAAGTAGTCCAATACATAGACTTGCATATATAGCATATAGTTCAATTCTATGCAAATTAGTTCTTTTAGACATAGCCAATACATGAATTTTTTACCTCGTAGAGACTTTTGTCGGTGTAGCACATCAACTTCTTTAGTACATGTGACGCATGGTATCATCAGAAAGGCCAGGACACCAATCAACGAGGGGAATTACGAACTATCTCACATGTACAATGACGTCATTTGTCACCTGTACTGAAGAAGTTGGTGTGCTACACTAACAAAAGCCTCTACAAGGTACAAAATGCACGTATTCGATATGTTTAAAAGAACTGATTTGCATAATTCCTATCTGTGTTTACTTATGCAATTAAGGCAGACACATTCAAGGCGATATGTTTTATTCAAACAAACAACGTAGGCTGCAATCGCCTCAAAATTTTTTGTTGTGACTTACGTATGTTTGAAAGGAATACTTTAAATGTGTAGTTAATATATCCACAAACTATATAGTTGATCACTTTATTATTATTAAATTATCTGATGTATGTGTGAATATTGCCCACATCTCAAATGCCTACAAGTAAGGAAAAATACCTTAGATCACATCATCACACAAACATGATCAGTGCAAAATAAATAAATGTCAAAATATGGTGGATAATTCTGATATTTCAGAATAAGTTTCAACAACAAATATAAACAAAGATATTTATATTAATTTATGATTGTTTATCTGCAAATGTCAACTTAAATAGTAAAGTTTGTTACGTGTTTTCTCTGACAGAGTGTCAGTTTCCAAACGGTACTTGCCACCGACAGCAAACAGTCGTTCCTGCTGTATGATTATGGGTCCGGAGTCATGAGATGGGGCAGAAATGTACAGTGGAAAGATCGACGCATTATTCTTGGGTTTACCGATGGTTTTGATCAAAACTATCGTGTGGGTACATCGTCCATTTACAGACCGGATCTCGACACAAACATTGGTATGATGAGCACTCTTTTCTTCTCTGAGTAAAACAAAACGTCAACAGTTTGTCGCTAAACTGAGAGGATTGTTACCATGTATAATGTAGTTATTGTATTGATAAATTTATTGTTTAGTATTCCAGGAGGGTCTTTGTCTTGTTTGTAAATGTTTGCTATTTAAACAGGATACATTTCTTTAATGGTTCAATCCATTTTAACAGACACTCACACATGTGAAAATGTTGGACATTTAGGGACCTGATCTTGACTCAAACATTGGTATGATGAATATTGTTTTCTCCTAAGAAGGTACATATAAAGCTAGAGGGTGTTAGTTTGTTGTTAAAACTGGGAGGATTGTTGACACGTATAATGTGAAGTTATTTTAATGGTAAAGGGGTTATTTAATATTCGCAAGTTTTTGTCTTGTTCGTAAATGTTGTTTATTTAAATAGAATGCTTTTTAATTCATTTTAACACATACACACGGACACACACTAGCACACACACACACAGGCACACACGCACGCACGCACGCACGCACGCACGCACGCACGCACGCACGCACGCACGCACGCACGCACACACACACTTGCACACATACACACACCTACACCAGTGTTTCCTCTGGTATGTGATTAGCAAGGCGGGCTGCTTCGCTACTTTATTCACCCACCTCATCCAATATTTCAAGAAACTACCGCCTTCTAGCTATATTTCTGGTGTGCATATTTATGATTTAAAATATATTTTCCCCTTTACCTGTGGCTTTCGAAGTCCTCAAACAGCACCAGATCAAATAACAGGTAGTTTACGAATATCAGTTAGATGCCCTATCCCGTCTGTTGGTGTGCCTTGGACAGATGGAACAACATGATTCCGTGTGGTCAAAACGAAAGCGATGTCGATGTTACTTGCTATGTTACACAACTGCCGTCGAGTTCGGCATATTGTGTCCACTGTTTCTTCGTACCGCGTGAACGTACGTTGACTGTGCACATTTGTGCTGTTTCTAAACTCTATAGACTTTTACAATTTATCGACGCTCTCCGCATAAATAAACTTCGACATGACACCAGATGTGAACGTGTCAGCCAATCACTGGCCTCAATGCTTTGCGGAAAAGCATACTGAAAGGAGGCTTTCCATTGATGAGCGCGAAATTGAAATTGTAGCATCTTTTGGCGCACTATGGGCCTATGTGGCCCACAGAGCTATTTCATAACAACAATGCCGCTAGTGGGATGACAACAGTAGACTTGCTGTTGCCACAAGCACCATGGAAGGAAGTATTGCTGCGTCATCACTTAAGAAAGCCTGAATGCCAAGTAAATGAAAATGCAGAACGCAATGAGCGCCTTCGTGAAGACTCGCGACCAAAGCCATTAGCAGTTCCAATACCTTCTAGCTGAAATGATGGCGCAATATCAAAATCTCCTTAATTGTGAAAAGCGCCACGCACATCGGCCCTATGAACTGAGAGCTGCTCATGGAGCAGGAGGGTATTGAACTACCGGAATTTGCAGACCCTCAAATGGATTTGTGAGAACATCTCATCATTTAGATTTTCCCGTTCATCTCCGATTCCGAGTCATGTTGCCCGCTGTGGGAGACACAACAGCGGAACACACAAAGCCGAGTGTCTTTCCGATCTTACGACTTGCAGTGAGGAGTTGCCTTATTTTCCAACCCGTTCCATGTGGAACTTGATGAAGCAATGGAAGCCGTGTGGGTACAGTTCACCGAACTACAGAGCGACTGAACGACACTCAAAGCTACCGCCAACGAGGTGATGCATGTAGAGTGTTACTACATGCATTAGGCAACGGATCGCCTTCCTGATTTGGCCAAACACGCTAAGCTCATTGCCAAGCTGGGCAAGTAGGGCAGCTACTGCACCAAGTGTCATTTCTGTTCCAAGAACACTGACCCATGGATAATGGACTTTAACAGTGACATCCAAGAGTTATTCACATTTAGACGTTGATGTTTGATGATAATGATACGTCTTCTTTGTAACTGGCAACAATTTGTAAGTTAAATTTCAATGCATAGTTCTAAACAAGATGGCTTATATTCAGATTCCAAGCATAACACGATGTACCAGTTTTCATGAGGTTTAGGCTAAAAATAATCAGTAGTCAACTTAGTCGAAGTCATCTGTTTGGCCAGCCATTCAGAAAGGTTGCCAGCCCTTGATCTAAAACATGGCATAGTTAATTATGCTCCATTTTGCATAAACATGAACTTAGCAAACACACAAAAGTCATGTTTCGGGTTTATTAAACATGAAATATATATGTATTCATCATTTGTTGATAATGATATATTTGTATGGCCATTTACATATTTGTATTCAACATCCACTAACAACATTTAGTGCATGTATAAGTGTGCTTTGAAAATTAAGCCAAATAATCTTTTTTCTAGATTTTGTTACTTTCTTAATACAATCCCTGTCGGACTAACACACGTAAACAAAATTTTTCTCTTCTAACTTCAATGGAAAAACATCAGAATACACCATCTTGAAACAAATTAATATTTATTTGCACCTAATTTTACCCAGGGGAAACAATGTACACACACACACTCTCTCTCTCTCTCTCTCTCTCTCTCTCTCTCTCTCTCTCTCTCCCTCCCTCCCTCCCTCCCTCCCTCCCTCTCTCTCACACACACACACACACACACACACACACACAATCACATACACACTGTCACACACACAGACACGCACACACTCACTCACACACACACACATTCACACTCACACACACACACATTCACACTCACACACACAAGATAAATTACAGATTGCCACATCGTGATACAAAGTGTTTCTCACGTTGTACTTGACAGAGGTGCCCGGCAAGTACATGTACTCGCTGGGTGCACCTATCACCAACCATGACATGGCCTGCATACGCTGGGCCTTTGGGGACAAGCCAGTCGATCTGACGTCTCCCCCTCAGTGTCCGTGCGACATTCCTCACATGAAGATCGATATTCGGTACCGCCGCGTCAGAGGCTCTTGCTACGTTATGCGATCGCTTGATGTTGACAGAAGTTTATCATACAAGGATAAGTTTGCGCCCTGTTGCTATGATAGGTAATTGTTTACGTGATTATCCTACCTGTCTTTTTCGTTCCTCAATGACCCATAATGCTTCAGTGCATCTTCTTGCCTCTGACCACCGTTGTATTTCAGTGTTTGTAGGAACAGATCATGTGGCATGTTTGTAGCAACACATGTGACGTGTGTTTATAGCAACGCATCATGTGACATGACTTTGTAGCAACATAACATGTGACATATGTTTGTAACAACACAACATGTGACATGTGTTTGCAGCAAGACTGGCGTCCTGTTGCCAGCCCAGATTGTACTACAGTCTGGTGACAGTCGCCAACGAGTCGACACCTTCATCTCTCCGGCATACCGGCCGGCCTACCAGGCATGTTGTAACATGTCTGATCTCTGTCACATCTTCTATAAACGGTACCATGACTACGGCTGTGACAACTACGTGAGCACAATCTCCAGTAAGTACTCACTACGTCCACTTCACTGTCTCTCTCTCTCCCTGTGACCCCAGAACTATAAATAGCATGAAGGTTTAGTTGACATATGTGTATGCTCTAATAAAAATAAGGTAAGTTCTTATGTGAGCGCAATATCCAGTCCTCAGGACAGCGCAAAGCACTTTATTCCCTGGCTGACCTGTTCAGTCGAACACAATCTCGACTTCTTTGGGAAGCATGCAGCCATGCTGCAATTAATGCACAAAAACTATATGTACACAAATATCCATCACTGTCTATTGCCAGGTACCCATTATACATCTCAGTGAACCGAAGCAACTAGAATGAACAAACTTGCCCTAGGTTCGAATTGAACCCGGGTTCCGTTGGTTGAGAGTCCGAAGCTCTAGCCACTGCACCAGTCCGCACCATCTACTAAAGCTGTTTAATGATCTAACACAGGTTGTTAACAATGTCTAATTAAAACCGACATATTCAAGTGGGTAGTTTCTTTCCACATTCTGTTATTGACTGGAATTCCATTCAACCAGAAATATTACTAACTGACAAAACTACCACTTTTAATGCAGAATAGAAGATAACTTATTGGTGTAGGTATTGGAAACCTTATGGTCAGCACACACAGCAATATAGGCGTAATTTCAAAATATATTTATATCTTGGTTCTAAATCACCTAATGCTGTCCACAGGGTGACTGTGGGACTGTAGACAATTTAAGTAACACCTTTACTTGTACATTTAGTAGGTAATTGCACCCTACTGTCTTGCCCTCCATGGCTTCCTATCACCAGCCCCCTCTCCAACTTTCATCTTCAGATTTTATAAATCCTCCTGTGGCCTTGTTGTTTCTCTTCACCTAGTCCTGATCTATTCCCGTGGTTCATTCGGCGTTCTATCCACCCTCTTTATTTTTGTAATTCTCCAACTCTGATTATATTTTCTACATCATTACCGGGAAGAATCATTCTGTGTTGTTGTTCTCCTGTGTCCCTGTCTGTCAGGGATGAGGCTGGCTTCGTTTCTCATCCTCAGTTTTTGTTATCTTCTTTCCCCTCACTGATATTGCACTACTTTCTCCACCAGTCATCTCCTTCCCCTCTCTCTTCCCCTCTCTCTCCCCCTCTCTCTCCCCCTCTCTCTCCCCCTCTCTTCCCCCTCTCTCTTCCCCTCTCTCTTCCCCTCTCTCTTCCCCTCTCTCTTCCCTCTCTCTTCCCCTCTCTCTTCCCCTCTCCCTTCCCCTCTCTTCCCCTCTCTCTTTCCCTCTCTCTTCCCCTCTCTCTTCCCCTCTCTCTTCCCCTCTCTCTTCCCCTCTCTCTTCCCCTCTCTCTTCCCCCTCTCTTCCCCCTCTCTTCCCCTCTCACTTCCCCTCTCACTTCCCCCCTCTCTTCCCCTTCTCTTCCCCCCTCTCTTCCCCCCTCTCTCCCCCCTCTCTTCCCCTCTCTCTTCCCCTCTCTCTTCCCCTCTCCCTTCCCCCTCTCTTCCCCCCTCTCTTCCCCCCTCTCTTCCCCTCTCTCTTCCCCCCTCTCTTCCCCCTCTCTTCCCCCGTCTCTCCCCCCTCTCTTCCCCCTTCTCTTCTCCCCTCTCTTCCCCCTCTCTTCCCCTCTCTCTTCCCCTCTCTCTTCTCCCCTCTTTTCCCCCCTCTCTTCCCCCCTCTCTTCCCCCCTCTCTCCCCCCCTCTCTTCTCCCCTCTCTTCCCCTTCTCTTCCCCTTCTCTTCTCCCCTCTCTTCCCCCCTCTCTTCCCCTTCTCTTCCCCTTCTCTTCTCCCCTCTCTTCCCCCCTCTCTTCCCCCTCTCTTCCCCCCTCTCTTCCCCCCTCTCTCCCCCCCTCTCTTTCCCCCTCTCTTCCCCTCTCTTCCCCCCTCTCTTCTCCCCTCTCTTCCCCCCTCTCTTCCCCTCTCTCTTCCCCTCTCTCTTCCCCTCTCTCTTTCCCTCTCTCTTCCCCCCTCTCTTCCCCTCTCTCTCTCCCCCTCTCTCTCCCCCTCTCTCTTCCCCTCCCATTCTCTTCTCCCAATCCTTCCCAGTCTCTCTTTACACAATCCTCCTATCGCAGTCTAGGTCTTCTATTCAGTGTATGATTGTTTAAATTATGCCTATCGCTTTGAAAGCTGTCCAGCAGGTTTCCAATACCTACGCCAATAAGTTATTGTCTTCTCTGCATTTAATATTAGTAGTTCTGTCACAGTTTAATATTTCCGGGCTAAGGTAATTCCAGTCAGTAGCTGTGCATGGAAAGAAGCCACTTGAAAATGTTGGTTTTAATCGGAAGTGCTAGCCCATTTGTACCACTTTTGTTATTTTGTTTTAATGAAATCATCAAGACTGTAAATTTGTCTTGACAGAGCGTGGTAAAATCTACTGTAACATAAAGCTATTAACTCTCACTTATGATTTAAGTCAGTTTGCTATGATTTCAACAATAGTTTATAGTAATCTCTTTGTGGTGTGGAGTAGCACAGTGAGGGCATCAGACTCTCCACCATGAGATTCCTGGTTCAGTGTTTAAAATATTGAATGGTTATGAAAATATGGATAGAAATATTTTTTTTCAGTTAAGAAAGATAGAAGGACTAGAGGACATGAAGTTACATTAGCAAAGGAGCAGTGTATATTAGATATAAGAAAGTTCTCATTTTCACAAAGGACTGTAAATGAATGGAACAGATTATCTGCTGATTATAGGTGCTAGTACCATGAATATATTTAAAAATTAAATCAATGCATACCTCAGAAGGGCAGGATACATGTAGATAAAAGGGTTGGACTCTCGATAAGCTAAAGGGCTTCCTTGTCCACCTGCCATCTAGAGTTAATTCTCTGGGTGGCAATCTTGTTAAATCCTCGTGTTGCCATTTAGAATCTTGGCCAAGTTTGTTTACTCTACATTGCTCAACTGTATGACCGAGTATCTGGCTATAGACAGTGGGGGACATTTTTGTACAAATAATTTTCATGTAGCTGAATGTTTCCCAGAGGAGTTAACGCTAGTGTTCAGTTGAACAGATCTGCCAGGATGTAACGTGCTTGAGTAGTCCTAATGACTGGATACCACACTACCGACGGTATGTGAGAAAATAATTATAATAATTCTGTTTTTTAATATAGCGCTTTTTAAGTAAGTAAATACTATTCAAAGCGCTTCACATATTAAAATGTTGACTAAATGCTAAAACATAAATTAATTAAATAAATAAGCTAAGAGAAAAAAACATAAATAAAAATAAATAAATTAGAGTAAAAATACAATTTCAAACAATGAAATTAAAAACCAATCAATACTATAAAATAGATACCAGTGTCATTTAGATGTGGCAGCAATGCTTGCATCAAGGCATGTAATGCAGGCAAAATAAATGGGTTTTAGTTGTTTCCGGAAAGCCGCCAATGTTCCAACTGATCGCACACACTTTGACAAGCTATTCCACATATGTGAGCCTGTCACTGCAAAGCTGCCTCGTCCGATAGTTCTCTTAGACACCGTCACCATGAGAAGCGTTGACGTTGTCTAAGACCTTTCTTTTTTTTCTTTTCTTTTTATAAGCCTACTGTGTACAATAATAATAATAATAAGATAACTTCTATTGCGCCTAAATCCTTGGAAACCAAGCTCAGAGGTGCATCAAAACAAAAGGGTTGGTCAATCTCAAAATCCATAAGTAGTTTTCCAGTTGTCAACAGATGGGTCAGGGCGCTAGGGAGCTACGGTGGATAAGCAAGGTTGTAAAGATACGTTTTTAAATGACGACGGAATTTTATAATATCTTCAACTGATCTAACACTAAGAGGAAGCATATTCCAAAGAGTTGGTGCAGCAACGGAAAAAGCCATAGTTTCAATGTTAGTGTTGACTCTAGGAACAAAAAGTAGGTCAGAACTAGATGATCGAAGCTCGATAGATTTTCTTACAGGAGTAAGCAATAAATGCAAATAAGATGGTTGCTTATTGGACAGTGCCTGGTATGTAATGGTACAGATGTTAAATATTATACGATATCGTACAGGAAGCCAATGCAAAGACTTCAAAAGTGGCACAGAGCGAGAAAAACGAGGAGATCTTGTAACTACTCTTGCTAGACAATTTTGGACATGCTGACGTTTTGTGATATCCTTGCTAGCGATATTATAAAGGAGGGAATTGCAATAGTCAAGTCTGCTGCTAACAAGCGCTGTTGCAATAGTCTTAGCAACAGAAAATTACATATACCGGCGAATACGGCGAAGATCACGAATATGATCAAAACAGCAGCGACATGTTTGAGATATATGTTGTCGGAAATTGAAGTTACTATCAAAGATCACTCCTAGATTCCGTACCGAGGTTGCTGGCGTGATATACTGATTCAAAATACGCGTAGGGAAAAAACCATCCAGTTTACAACGCTGCATTGGAGTACCAATAATGATCAATTCAGTTTTATTTGCATTTAATTTCAACTTGCTGTCAGTCATCCAATGGAAGATATCTTGAAGGCAATCACTAAGTTGGTTAAGGGAGCGATTTGTATCCGGGGTAGCCAACGAAATGTAGGTCTGAGTATTGTCAGCATAAAGATGATGATCTAAGTTATGTCACTGTATAACAGAGCTTAGTGGCGTGGTGTAAAGAGTAAAAAGCAAAGGCCCAAGAACAGAACCCTGGGGAACACCAAATAAAGCTGGCAGTGCAGCTGAAAAGCAGTTCCAATCTTTATAGTTTGGTATCTATCAGTTAGATACGAAGAAAACCAGCTTAGAGCTGTGCCAGATATGCCGTACCACTTTAATAGGCGTTCAATGAGAATGCTGTGATCAATCGTGTCAAACGCGACAGAGAGATCTAGTAAGGTAAGTGCAGTCACTTTACCATTATTAATGTTCAAGTTAATGCCATTATGAACCTTTAAGAGGGCAGTCACTGTTGAATGAAACTGCCTATATGCTGATTGTGACACATTAGTTAAGACATTTGTGCTAATGTGAGACCTTAGACGACTTGCTACAACCTTTTCTAGTATTTTGGAAATGAAGCTGAGATTAGAAATAGGTCTATAACTGTTTAGGTCTTGCTTAGGCAGAGATGACTTCTTAAGAAGTGGTGTGACATGGGCGTATTTGAAATCATCAGGAAAACAGCCAGAGCAAAGTGATGCATTTATAATATTTGTTATAGATCCAATTAGTGTATCGAGACATGCTTTTAGCAGTATTGTTGGAAATGGATCAAGTGCACAAGATTTATTTGGGGAGGACATAATTATTTTCCTAACTTCATCAACTGTTGCAGGTTCAAATGATACAAGTTGAGAATTTACTTGTGGAAAGTCCACACTGACATTACTTATATTATGACGTGGGAAAGCAGAACAAATAATACTGATTTTATTCTTGAAGTGACTAGAGAACGAATCACATAGAGACTTAATTGACACATGATCAGGTAGCGATGGAGTAGGCCATCTGTGTAGAATGTTATTGATGCAGTTCCATAACTGACGCGGATTATCAGACTTATTTATGACCATCTCTGTAAAATAATCTGATTTAGCTTTAGCCATTTGTCTGTTACAGAGTTGACATTGCTTAGAATAGCGCGATCTATCTAACGGCAAGCGTGATTTGCGCCATACACGCTCTAAATAACGATGCCGCCTTTAAGATAGTATAATTTCGGAAGTCATCCATGGAGCCGGTGGCCTTTCTGACACCCATTTGGATTTTATAGGTGCATGTTTGTCAAGTAGTGCATTGAGTACTTGACAGTACTGTTTATATAAGTCAGATAGATTTTGTGGGGATCTGTGATAAGGTCAGATATAAGGATATCAGCCATTAAAGCTGTAATGTCAATCCTATGAATGGCTCTGTAAGACACATTGTGTTTCGATTGTAAAGGGGCTATAGAACCATTAATACTGGCAATGACAGTATGGTGGTCTGATAACCCATCTGAACGGTAGGTGCTTGGATATTATTCCAAGTTGAACGGGTTATCAAGAGGTCAAGCCAATGGCCATGTATATGTGTCGAAAAGGTAACATGTTGTTTCAAATCAAATGATCCCAGAATATCATAAAACATAGTTGTAGTTGAAGAAGGTATATCCAAATGTAGATTAAAATCACCAAGAATGTAAAATTCTGAATGAATAACTGCCAGATTTTCCAACATATCCTGAAAGTTTTCTAAGAAATTGGCCGGATGTCCTGGAGGGCGATAGATACAAACAAAGTGTGCGGAGAAAGAAGAATCTGAAATTTCAGCACTGATGGACTCAAAACAAGAGTATTCAGGGTTAGAATGTAATTTAACTTTGAACTGCTGTGATATAAAAAAAAGCCAACACCATCTCCACGGCCGACTAAAAGTGGTCGATGGTGAAAGGTGTAACCAGAAGGGAAACGTCAGCAATGCATGCAGGTGTATCATGTGGTCTGAGCCAGGTCTCAGTTACAGCTAGAATGTTTATTTTCTTTGAAATTAATAAATCACAAAGTGAGGCTGTCTTATCTCGTAGAGATCGAACGTTTGTAGTGGCCACCCGAATGTTTTGTCTAACAGATGGCCCAGGATTGAGACTTACATCTCCTGCTAGTAATAAAATTATTGCTAATTTCAAAGTTGGCGTAGAGCGGGGGATTGGCAGTAACTTTCTATTATAACAAACATGAAGATATGGCAGACTATGCAAAATTGAAATAGAATGATGAATTTTAGTGTGATTAGGAAAAAGCACATTAAAATGATTAGATCTCAATGGTTTGCATAAAACAAAATCGATATCCCTTACAGCAACAGAGCAAGACAAGCAAAAAACACCCAATAGGAATAATGGTATATATATATGTTAGATTATTATCATATTTAGTAGAAAATAATAGACCAAAACCATATCATTTTATATCATATAGATAATAAATAGTAAAGAATGTTAAACCCAGAGCTAAGGCTAAGCCTACGGCGTAACTGCCGTAAGTAAAAACTAAATTAAATTTACAAGATCAGTAGAGTCTCAATTTTAACAATAAAGCCTACTTTATTTAATTAGAAAATGTTGAACCGGGGCCAACTCCGGTAACTAAATTGAGACTTACAGGCCTATTAAGGGAGGAAGAACTATTTATATTTATTATAATTCACTCAGTCAGCCGTAGCCTTAGTCTTAGATAGGCAGAAACTGACTGTAGTATCAATCACTCAATGGCAATTAACTGCACCATGATTCCTTTTTAAATACCGTATTTATTGTAATAATATAAAATGCCAATAGTAATCTAAAAGGTCAATTGAAAAAACCCACAGGCAGCATGTTTTGTAACTTCATCATTTAACAGTATAATTGGTACAAACAACAACATTTAAACAAACAAAAAACTGAACATTGCCGACAGGCGAAAGTGAGCGATAATCATAACGGCTTTAACGCCGGTTTTATTAAGTTGAATATGACAGGACCAAAACTTGTTAAAATATGCTTATAATTTAAATATACTTAGCTTATGGTTGAATTCTTGATTCTTTCGCGCTTTACAAGTTACATAATATTAAAAGTAATCTACCTGGTATTCAGAATAATTAGTATGCTATAATTGAACATTAAACGAAGGATAAATTTTGAAAGTAAACATTATGCCACGCCCCCTAGCGACTACCAATACTGTTCACCATTGACACACTACGCACATTTGAACACGAACAAACCTGAATAGCTTTGAGCTCAATCATTTGAAGAGGGAGATTACGCATAAGTTTAATATAATTATGAATTAATCAAACACATCATAGTCATCTATATTGGAGCAGTAAGTTATGCTACATTTTGCATATAACTTTGTAGTAATATTCTTTGGCCTACAGCTGACTGTCACATTACAGCCAATGAAGTGGCTACATCTTGCCAGCAAATGCTACAATTCAGAGAGTCGGTCGGTGTTTCTTACGTAATAATTGTTGAGGGGCATATTACAATAAAAAATGGACATGCATGGGGTGAAATATAGAATGAACATGTTCTCGAAACAATAATGAACAACTTGAAGAAGACTGCACGAGGTGGCCAAAATATACAGATCACTAGAAACAAGTTTCTTGAGCAGTAACTATGTACAATATCAACAACCGAGAAACCAGATCTTCTATCCATAAAAGGAATAAGGAACAACATCTTTACTATTTAGTTTGTACTCACATCACATGACTGCACTGTCACATGGTGTCATATGACATCAGACATTCTTGTGTTTTGCTGCATTGTTAAGTGTATTGCAGGTATGGTGAGCGGCTACATGACATTCAAGACATGGTCTCGCAAGACCTTCTCTCACCCTGCATTTGGGCAGTTTGTGCTTGCCGATATCAACAATGGGTAAGGCTGTTGTCTTCTTGTCAGAGTGTAATGTTTACCCAAAAGTTCTATGGAATTTTATGCTATCTGCCATATATATATTCTATAGGATATTTATGAAAACGTGTTTATAGAAAATATTTTGCTATAGAATTTCGGGAGATTTCTGTTCTGTGTGGCTAAAAAAATTATAGACATTTTTTTGAATATTCTACAGAATACACTTTAGATTTCTATGGAAATTCACTTGGCTATAGAATTTCTGTACAATTATATAGAATATTATATAGAATTCCATGAAACGTTTGATGCCACATCATTCTACAGAATGTTTTTAGATTTCTACACAATTTTCTATACATTTTTTTATGTATTTCTATAGAATTCTACAGAATTTTTCCAGAAAGAATATTGCTGCCTGAACAACTGACATTTTATTGATGAACTTTACCTGTAGAATGCTTATTTATCGTAGAAGTTCATTTAAGCTAAATTGTCAGTTAAATAAATGTTGCTAGTTTTTAGCGCAGTTTCTACATATTTTATAATTGTATATATATATATTTTTACATTGACAAATGTGTATAGTTGGACATTCATTCCATGTTTTTCGTGTAAAATGAGTTTTGAACAACAAAGGAAATGTCCTGTATGGAGCACAGTGGTGCAGTGGACAGAACATCGCACTCTCAATCAAGAGAACCCGGGTTTGAATCCTGTGCTGCTGTGTCGAATCTTGGACAAGTTCATTCACTCTACGTTTCTCCAGTTCACTCAGCTGTACGAACGAGTACCTGGCTGTAGACAGTGGTGGATATTTGTGTACGAATAGTCTTCGCGCATTAATTGCAGGGTGGCTGAATGCTTCCCAGTAGAGGCGGTGTTCGATTGAACAGGTCTGCCAGGGAATAATGTGTAAAGCACTTTGAGCAGTCCTAAGGACTGATATTTTACGTCAGATACAGATAGAAGTCCATGAAATTGTTTAAAGTCTGGACCGTTGCGTGACTACTGTGATGCCAAGCCGACCGAGCAGTTGGTGAATCTTTACTCTAAATAACAGTAAATTCATAATTATACTATTCTTGCAGATCATTCGTCCTTCAGATGCGGGCTGGTTCACCAGTCACTAACCTCACGGCGTCTCCCAACGTCACAGTCCCTGTCGCATTTGCTGCAGAGGTAAGGCATACTTCTCTACTGGAGATGTGTTGGAAGCTACTTTCTCATTCTGTCTACTACCCCAGCCCGAATAAGCTCCCTTTGTGTGTCGGCCTGTAATGTGTGATTAGATTATGTCCTATGTGTAATTTGTTGTAGCGTGATCAAGTTATGTGAAATGTCTCCAACTGATCGGTGAATGGTTTAAGTAGCACGGAACAATCGCAGAAAAAGCATAACACTGCAAACAATCATCCGGTACAAACCCTAAAGCCGGTGAAACCGTTAACCAATGGAGAATTTAGAAAAAATGAAAGGTTATATTCCTTTCCATGGCTCGTAGATTAATCCCCCAGAAACTTTGGCACCCGAGATGCAAACTGTTTGTGAGGAAAAGGTTACTGTACATTCTCACACACACCCACGCACGCACGCACGCACGCACGCACGCACGCACGCACGCACGCACGCACGCATGCACGCACACACACACAGTATCACACAAACACGCACTAGCTCAGTTAGATACATGTCAGTTGTTCTGTTGCCAGGCCTTTGACTCAGATCGCTTTGAGGTACGCTGGACTGCAGACGGAGACGCTGCAATCCATGTTGGTGGTAAAGCTGTAGGCACAATGAAGTTCCTGCCACTGGGGTATCAAATCTGGTACAAGGGTGTTTCCTTAGAGAGGCTGCACGGCACGGAAGTGAACCAGACCCAAGACATTGTCGTGTATTTCAACGCCACACAGGTTGCACTGAGGGTGAGAGGGTTATCTCATACACACACCGTGCACATGCACCACGCAACCATGCGCAAACACATGTGCATACACGCACACTAGGTCAGGTATATATATATATAATATCAGGGCTGCCAACCAGTACGGATTTTCCGTGATCATTACGGAAATTCACCTCAGATTACAGCATTACGGAAACTGCTGCCATATTACAGAAATACAAATATCCGACTGAAGAACATGACACGTTAAAGAATTGCTAAATCTATAAATAATCCTGCTCCAGACGCCCTGAGGAAACTGTCATCATTCATTTGTTACAAGTTATCAACACATGTTTAGTCCACTGCAAGTTCTACGAAGTCAGTACGGTGACGTCATCCAATGTTGTGTGCTGTGTTACGACTTCTACCGCCAGCAGCCTGCTGATGACTGCCGTGGCACGTGGACATATTACTAGTACAGCGTATGTCTGCAGCCGTCAATCAACAGCAATTACAGTGGTGAAAATATCAATGTCATTAATGCGCCTCTACATATTAATAACATTTATAGGTGTAGAATTATATTTTGAAATAAATAAATTAAGAAGACGTTATGTAGAACCATTAAATTACGTTAAATATTTATGGTTTTCTAAAAATTATGAATATAATTATAATATGTCTTAGACGAATGTAAAATAATTGCCTGCTGTGTGTTTTAAATTTGGAAGCTCTTTGGATGATTATTGACAATTCACTGGTGCTGGCATGTGTGGCCAAGCATGGACTTTGATAGCGGTAATTAACACAGTGTAACTTATTGGATGTTGCAAAACAAACATCTCTTTGAAGTGCAAACAGACAACCTTAAATGGCACAGGAGTTACAGTATGGCAACACAATTATGTTGAAACAAAGTATGTTTAGTAACTTTCTGGATTCCCAGACACTGTGAACAGGCTGGGCGTGTCACTGTATTTACTTCAGAGAAAGGTTTGATTGGCAGCCTTGTGGATCGCGGGTGTGGTGGCAGTGGGGGGTCATTACAGAAAATTTTTTTGTCAGGTAGGCAGCCCAGTAATATATTTATATATATAGATATATGTAAGTTGTAAACAACGTCATTGTGTATTTCAATGCCATGCTTATTGCACTGGGGATGAAAGGGTTAATGTACTGATAATTACTAGCATACCCCAGTCATGGAGCAGCACCATTACATACTTGTTTATCTTAGACACTGCCCTGTTGTTACTAGATGTTCTAACGTTCTCATTATAGGGCCTATAAATCTTGCTTGTGTTCTAGTGTTGTTCATGACCTTTCTTTTTGGTTTGTCTGTTTTGAGGATGTCGTCATTATTTTCAATCCATATGATACTCTCTACTTTCTTCTCATTGGCATGTGTGTTTTTGTGATGTTTTATTTATAGCCCAAAAACTACACATGTGACCCGCCCCAGCGAACCGGGTGATTAGTCATACATGCCTGTTCTGCAGACGAGCCAGAAATAAATGTCCCATTAATTTGTGATTTTTCTCAAAAATGCATACCTTATAATCTACCCTTTCAATGTTCAGTGTGTCTATTCCTGACACAATCCAAAACTAATCAAATGCATGCAATTAAGAACCCACAGACTAAGATACAACAGAGAGTGGGAGTCCAAGTGACCCCGCTTCTTAAAACCTCACTTCTCAGAGTTTGCTTCAGTTTTACCAATTCTAAAACTACTGAAGACATTTCAACAAATAGAGTGTCATTTTAAAGATAATCTTTGGAATCAAAACACATAAAATAAAATTTTGCAATTTTGCTACTTACTGGGGGGCTTGGCGAGAGACCTGTCTGCCTGTCTTCAAGACTGGCTGATGACTGGCCAAGACAGGTAATTATAGCTGATAAGACTGGTGGAATTTTAGAGGCAGCCAGCTGACCATTAGATTAACTAATAGTTCTATAAGTCTAGGGGTGCACATTAATGGCTATCATTGGCACAACTGGTGGTGAAACAAATCAGATGGACCAGTATTAATTAACTACCCTGGTAAATGGCTGAAATGACACTGGGTTGTCATTGAAAAAACTAAACTGGCCAATAATGGCTGTGATTTATGTGAATGGCTTCCTTGGGGGCGTGGGTAATACCCTCATCGCAGTGGCAGGTCACGTGTTTGTGTAACTGATATAGATTGGTACCTGTGCTAGTGACATATTTATTGTCTTGGTGGAAGTCTACTGGAAATAAACGATTTCTGACAACAGATTCACCAACTGCTCGGTCGGCTCAGCATCATAGCAGTCATGCAAAAGTCCGACGATGTGGAATTTCGGGGAGTTCTAAATGTACCCGGTGAAGGAAATGAGTTACACTACACTCTGAGAAATGGAAGCATATCCTCTCATACAAACATGATGATCGATTGTGAGTTGCTACTACATTATCTCATCCCAAGTTCCTAAGTGTGGAGTGTTGTTGAAATTCTGATAGAAAGGTTTTATAAATATGTGACATGTTGCAGTATTTCTTACCATAAAGTACTTAAAACAAAACTGAGGAAAAGCCAAAGCCATTCGCAGCGGTGAATTTTATTTGTTTCCATTTGTAGAGATAATAAACGGTTATTATACATTACTCAAAAGGGGCCGGTTTCAGGTACTTAAATTTACACAATTACTTAGCGTCACATGTTTTACGTAAACTCCTATGTTTGTATAAAAAAATGGTGTCATTTACTATGACAATGATCTTAGCGTTAAGAGCGTTCTTAGCTGCTTCATGAAGCGGGACCATGCAGGGGCATAACTTATTAGCAGGAAGTAAGCTGAATCAGTTGTTTGGAATGTGGGAACCACACGGATGTGTCAGACATCAGGCTGCCTTCCAATTAGCCAAGGGAGCAACCACAAAATTCCTAAAAGAGCTTGTTTAGAATCTGAAAGTTTTGTTTATGATTTGAAAATGTTTGTCGAAATATACGAACTGTGAACACTTTCTGGATTATTGAATGCAATTTGGTAGGCAATACACCTCCAATACACCTATTAAGAAGATTATATAAAAATTTGATGAACAGATGATCCCTCGGGAAATATTAAACGAATGAAAATCTGTCCTATCTAAGCACATAGCTGAATATTGAAAGTACCCAGCAGGAAACACAAATATTATTTTGAATACAGTTAAATTTGCATTTTGTGATCGTCCATTTTAAATGCGAATTTCCAGTGAATCAGCATGCCCCATACACTGTCACTTTCCTCAACTCCATATAAACTTTTTACACAATATGCAATTTTAATATAAAACGGCGCAAAGGAAAAAAATTTCATATACGCAACTAGATGTTTTAATTTCACTAACTACATCCGATGATCAGTAATTTAGACAAATCATAATTTATTGATTAATGTCAAATGCCAAAGTGGTACGTAGCAGGTATGATCAAATAAGTAAATATTGTATATATATTCTTTCTTTAAAAAAACAATTCTGAGCTGCCAAGTTGAGTTGGGAATATGCGTAAAAAATGTTATACACGTCACTGATGATAAGAATAATGACACGGATTCTATCGATCCTATATGCAGTATGTCCACCCATGCATATGAATAAATATATCAACATGTGTATGAAACTAAGCCTGTCTATGCTAGTATTTTTTTGAAAAAGCAAATGTGCGTGAGATTGACAGGTTTATGCGTGAGGTGGACGCCAAATGTGTGAGACTTGGCAGCTCTGACAGTTAAAAATGGTAGTTTGCCTCTGTCGGAATGCAACTTTGACAGGGCATACAGTGGGACTTCACTATTAAAGTCACTTTTGGGATTGGACAAAGGTGACCTGAATAGTGAGGTGACTGTATTGTGGGGTGCAGTGGCTAGAGCTTTGGACTCGACTGAGAGAACTCGCTTTCAAATTCTGTGCTGCGGTGTTAAACCTTTGGCAAGTTCGTTCACTGTACGTTGCTCCAGTTCACTCAGCTGTATGAATGAGTACCTGGCTACACAGTTGTGGATATTTATGTACGAATAGTCTTCGCGCATTGCATCATGGCTGAATGCTTCCCAGAGAAGTTGAGATGCTGTTCAGTTGAACAGGTCTGCCAGGGAGTAAAGTGTAAAGCACTTTGAGCAGCCCTGAGGACTGGATACTGCGCTATAAGAACTTACCTTTATACTTTTATTAGTTGGACTAATATCCTATACTTTACTGTGTGTGTGTGTGTGTGTGTGTGTGTGTGTGTGTGTGTGTGTGTGTGTGTGTGTGTGTGTGTGTGTGTGTGTGTGTGTGTGTGTGTGTGTGTGTGTGTGTGTGTGAAATAATTTGGGTTTGTTCTAGGGTGACGTTAATTGCAAGGTGTATTGCTGGGGTTACTGTAAACCATGTACTTGTCTGCTTTCACAGGGGAGGTTCGTGAAGATGAATCACTCTTCACCTACAGCATAGACACTGCCATCAACAAGGACTTTGTCGTGCCCAAACTCTCATTCCAGAAAGTTGTGAAGAAAAAGGAGATGCCAGTTAGTGATTACTGTTGGGAGGATATATCTTGTGCCGCCTACCTATTCGCCTATGTTACTCTCGATGACGAGAACTTCAATTGGGCCACCCACAACGAAGAGGATTACTATGAGCGACTGCAATTTTTTGTATATGGTAAGTAGGAGCGGCTCGGTTTGTGAAAAGAAGCAGTTTAGGGATCATTTCAGAACGCTGATGTCCAATATTAGGCGAAATTAATTTAATCTCGCCTCAGCCCACGCATCCTCCAGACGAAAAGTTTGTAAAAATCTATATGATGATAATTATCAATACATTAGCTGTTAAACAAAACTTGATAAACCCATCTCAACATGGTTTTTTTAAAGCGAGGTCATGCTTAACAAATATGTTATGTTTTTTGGAAGACATCACTAAGTGGGTAGATGACGGATCACCAGTAGATATCGTCTACTTAGATTTTCAAAAAGCTTTTGACAAAGTACCACATCAAAGATTACTGCTTAAACTAAAGGCCCATGGGATAAGAAATGGTATAATAAGCTGGATAGAACAATGGCTGATTGACAGAAGACAACGTGTAGTAGTTGATGGGGAGGCTTCAAACTGGAAATCGGTATTGAGTGGGGTACCACAGGGATCAGTATTAGGTCCTATATTATTCTTAATATACATCAACGATTTGGATGATGAAATAACAAGCAAGGTGTTGAAATTTGCGGATGATACAAAAGTGTTTAGAAGGATTAAAAGTGATGGAGATAGACAGCATTTACAAGATGATCTTGACAGGTTGATCAAATGGTCTGAAAAGTGGCAAATGATGTTCAATTTTGGGAAATGTAAATGCCTCCACATAGGACATGGGAACGAAGAGGTAGAATATACAATGGGGGGTACTGTACTAAGTACTACTGTAAAAGAAAAGGACTTAGGGTTAACCGTTAGTGCTGATATGAAGATTTCAGAGCAGTGCGGAATTGCAGCTTCAAAGGGAAATCAAATCCTTGGATTAATTAGGCGAAACATAACGTATAAGGAAAAAGAGCTAATAATACTGCTGTACAAAACAATAGTTAGGCCTCATTTAGAATATTGTATTCAAGCGTGGAGGCCATATCGCAGGAAGGACGTAGATATGCTAGAAAGAGTGCAGAGGAGAGCAACTAAAATGATACCAAATCTGAGGGATCTTAGTTATGAAATACGCCTAAAAAATGCGGTTTAACAACACTAGAGACCAGGAGATTGAGAGGAGATCAGATAGAAGTGTTTAAAATATTGAAGGGTTATGAAAATATTGATAGAAATATGTTTTTCTCAGTTAAGAAAGATAGAAGGACTAGAGGACATGATCTTGCATTAGCAAAGGAGCAGGGTAGATTGGATATAAGAAAGTTTTCATTTTCACAAAGGACTGTAAATGAATGGAACAGATTACCTGCTGATTGTGTGGGTGCTAGTAGCGTGAATATGTTTAAAAATAAAATTGACACATACCTCAGACGGGCGGGATACACATAGATAAAAAGGTCGGACTCTCGATAAGCCAAGAGCTTCCTTGTCCACCTGCTACCTAGAGTTAATTCTCTGGGCGGCAATCTTGTTAAATTGGTCCGAAGCATAAAATATCAATGTCCAACGCCATGCAAAACGGCCTCTGACCCCAACTAATGATAGTAATTTAATCTAATATTGTGCATCAACATTCTGAGATGATCCTGTACTAGGCACAGATGCATTATGAGATTACATATTGCACAGTACATTACATATACAGTGTATGCTTCAACCATAACTAAGCAGAACTTGTAATAATTAATACAAAAAGAGCAAAACAAAATACCAAACCTGTAGAAAACTTTGCAATCTTAGGATCCACTCATGTTAAATTCTAGTTGGTCTCAATGAGTCCCTTTATATATATATATAAATATATTTATAACAAAATCATTTAATATCCCATTTTGCGTAACAGAATGTGTAACTAACATTTCAAACAGTTTTATAAGGCATTCAGCGAAAGCACCAGTTACTCAGTAGATGAGTTCAAGATGAAATGTACAATGCCTGACTCCTGTGAATACTTCCCATCCTTGGCCGACACCTTCATAAGTGTCCATGGAGTCAAAGAGCTTCTGGCCAACTCGAACTCCACCAAAGCAGCTGGACAAGACGGCATTACACCACACCTGCTGAAAGAACTAACTAAAGTAATGGTCCCTGGCCTCACTGCGATCTGTTGGTCCTCACTGCGATCTACCTGCCCTCACTGCAATCTACCGTCCTCATTGCGATCTGCCGGTCCTCACTGTGATCTGCCAATCCTCATTGCGATCTACCTGTTCTCAATGCGATCTGCCGGTCCTCACTGCAATCTACCAGTCTTCACTGTGATCTGCCAGTCCTCACTGCGATCTACTGGTCATCACCGTGATTTGCCTGTCCTCACTGTGATCTACCTGTTTTCACTGCAATCTACCGGTCCTCACTGCGATCTGCCGGTCCTCACTCACACAATCTACCAGTCCTCACTGTGATCAACCGGTCCTCACTGCGATCGGCCAGTCCTCACTGCGATCTGCCAGTCCTCACTGCAATCTACTGGTCCTCACTGCGATCTGCCGGTTCTCACTACGATCTGCCGGTCCTCACTGCGATCTGCCGGTCCTCACTGCAATCTACCAGTCTTCACTGTGATCTGCCAGTCCTCACAGCGATCTACTGGTCCTCACTACGATCTACCTGTCGTCACTGCGATCTACCAGTACTCACTGTGATCTGCCGGTCCTCACTGCGATCTGCTGCTCCTCACTGCAATCTACTGGTCCTCACTGCAATCTTCCAGTCTTCACTGCGATCTACTGGTCCTCACTCCGGACCGGCAAGGTACCGAGAGACAGGAAAGAAATAAAAACACTACAAGGCATCAAATTACAGGCTGATCTCCCTTACCAATGACCAGCGTCCCAGTCAAGGTCCTTGAACACCTCCTAGTCAGCGCCATCATGCAGCACCGAGAGTCAAACAGCATCCTGTCCAGCCAACAGCACGACTTTCACAGACATCACTCCTGTGAGAGCCAGCTCCTCAAGTTTGTAGAAGAGATCTTGGCAACAACAGAGAGAGATATCGTAACTGACATCATCATTTTGGACATAGCCTGCTCACCCACAAACTGAACCACTACAGTGTCCGAAGTAGCACCAACTGCTGGATCGCAAACTTTCTCTACGAGCGGGAACAAGCGGGAGTGGTCGACAGAGCACAGTCCGGTTATGTTGCTTTGAAGCCTGGCGTCCCACACGGTTCTGTACTCGGGCCTTGCCTCTTCCTAACATACATAAATGACATCCCAACCAGTCTCCTCTCCATCCAGACATCCATTTGTGGATGACACCGCCATTTATCAACTTATTACCTGCACAGACGACCCAGCTAAACTCGAAGAAAACCTGCGGAAAATGAAAGCCTGGGAGGAAGAGTGTAACATGCCGTTTCATCCCGACAAGTGCAGCCACCTGCCCGTGACCCATAGCAGGAAACCCCTGACTGCCCACACCAGTTACACCCTCCATGACCACACCCTGAGTGTCCTCCGTGAAGTACCTTATGGTCACCCTGCAGACTGACCTTTCCTGAGGTGCTCATGTCGACAACACCGTTGCCAAAGCCAATAGAACCCTGGGCTTCTTATGAATTAACTTGAAGGTGAGTATATCAGCACTGTCTGGGATCCATACACCAACAAACTGACCTCCAGTTTGGAGAAGATGCAATGCATAGCTGCCAGGTTCATCCTCAATAGAACCAGAAACACATCCAGTGCCAGCGACATGTTCCAACAGCTCCAGTGGCCAACGCTGGAGGAACGGCGCCACTCTGACAGACTAGCCATGCTTTACAAAATTGGTAATGGACAAGCGTGTGTGAGGTATAACGACCTCAAGCCCTTGCCTCCTGGCAGTAGACGAAGCCCCCACAGCCAGCAGTACCAGCGCATCACCTGTCGCACGGACTACAGAGTAATTTAACACCTTCTTCCCCCGCACCATCTATGACTGCAACACTCTTGGGGTACCACTACTGTGCTCGGGGCCCACTTACCCCCAGCTTGCTGACGGACGTGTGTGTGTGGCTTGTGGGCAGCCCCATGTACAGGCCCCAAGCTGCACAAATCTTTTTCCCCCCATCTGTCAGTAATTATCGACCCATATGACAGCAGATGGACATAAATGAAAAAAGAAGAAGAAAAAGAACATATTGGACTTGACAAACTGATTTATTAATCAGATGTTTCTTATATCTGTAGGCACATAAAACATTGTCGGCCAACATTTTGTTTCTTTTTTGTTGATTTTCTTTATATCAGGTCACAAATATGCCTAGCTCACATCAGATACACTAAAGAATCCAGTGACCCAAGTTACATAATAATAATAATAAAGTCTTATATAGTGCTGTATCCAGTCCTTAGTTATGTTCAAAGCGCTTTACAAAAAAGTTCACAATTATATGACAGTCATTTAGGTAGTGAAATCGATTTTAAAAAGGTGTGTTTTCAGCACCGTCTTAAACAGCGCAATAGTGTCACACTGTCTGACTGACTGTGGCAGATTGTTTTAAAGTACAGGGGCCGCTTTGGAGAACGAACGGTCTCCGAAAGACTTGAGGCGTGTGGTTGGTACTGTCAGCAGACCAGCAGAATTTGATCGGAGGGAGACTGTGGGTTGATATTCAACAAGAAGCTCAGAAATGTATTGCGGTGCAAGTCCGTGGAGTGCCTTGAAGGTGATCAGGAGAATTTTTAACGTAATTCTTTCTTGGATGGGAAGCCAATGGAGATATTTCAGGATTGGTGTTACGTGCTCGTGTTTCCTTGTTCGTGTGATTAAACGAGCAGTCGTGTTCTGAATGCACTGCAGTCTACGTAGCTGACACTTGTTAGTTCCGAACAGCAGTGAATTACAACCATCCAGTCTAGACGTTATAAATGAATGGATGGTTTGTTCGGCAGCTCCTGGCATAATAAATTTGATGATTTCTCACATTTCCGATTTGCAGACCAGAAGATCTACAGATGGCACTGACTTGTTGATCCATTGTAAGTCCAGCATCGGACATGACCCCAATATTTCTGCCACATGTACTGGGGGTCACTTGGGCATCTCCAACGTTGATCTTTGTTGTTTTAGGTATCTTTCTGCGCAGCGCCTCTGATCCCGTGTACAGAACTTCAGTTTTGTCACCATTTAGTTGAAGTTTGTTTGCTGTCATCCACCTGTTGATGTCAGCAATGCACGTTTCTAGCTGAGATATGGCAACAGATGTGTCGGGGATCTTGAATGTTGTGTAAAGCTGCGTATCGTCAGCGCGCATATGAAAATCCAATTGTCGGATTTTGCAACCCAGTTCACCAGCCGTGTATATGGTGAACAGTGACGGTCCCAAGACTGACCCTTGGGGGACACCGCATGTCAGCACCGACACGTTTGAGATGGCTTCTCTAATCTTAATAGCTTGTTTTCTGTTTTCGAGATACGAGGTAAACCAGTTTAGTGTTGTGCTCGAAAGGCCGATCTTCTTAGACAGACGTGACACAAGCACCTGGTGGTCAATCGTGTCAAAGGCAGCAGGCAAGTCAAGGAGGACTAGACACGAGACACACCGATTATCCGCAGGTAAGAGTAAATCATTCTGGATTCTCAGCAATGCAGTCTCTGTACTGTGGCTCTGCTGTAAGCTGACTGATTCACTTCAAAGAGGTTGTGCTGTGCCATGTGACGTGACAAACGTGACGACACCACCTTCTTTACTTTGGATAGGAAACTAAGATTAGATATCGGTCGGTAACTTGTAAGACATTCGGTATCCAGGGATGGCTTCTTAAGAAGCGGAGTCACAAGTGCAGCTTTCAAGTTAGCCGACACATCTCCTGTGGCCAGCGAGATGTTCACAATCCTGGTAATGACAGAGACAAGTGCGTCAAGACAATTCTTCAGCATCCATGTCGGCAGAGGATCGAGAGCGCAGGATCGAGGAGCAGATGATGTAGTGATGTTTCTAACCTCATCCTCAGAGGCTGGCGACAGCCCGTCCAACGGATGACTTCCATCATGTTCATGATCTGGGCATCACGTTGCTCCCACTCAGTGATCCAGTGCACAGCGAATACTTGCAGTTTTCTCTTGGAAGTAATTTCGGAAAACTTGAGCCAGAGCTTCTGGAGAGGCCTGTGTTGGCAGTGGCGGGTCCACCCGAGTGTGCATCAATGTTTGCACAATGCTGTAAAGTTCCTTTTGGTTTGATCCAGCCTCAACAACCTTGTTGGAATAGTATCGATGTTTGGCTTGACGAAGACAGTTATTTGCAACCGTGCACTGGTGTCTGAACATCTGGCAATGAATTTCAAGTCCAGATTTCCGGCATAGATGTTCATATTTCCGACGTGTCTGTATCTCCTTGCGTAACTCTTTGTTGTACCATTTCACATCGGGTCGCACCTTGAGCATGTTTATTCAACAAGTCACGCACGTCCGAGTCATACTGACGAACGAGTCCATCCAAGTCATCAGCTGGAGTAGTGTACAGCTCTCACTGAGAAATGTCTGCCTGCATGTCACACGCACTTACATTGCAGTATAATCTGTAGCTGACCCATTTCTTAGGAGCACGAGGTTTACAACCTTGTATCTTGAATGTCCCTACAAAGTGGTCGGATATACCCGGATTCTCATGATATCACCAATGATGTCTGCTTCAGATCATGTGATTATTAGGTCTAGAGTGTGACCATGTGAATGTGTCTTTTCCATAACATGCTGATGCAGAGATTCTAGGATGTTGTGAAAGCGTACAGTCTTTGTATCATCCAACAAATCAATGTGTATGTTGAAATCTCAAAGTTATCATGGCCCATGCAGAAACACTGCAGAAAATCTGAGAATTCGTCCATGAATATCGATGCGCTCAGACCATTATAGGCAGACGGTGGAGGACTATAGATAACACATACCCGGAAACAGTATGATCAACACATCAGCTGAAGACACATCACTTCAAACTCATTTCGAAAGATGCACGGTAGATGACACCAACACCTCCTCCAGTTCTGTCACTATGCGGTTTGTGGTCAAATTTGTAGCTGTTTGGTGACAATGAATTTATCTCTGTCTGACTAGCATCACCCGGGCTCAGCCAGGTTTCTGTCAGTGCTAGAATATCAAGTTCATTGTCATAAAGCAACTTGACAAGTTGATACACTTTAGATTTCACGGACCGGGTATTTAGTAGACATGCAGTTATTGTAGGTCTCGCACACTTAGTTACACGTGGAGATGTGTGAATGTCCACTGCAGTCAGATTTTGTAGGCAGGCTTTGCATCTCACAGTAAACAGGGGCGGGGGGCGAGGATTAGTCAGTACAGCAATAAGTCTTCTTGGACCTGCCAGCCCTACAGCCCCTACGAGTCTGATGACGATGATTCAAGCGGTCATGCGGTGCAATATATTGTCCAGTGCTGGGTAAAGTCGGGTCACAGAGTCACATCTAATCAGCAGTACCAGGTAATTCAGTCCTATTGTATGTAATCATGCTGTAGGAATGGTTGTTCAATGTTCTTGTTTTCAGCGTCACGCCTGGTCGACCAGCAATGTCGCAACACAGGTGCATTTCAACTGGACAGGTGCACACAATATAAAAGTTACTCAAATACAAAAAAATTTAAAACGTCCTGGATAAAAACTTGATAAAAATTGAAATATTCCAGAGCTTGTTATGGTGCAGCCACATCCCACAATTACATAAGTATCCAGACGATGACGCCACCTCCACACCTTGTCAAAGTTACAATATATTTTTGCATCCATTTGCGGCCGCTCAAGGAAACGGGCATCTGTTCAGGGTCTAATATATATATATATATATAAGTATAACTAACATGTTAGATTAAGATAAGTGCCTATGTGCTTTGAACATAAAGAATGCATTTGTGTGTTTTTCCCTGACAGCTAACCGAGCACCAGTCTTTGATGCTGAACGTGTAATCAGAGTACAGGCTGGCAAAACTTTAACACTGGACTTTACTGAGCTCTACGATGAGGATTACGATGACTATGAAGTTCATTTGGAGACAAACATCCAAGCTGGCAGGTATTCGTACCCAGAGGGTGAGTTACGTTTATTCAGTAGTTCAAGTTTATTTTGAAGCTTAAGTGATTCTTAGCTGAATCGGGCTCTGAACATTATCTATGTTTCAGTAGCAAGCTGTATTAGTGCTTTTTGTTCAGTTCGCAGAATGTTTATTCAGGTTTTATTATTTACTTGCAAATATTGCGTCACGTGTTACTGACCTGCTGTTGAGTTTTTTCAGATCTGAGAATGTATTAAAGTAAAGACTAAGCGAAATGAGCCATTATTTCCCAGTCTGAATGAAATATACCGTATTCATTCTATTAAGCCTACCAGATATGCCATATATAAATTGCGAATGCACAAAATTATAATCGGATTTAATATTGTTTGGTATCACAGTAAATGTAATGATCGTATCTACAGATATGTTGCTGGATGTACCCAGGATTTGTTTTTAGCTTTTGAGTTATTGCCGTTTGAACATTGCATATGCTTAATCTTGCAATATATATGCGACATGGTGGATATAATGTAAGGTTGAGCATTTGCAATGTTCAATAACTCAAAAAGTTAACACAATTCCTGTGTACATACAGCAACAAACTTGTAGATAAAGTTATTATCTTTATGGGAATATAAAAAAATTAAATTCTGCGACAGCAATTTCATGTACAATCTGAAACAACAGACCGCACTGCCGCAGTAGTAAAGGATAGGGTGCGCTCAGCGGCCCTGCCTGTGGTGATGTCAACAACTTCTGACAGGCTGTAACATGCAAATAACCACGTTTCAGCGGGCCATGAGTTTGCAATGAACAGGCTTCATATTTGGCACATAGATTGACAAGAATATTAAGTCTACGAATACAAAGTTTCAAATACATTTAAAATTTCATTTCACTTAGTCTTTAATGAAAGTCAAACCTTTTCTATTGGGGCTATCTAGAACAAATTCGTTTGTTGGAAACAATGTGATGCTGTTACAAGGGATAAACAGCTACAGTGTAGCCTGCTAGAAGAATTTAGGCACACATTTCATGCATCATTTTCTGCAAAATCTGCAACTGTTGCCAGATAAATAAAGAAAAGACTTAATGTCTTGATGTTATTGTAGCGTACACTTCAAGCAGTTAAGACATTTTACTGAATTCCTTGTTTATGCCATTCTTAGATGAGTACGACTACAAGTTCGTGTGGACCCCGACACCACGAGTTGCAGATGCTGCCCTCTACCTGAAGTTCATTGCGGTAGACGACTATGACCTGCCGAGGTTGTACTGGCCTCGGCTCGAAGTATGCGCCTGTATGGATGAATGTTCCTTCGACTATTTGTTGACTGAGCAGCATTCGTTTAGTCCAGGTCAGATCATTTCTTGTGCAGCTGATCTTTTGGCAACATGTTTCATCACAATCTTCGGCGACTTGACTAGTATCCGGGCCTGCCTCAGTATTCCTCATAATAACCACATTTTTGCCTAAATTTTGTATCTCCGTGCATTAGTTCCATCTTTAAACATAAAGAGCCTTCAGTACTATTCCTAAGGATTGCATACTATGGTAATGACAGCTAGTGTGTATTCAGACACTATGTTTCCAGTCACCCTAAAAATCTGCAAAAGGAATTATTTCATGCATTATATGTCTTTGGATACACATTATCTTTACGTATCTGAATATACGATATGTTTACGGCCACAAAATATTATTCAATGAGAATTTAATCATTAATATGTACAGTGGAACCTCATTATTAAGGTAACTCTCGACCAAAAGTCTCCTGAATCGCATGGTGACCACATTAGGCAGACTGATCTCCTATAATTTACTGCCCCAGAAAAAACTGCTACTGTCCGGGGGTGACCTTAATTATGAGGTGGCTGTAATACCGAGGTGACCATAAAGTGAGGTTTGACTGTGGCTGTATGAGGATTTACCTTTCTTAAGTTAGGATTTCATACGTACGCATACAGCGTGTTGATGCAGCACGTAGCAATACAATGAATTTAGTGCCTTGTGGAAATTATTAGAAGTAGTTCCGTATGTACGTAGGCGGATGAGTTTGGTCATGCGGATGCGACAAACTGAATCGCTCCATGCAGTGATTTGAATCATATCAGCACAGGAATCGGATAGGAAATTCCAAAAAGTGACATCACTCAGAGGTATAGTCCCCGTTCTGCATGCAGTACACGTTTCTGTAGATATGGAATCTTAGCTTTGCCCCCACCCTGCTGTCGACAGAGAAATTCTACCTGGCGGATTGCGAGTGCAGACAAGGTTACAAGGGGCGCTTCTGCAATGAGACAGTGAACAACATTTGTGAGCCAAGCCCTTGTTACCATGAAGACTACTGCTACCGATCGCCTCAGAAACCCCTGCATGCTGATTGTGGGCTGTGCCCTGATGGAATGAGCGGTGATGGCGTGAAATGTGGAGGTAACATATTTTGCGTTTGTTTATGTAATCACTCGAATGTCATTAACCGTTTCAGTGCCAGCCAAAATTGCACTGACATACAAGAAGTGCGAGACTTTTTTGGACTTGCACGCCGTTCTAAATGTGTTTTTTATTTTTTTGCTGATGTCTAGTATATTAATTATCTAAGCTAACAGAAATGCTTAGATCGATTGCATTATGTATTCATGTATTTTATTTTGGCTTTTTGTTATTATAAAGCCCATATACAAACTCACCTTTGCTTTATGTGTTATCAGCAAACTAGCCACGATTCTTAGTATGTTTAGAGAGATAGCTTCGTGCCACAAAAATGTGTTTTTTATTTTTATATATATCACAGAGTATAAACTATACATTTCCTGAAAGGATAGATAATTTTCTATGTAGTTCCAAAAACGTAATAGTCAACATAATTTACTTTAACTAATATATGTACTTACCTAGACTGTCATTCAACACATTTTGCATGGTAAACATACAATAAAATTGTTTGATTAGGACTTATCATATTATTCCCAATAGATGCGCAGTGCACGATTGCAAGGGCTTGGGTGCGTGTGAATTAATTTATCTTAAGGTTATAAATAGGACAAGCTGCGAGGGATGTGCGGCTGCACAAATTGCACACACGTCACAAACATGCAATTCGTAGGTAAACAACACGTAGACACATTCAGCAAATATACCAAAACATCCGGCACTTGATCAACAGAACACGGTACACGACAGGAAGTGTGAGTAGAGACACACTGCTTCGATTATTCGAGCAATGCTGAACAGACAATCATCACGCTAGCATCATTGAATAAATACAGTTGGACAATTAATGCAGTAAATCCTATGTGCTGAATCGGTAATAAAATGTTGGTGAATAAACTTTCATTCATTCAAATAATTCAAAACCACTTTTGCCAAAGTCTGGACAGCGATGCAACGAGGAAACACCAGCGTACTTCGAGCGCTGCACTAAGGGAGCAATTTCCGAAGACATTCAGTCGGACATCCAGGCGCTTTTCGTTCTTCTGATCCATCCTCGTGGCTACATAACGATTACGTGATTATGAATATCACGTTATTTTGACCATTCCTCTGCGTTGTTAGAACGCCCGACATTGAGAATCAAATGAAACTAACAGCAACATAATGCCATCTTACGGCTAATGTACAAATAATTGTTATCTAGAAAGTACCCGCAAGATGGCGCTAGCGGGGGTATACTGCATTTGCCATTATTAAAATACACACTCGCACTTGAAAATGTTTTCGTGCGTGGTTTCACTTCTGTAACAAGGGAAACGCGTCTAGTAGACAATACGGTAGGTTTATTTTCACCGCCAAACTATAGTACAAATCTAAGCATTAATTAAAAAACTGAACACCTTTCTTTTGTATTCATTACTCTTATTGGTCAATTTAAAATGGTGTCAGCCAATGCCAGTGCACATTGCAAAACTAAATTGGCAGTGTGGCACTTCTTGGTAAAACCAGTGATCTGCGGAATTGGCTCTGTGGCACTGAAACGGTTAAAGGGAATGTCAAATATTGGCTGAGTAGCCCGGCAGATCGACCAGTTGTGGGCAGCTGGGGGCTAGAGGGTTAACTGAATGACTACATTATGGATATTGCAACACTGAATTTATTTTAGTATAAGTATTTACCTATTGGTTGGTTGAAAATAGTATCCATGCAATTTATTTTATAAGATAATCGACTAAATAAAAATTGAGACGAGTTACATTTAAGGGTTGCCTCTGGTTCTAGTGTAACTATATCAGAGCATGACTTCCTGAGAATGCAACATAGCTTCATACCATTTTAGGATTATATTTGTTGGGTGAAGATTATGAATGCATTTTTTTCAGGCAAAAACCCATATGCAGTTGGTGCTTATAAATGAAAATACTTAGCTTTTTAAAAATAGATAAGTTAGACACATAAATAGATACAACAAATTAAAATAAAGTAAGGAATTAGTTAAATAAACAGAATAAATAAGTTTTAAAGGGTTATAAAAATAATTAAATAAATATATAAAACATGATATAAAATCACCTTTTCACAATATACTGAGATTCGGCCCAACTAGACCACATTGGCCCATTAACAATGTCTGTACAATTGTATGTATACTTTATCAGATCATTGTTAATGTTGAGAATCCGTTTTCTAAAACCGTATACATTATTTTGCAATGGGCCATCAAAAGTATTGATAGCATTATTAACAAACATGCTATTCGTGCTGTCCCATCAGTAGTGTCCTAGGATCCGTCTATGCATATTGTTGTAGGCAACTTTTAAATAAGTGCCCTTGTTAAAATTTACCCAGAGTTGGGAACAATAAATTGCATAAAACATTTGGTTTAACACCGATAGAACATTATGATAAATTCATCTGAAACTATAGCTACCTTTCATAAAAAATCAAGACGTACCCGGTACTTGAAATTGTATTCCCATCCTAAACCTTCGGCAGTACCTTGCTCTACTGATGACTCGAGCGCGTCCCTGTTCTCGAGTTTGCCTAATGATTCTTGTATGTCACAGCTCTGAGCTCAAATTCCTGGGGATATGGATACTATAGGAGCTTAATTATTATTATACAGCCACATTGTCACTGATTATTAATATATATTTGCCTTAATATGTTGTGACATTCAGCGAGCTGCCACCACGGCTTCCATCTGCTGGACAACGGCACCTGTGCAGGTAAATTCTGTTGTTCACCTGTCACAGTCACACCTTTACCGACTCACCTCTAAGGTCAGTCATTTCTTAGCAAAGTCTCCGCAGTTCTGTTTTTTGCTCGTCTCACTTAGAATAATGTTATACAAAAATCAAGCCGGCTAGTATTCACTTCGACATGTTGACTGGCCCATGTAAATGTGTTGTTTTGTTTTGATGAGGTCATCGAAGAAATTATTAAATTAGCTTTGAACCAGCCATGTTGAAGTTTGGCAATAAATCATAAAAGTGAGCCGAATCTGAGAATATATCATCAGACTATGCACTGTATTTACATTTTTTGCATGGCTGAATGCTTCCCAGAGAAGTAATTTATAAGAGGAAGTCTGCTGTGTTGAACGTTGGAAATGGGACATCATTGAACATCAAAGGGTATTGCAGTTTACTCAGCCCGACTCGGCCGTATTGCCAATAACGTTTGTTTTAAAACTGGATGTTTTGTTTACTAATGAACATGGTCCGGGGTCGTTCCAAATTGCGAACATTGTTACGGGCTTGCTAGCCACAATTTGGTGGGCAGCATACCTTCAACATAGTTAGTATAGTCTTAAGAACATATTAATTAATACTTGAAACATTTGGAACAGACTGCCTCCTTTTAAGGACTGGATACATTGCTATAGACGGGCAGGAGTTTTGATTGACAGGTGTCACCTGTCATCGTGTGTTATGACGTGTCCTTAGCATATCAAGACAGCCTGCACTTCCTCCATCAAAATAAGTCCACTCACCTTGCTGGCCAATGTACCTTCTGTGCAGTAGATTTAGTCTTGACGATACAGTCAATTCGATGCCAGGGCGTGGTGTATCACCATGTCACTGATTGGTGGTGCACGGTGACATTTGGTGACAGTGTCCTTTGAGAGAACCCAGGTTTGAATCCTGTGCTGCTGTTTTGAACCTCGGGCAAGTTCGTTCACTCTACGTTGCTCCAGTTCACTCGGTTGTATGAATGCGTGCTAGCCTATAGACAGTGGGGGACATGTGTGTACGAATAGTCTACATGCAGCGTGGCTGAATACTTCCCAGAGTTAAAGTTGGTGTTCAATTGAACAGGTCTGCCAGGGAGTAAATTGTAAAGCAGTTTGAGTAGTCCAAAGACAGGACACTGTGCTATATAAGAAGTTACATGTAATTTTTTGGATGGGCAAAAATTTGATTGTACATAAATGCGTGGTGTTGTGTCTTGCAGATGAAGATGAGTGCGATGGAGACGAGTGCACGGAACTGGGACAGTATTGTGTCAACACGGTCGGCTCATTCGAGTGTAAATGTCGCGCGGAGTACGTCACCAGTGCAAGTGGGCTGGCCTGTCTCTTTGGTTAGTAACACACAGTTGTGAATCGAAACTTTCTGAGAATTCTTGCTTTATTGGTCTGCTAAAAGACGTAATTTTTATTGAGCTGTTCGGAGGTTGCCAATTTTTGCGACTGTGCATGTGCAGACATGGAATTGTGGGGAGAATTGTGGGGAGAATTGCGTTCTAGATGTAAATAGAGGAATGTGTAACAAAAATAGTTTGTTTGCTTTGTGATTGGGTGACGATTTATTGAAAGTAATTGTACATTGCCTGTTCTACATCAAACTTTGACCGCAGTCATCACAGTTGTTCTTGTCGCTGTTTGGTTAAGTTGAATTTTGTGCTATGCAGGTAAACGCATTTTTACCCAGGATATGAAATGGGCCGATCTCTGAACAGATCAATGCATTGGTCTGCCACTCGATGAACTGAACTGCTGTAAATCCTTTGGTCCATCGCTATTTGGGCTGTCAAAGTATTGATATGATGCAAAACAAATCCTCTACATATATAATAAATCCTCTACACATATTGCTTAGCCACAATGCAAGCTCTAAATTTATTGGCCTCAAGTTTGGCAAACTTGAGGGCAAGGCAGGTAAGCCTTGACGTTTGTAGAATGGTAGGGGACCATTACAAGACGAGGCCATTTGGCCATGAACCATTGCTTAATTTCCGGGTGATGACCAGTTACAAAAAGGTTTGTTGCAAATGGCCACATGGCCACCAGCAAATTTGAGGCCTGCTCCTAACCCTAACTTTAAGTTTAACTAGCATTGCCTCAATCTGAATACCAGACCACTATGCAAACACATCAATATTTTTAGATAAAATATTCACATACTAATGACTCATTCAATGTTTCCACTTTCCCCAAATCCATGTAATTTTTATCTTGCATGAGCTAAGGCAGAGTTTGTGATGTTTATTTGTGAAATGATAATTACAGCCCCAAAACGGTACTATGCGAACTTGACCTTTGGTGTGATAAAGACGGCGGAGGGATACGTCCCATACAGCAGTGAGATGAGCGATGTGGGCTCCGAACTCTTTAAGGCAGTCGAAGAAAATGTTGCTCGCATGGTGAGTATTATCCCTGGATGGTAACTGGGAACTAATTGTTTACCTTATAAGACCTCTTATGGGACGAACATATGTTGATACAGTGTTAGAGTTGACACCAGGCTCAGTAGAGGAACCATTGTTAACACCTTGTTGCCATTCAAGGCCTGGATAATTTTGTTCAGTTCCCGTTGCCTTAGTTGTTCCTGCATTGTGACAGAAGGGGTCAGGCCATGGTTATGCTTCCAAACGTACCTAGTGCCTAAGATGTGCAATTTTTCCAGTTTAGTTATTTTATTTTCCAAAACGTAACTGTAACAGCAAAGAATGTTATGTCATTTGAAGTGTGAACCTTTGACAATGCGATGTTACTGTGTGAAGCGGATTTGAAGACGTGTGATTATTTTCATGGTAACATTCTCAGAACACTGGTTGGCATATTTATTAATATTTTTTAAAACCTGCCAGTGTTGGAAGTATAGGCATCTTTGCAACATGATTACAGGTTTGTGATTTTTAAAAACTTGTAATAGTTTTTAAATTTGTTTTCACTCTTATCACATTGAGTTGGTTATGAAATAATTAACTACAATATGTTCTTCTGGTCATCACTTCATCGCAGTCCATCTATGACGACTTAGAAACATTTTCTACTTAAGATTTTATCAAATGCATAATGGTTTTACGTATGTACAAAGTGTAAAATATGTGTCTAACTATAATCAAGCCAGCATGTGTATGTGTGTTAAATTTTTTGTCATTGGCAGGTTGCACCTTGGATGACAAACTTTTAGGGATCCTTTGAAGAATCAGTTGTTCAATTTTTTCAGAATTTCCTGCAGGTTAAGGGCGTTATCTGTTTTAGATTTGAAATGGATTGTTCTTGTTGAAGCCATGTTACGCATGGCTTCTGGGATTGTTCCAAACCATGGGTACTGATCAGTTAGGCCATTTTACATAACTCCTATTGCAAATTACATCATAACAAACATTATTTATGAATACTCCTGGAAACCGATTACTGTGTGCGTGTGTGCGTGCGCATACGTGTGTATGTAGCATTTTTGCTAGTGCATTTAATAACTTGTTAATAAATAAATTTAGTGAATTCTTCACACACATTCTGTTGTTGCAGATCACTGGAGTCTTTGAAGGTCTTGGTCTTGTGGCGGCACACGTTGCAAAAATAACCCAATCCCAGTCCAACAAGTAAATGTCACCAGTTCTTGTTACGATGTTTACCTGTCACACTTTTATGTCGCCGTCATTGTCTGTCGTTCCCATAGTTCGCTGCTATCACATATTTTTAATAGCTATTTGTCATCACAATTATGTCACTTATTTGTCACCACAGTTCTTTGTCACAAAACATTTTCTGTTTGCCAAATGTTCTGTTATTGCATGTTTGTCACCAAGTGTCACCATGTGTCACCATGTGTCACCAAGTGTCACCATGTGTCACCATGTGTATTTGTCACAACAGTTATTGTCTACCGTCACCAAGGTTTGTTGTCATGTCGTTGGTTGGAATGCAATGAGTGCGCTGTCAGTCAACACAATACAAAAGTCTTGCGTGGAAAACAGATATGGAGATTTATTGAAATGTGAAGATTGTGGTGCGTGGCGTAACCATTTCAGTCAAACATCTGTGGAAATGTTCAACTTCCAGAATATACAAAAAAGGTCAGAGTAAAACACTCTCCTTTGTTGAGCAGTTTCGTTTGTTAAACGCACGAGAGCAGTAGAACAAATGTTTTCTCCTGATTTGATAGAAAAATATTTTCAGGAGATTTAATAATTTTGCAATATCTTCAAACCAGAAGATTTGGAATTTCTGATTTAGACGTTGTTGACATGTTTCAGGCAAGCACCATTGGTTCATGTGAAGCTCTATTTCTTACAAGAAGCCCAGGTTGACGTGGAGAGACTTGAGTCTTACATTAAAAAGAGACACGACAAGAAATATGCGGAAAAACTCATTGATGTTAGCGGCCTCGGTGTCGAAGGTGAGTGACCTCTGAGTAACGAGGTGGGGTGTCCGTCGACGATACTCATGTTTTCTTCATGAAAAATTTATAATTTCTACAGGCTATATTTAAAAGGACGTACCAGGTAGTCTCTTCGTCTACCCAGAATTATCGGGAGTAGTAATTTCTAACTGGAAGTCTGCTGTGTTGACCGTGGAATAGTGAGCATTGTTGAACATCAAAGAGTATAGCAGTTAACTCAGCCCAACTGGGCCATATTTGCCAATAAAGCTCGTTTTAAAACTGGATGTTTTGTTTACTATTTGAGCATGCACCTTTGGTCACGCCTTCAAATTACAACTGTTGTTACGGGCTTGCTAAACACAATTTGGTGGGCAGTATACCTTCAACATAGTTAGTATAGTCTTAAGAACATTATAATAATTAATACATGAAAAACTAGGAACAGACTTCGTCCTTTTAAATAATAAATAATTGGGTGTGCTAAAATGAGACGATTGAAGCTTGTGGTAGTCAGGTGTTTTAACATGAAGGAATTGAAACTTGGATGTAACAAAATAGAAACTTCAAGTAATCCGACATATTAAATTGAGCCTACCGTATTGACGTTTCAGGTAATCAGATGAGGCAGTTGAATCTTCAAGTACCTAAGCAGTGAGATATGTATCCAGTATGTCACAGTTTGCCAGTCATAATCAAAACTTTGCACATTTTCTCCATCAAGCTTCACCTCTGCCACCAATGTTGATAACGGTTATATAAGTAATTGCATTACTACTGCTGCATGAATCAAACATTCCTGCATGCAGTTGTCAATTTAAAAACTTTGCCTTATGTTTTTGTCATAAGGAAACACTTTATAGGCCAGAATGTCAACAAAATATACAATGGAATCCACGAACGTGACATAAATGTTTGGAATCAATTTTTTGATGGCTTGACGGAGTTTTTCCTATGCAACAGGTCAGGTGATGGATACAGTAATTGCAGCTTCTTGGGGAGGTTGACTGATCATCTTCCTGTCATTCTGTTACACGTGTAGGGTGGGACTTGTGTAAGCATGCTGAGGACAACACATGTGATGTCAACACGACCACATGTACGATGACAGGTGGTCGCTTTGTGTGCGTCTGCAAAGATGGCTTCCATAACCTGAGTCGGGACAATAGCTGTCAAGGTATTATCATGTTACACAATTCCACCATCCGTGCTTATATCCACCATTGCACCCTGGCGTATCCATCCATTTCTTGACAACTTTGTATACGGCTTATCAATCTTGAAATTGACCAACCCTTTTGTTTTGATGCGCCTCTGAACGTGGTTTCCAAGGATTTAGGCACAATAGAAGTTATCTTATTATTATGAACATTGTGTCAAATGTGTCATCACTCAAACTTGCTCCTTATTTTGTAGCCCTCTTTGTCCATGTACTCCAAGGTGAGGCTGGCTTCAATGATCACTTCATGTCATTTAAACTATCGCATGAGATCTTGTTAGCAGTAGACTTCACTATTGCAATTCCCTCTTTTATAACATCACAAGCAAGGACATTATAAAACTTCAGTGTTCAGAATTGTTTGGCAATGGCAGTTACATGTCGTTTTTTTCACTCAGTGCCACTTTCAAAGACTAAGCGAAATTAACCTTTTTTATCCCAATCTGAAGGAAATATAATAAAAAAATAGTGTCCTGATATTCAACTATTTTTTAACCCCCTCCGTCACCCTGTTTAAGGCCCCGTTTGGTTGCGATATTTGTACAGTTTGTTGCAACACCTAACGGTCGAGGTGATGTCACCGCAGGCAGCACCGCTAGGATTTAGCATGGCACGCATCTACGTGAGTTGGTGTTTCAGGTTGTACCTAATATTGCAATCACTGAATTTAATAGTTTTTATATCTCTGTAAAGACAATAATCTTAGCTACAATTGTGTCATGGAGGAATTTTATTTACTTTTTTAGTTATTGCCGTTTGAACATTGCAAATGCTCAAATTTGCAATGCGATTAAATATCTTTTGATATCACAGTAAAGATAATAATGTTATCTACCAGTTTGTTGCTGGATGTATCCAGGATTTATTTTTAGTTTTTGAGTTATTGCCGTTTGAACATTATTATTATTATTAGTTATTGCGGCAGTGGATATAATACAAAGTTGAGCATTCGCGATGTTCATACGGCAATAACTGAAAACCTTAACACAATTCCTGTGTACATCCAGCGACAAACTTGTAGAAAAGAACATTATCTTTAGGGTGATATCAAAAATGTAAAATTCCATAAATTGCAATTTCATGTACAGTCTGAAACAACAGGCTGCACCGCCGCGCTAAAGGATAGGATGTGCTCAGCAGCCCAGCCTGTGGTGACATCATCAACATCTGACGGGCTGTGACACTCAAATAACCACATTTAAGTGGGGCTAGTGACCTGAGTTCTCAATGAACAGGCTTCATATTTGGCACATTACTTGACAAGAGTATAAAGTTTCACTCCCTATCAGCATTAAGTCAATAGGACATCTAGTTTCATTTCACCGACATCTAAAACCTTATCCTTTTAATATTGCCTATCCTCCATAGCTTTAGCAATTCCATCCCTCTGTTGATAACTTTTGCCTTGTACATGATTATGAGAACACTTAGTAATAAGGTAACTTCTTTTGCGCCTAAATCCTCAGAAACCAAGCCCAGAGGTGCATCAATACAAAAAGGTTAGTCAATCTCAGAATCGATAATCACTTCACCCCCTGGCTGATCTTTTCATTCAAATACCACCTTGTATTCTCTGGGAAGCATTCAGCCATGCTGCGATTAACTGGAGCAGCATGGAGTTAACTTGCCCAAAGTTCAGACCGGTAGGAAGAATATTCAAACCCAGAATCTCTAATGAGAGTCTGAAAGTCTAATCACTACTTCACTTCGCCCCTTTCTCTACCGTCATGTATCTGCTCACTGTTGTTTCTACGACATTGTACAGATGTCTGCAGTGGCAACCCATGTGAGAACGGAGGCAAGTGTTTGCGCAAGAAACACACATACCTGTGCAAGTAAGACACATTTCTATACACAATTCATGGTCGATTTTTGATGTGATATATGTTTAGTTTCTGTGTATGCCTGATATCCATACCAATTGACCACAAGATATGTCCGTTACAGATGTACATGCGCACACAGACACCAGCACGCACAATGTCGCATACACACAAATCCATCATCCTTTATTCAACATCAAACAGCTGTAGGCACCTTACCATACCAGCTTGCATACAACATAAACTCATGTTATGCATATAATATATTGTAGAATAATTATACCCTCAGTCATTTGGATTCTGAAAAATAATGTTGATAATATTAATTAATGTAATTTTGAAGAGTGTTACTTAGTGCTTTTCCTTTGTTATAAGATTTTTATGTATAAGAAATTTGTTAAAACCTTACAAATTGTTCTATGAATCAGGTGTAAAGAACAAAAGGAGCTGCTTAAATTTCTGTTTTTGCATGTTGCAGCTGTCCAGAATTTTGGATAGGCCAACATTGCACAGTGAAGAACGCGCCCGCAGTTCGTAAGTGCCTCAGTAACTTACAATACACCAGTATCACTCTACACCAGCACCATTACAATACACTTCAAATATAATCAATTCCACTGTCGTGTAAAAAACACGTTTATAACCATGTACATCCAATTTAGCCTGCTGGCATACCCATCCATCCGTTGGCATCTTTAATACTACACATCAATTTGGGATGACTGACTCTTATTTTGATGCGCCTCTTAGCAGGATTTCCAAGTATTTCAGCACAAAAGAATTTACCGCATTACTATCAATAAAGTTAACTTTTATAACAGTTACTATTCGTGTATAAAGAATTGCTGTTTCAAGTAAACTGTCATCATTCAGTCTTTTATAAGTGTACAGAAAAACATGTTTTTGGTAATATAAATTTACAATGCACTGGAAATAAAAATTATATGCTGTTCAACTGCATATTCTCCAATTTGTACAGAGTATTTTGGTTTTGTGCTCTCTTTGTAGTTTATATAAAATTGTGCCAATGAATGGTACATTTACAATAATTATCAAAATAAAATACACATATGAAATGTTTTAAAGCAATTTTTTGTGTTAGTGATGTAATTGTATGACTTTTGATGTGACTCTGCAGGCTACAGGAGCACCACCATAGCCCTGAGGGTCCTGATGGTGTAGTTGTAACTTGTATGACTCTTGATGTGACTCTGTGTCTGTTGGTTACAGAAGCACCACCATAGCCTTGGCAGTGTAATTGTATATACTTCTGTTAGGGGTGGATCCATCGAGGGTAGTCTACGGGGAGGAAGGGAAACAAAAACCACCACTGGCGGCTGAACCAAATGGTGTAGAACATTTTTCACTGCTGTGTAGGCCCATTCAAAAAGGTCTACGGGCACGCCAAATTCAAATGGTCTGGGGGGTGTGCCTCCCAGTTCCCCCTGGATCAGCCTATGTTTATGACTTTGATGTGATTCTGGGGCAGTGATGGTGTAGTTGTATGACTTTTGATGTGACTCTGTGTCTCTAGGCTACCGAAGTGCTGCTATAGCCCTAGGAGCAGCCTTTGGTGTGATGACAGCCATCCTGCTGATAGCACTGCTTGCAGTTGCAGTCAGGTAAGTCTCGGGCAGTCACATGTAACAGCAGCAGAAGGCTAATAATAATTACTTCCTCATATGTTAAAATTAATTAGGCAGTTAAATAAAGTAGATTATTAAAACATTGAAGGGGATGTAAAATCTAAATAAATGAAATTACAAATAATTGAGATCACTAAATTGCGAATAAATAAATAGAGTAATTAACTAAAATAAGATTCACCTGATAATTGCAAGTCATTTGTAGAATATGAAAAATGTCTTGGTTACTGCCTGTGATACAGTCCATATTGTGCATCAACAAAAGGCATGGTCAAGACAGTTGCCATCTAACAAATGACCTATTTCTGGCTTTGTCTTGTTATTTTAAAGGAACCTTCTTACTGACAGTTGCATAATGAAAATAAACATCACTAAGTACTGTTGAATGTATATTTTTTCCCACGCCGATTTAATCAGAGTTGTGGTCGGAATAAAACAGTTTTTTTACCAAAAAGTTCCAAATATCTACCATATCTTGGATTGACAGCAACTTAAAAACATGGCCATTCACTGTTATGAACACTTAAAATATGTAATCAGTTCTGATTGCTGATTAATCTCTGAATATTCACTGCTTTTCAGACATGTTGCTGACCGAAAAAGGTAGGAGTTTGTGTTGAAATTGTTCTGAGAATAAGATAGGACATTATGATAATGGAGCACCAAAGGAAGCATTCAAACTAAGAATAAGAGTTTAAATATACAAATAATTTGTGGTCCAGAAAGATCAGTTGTTTAAGTTGATACTAAGTGTAATACTAACTGCAAGTTTGTAAAATGTAAACAATTCAGTTTTAATAAATTTATTGCCACGTGCGTTCGGTACTTATACTGATCACTCAATACCCGGAAATGTTCACATTAACTCAAAACAAAGTTTTAAAATTAATTGTACTGTTCATATCAATTGAATTAATAAGCGGCATCTCTCAGTTAGGTAGTTTTTTTGCAAAATTAAAAACATTACAAAAAAACTTGAATTATGTGTTTGTGCATTGCTCCTATATAACTAAACTGAACATTTCAACAATTGTACTGCATTGACAGGATCCGTCGCAGTCAAAGGTCATTCAGGTCCAAGCGAGCCAAGGAAGACCCATTACAAGATGATGTGGCATCAATTCAAGTGGATGTCACCTGTGGGCAGCACCAGTCTCCTGACGGCGAGAGTGACAAATCGAAGGACTTGGTGAGTCATTTATTTAAGGGTGGCCATTTTGGGATTTCATCATTTTCCAATAGATTAACATGCTATGGATTCCCAGTAAGTTGCATTTTTCATGATTTTGATTACAAATACCTATAATTAGATGATGTGTATCTGCCCATACTGCTTAATGTATGACGTTTTTATTTTGTTTTGGCCGTTTTCTTGAAATTATATTTTTGTCCATTTAATTGTGACATCAACAAAAATTATTTCGGAAAACTACCGGTACACAATATAGAGAATTGAAATTTTCACCAGTTATTATTTGGGATGTCCTAAGTGCAACAAGCTATTTTGGATGCCATAGCTTTATTTTATAGATTTGTAAACAAGGGTCAACCAATTGAGGAATTTAAAATATAACCTACCCAAACGGTGCAACTCACTATGGTCATGAAACATTTGAAGAGTCTAAAACCACATTATTGCAATAGGTAACATTCCACCAAACAACTTATGGCATTTGCATGATGGTGTTTGCTATCATTTGTCCTAAATATATTTTTCCATGGTGGTATACCTCCACAGCAACATAAATGCCATGGCAACAATTATGCAAATTTTTTACAAGTCCAACAATCTTCTTCCAACTAATATACCGGTAATCCTCAAATTTTATAAAGATATGTTGAGTTTTCACAAAGATAGTTACTTTAGAACCAGCGGGTACCTTTATTAATACTGATCCATTCGATTTGTTTCACTACCAATTCTGCCAAAGACAGAAATGTGGGCTACTAGACTGGAACTGTTAGTTAATCTAGTGGCCAGCCAGCCAGTCTTATCAGTTGTAATTACCTGTTTTGGCTAGTCTTGAAGACAGGCAGGCAGACATGTCTCTGCCCCATCTGCCTGCAGATTAGCTGAACATTAGCAACTCATATCCATGCCATAAGCGAGTGTTCGGATCATTTTAGCTCCAATTCCCTAAAAAGTTTGTACACATTCAGCAAAATTTTAAAAACTGGGCCACTATAAAGCAGCAAACTGCTTAAAATTACATAATTTTAAGCAGTTTGCTGCTTTATAGAGCCCCAGTTTTTTTAATGTTGCTGAATGTGTACAAACTTTGTAGGGAATCGGAGCTAAAATGATCCAAACACTCTCGCTGACGATATTATTGGCCGAGCTTAACTTAAGCGTTTCGCAAAATGATTTGCCAGTGGGTACCGAGACTGGTGTAACAGCAGAGATGATGCCTGTACTATTTGTTGTTGGCAGGAGGAGTCGCCAGGACAGGAGGGAGAGGAGAACCTTGCCTGCAATATCGCCAGCTTCAACCCTCGCCGACAGAACTCCAGGAAGATTAAAGGACCTTGCCAGACCGGAGAAACTGACGCGATCGACACACAGGCAGACATCTAGGCTGTACCTGGCTGCAGACAGTGATCACAAGACAAGAAAAGAGCGTCCCAGAGAAATCGAATGAACATGTTTGAATGAACAGGTCTGCCAGTCAGTGATGTATAGTGATTTAGACTGTCCTGAAGACTGGATACTGTGCATTAGAAGATTCCTGTTACATTAGTAATATTTAGCCAAGTAATTTATTTATTTATTATTTTATATGCATTATATTATGTCAAGCTTACATTAACTAGTTGGTTGTAAAGCACTTTTAGTAGTTCTAAGGGCTGGCTACTGCGCTATATAAGAACTTACTTTTACCATTTTCCTATTACATTTTATTATTTACATATTTAGCGAGTTATTTATATACACTATATTATTATGAATGTTAAGGTAGGTAGTATGGATTCAAAAAGTGATTTTTGACATTTATTTGGAAAAGGACTTTCTTTGGTATTTATGTACTTTCATATCCTTACCTCAATATGCAGTTAGTATATTAGCTGAAAAAGTAATAAAAAGTGGCAATATTGAGGTTTCTTCGGACGGCTTTTGGCAGAATTTGGTTATACAAAATTACCTTATCATCGTTTTCTCAGAATACCATTTTTGCTGTGAGTACTTAAAGTTGCTGCGCTCTAGTAGAATAAATACTGGGTATAACTGCAAAACATTTTGCACCACAGTGCCTAATGAGTATATCTACTGCATGAATTAAAAGAAATCATAATATATTTAATGGTTTCTGAATTATAGGAGTTAATTATGTGAAAAAGTTACACAAAATAGTTTTTTTCGGCAAAATCTTTTTTCACGTAAACAACACAACATATCTGATTTCTGCGATATTCATGCAGTAGATATGCATAACAGTAATCCCTGTGCTAAATGACAAGCTTGTAACTTGAATACGTTTTTGGTTAGAGCGCGGCAAAAATACCTAATTTTCCCTATTACGGTGGCCATATTGCATACCTAATTTGCATAATTTATGCAAAACATGAAGAAAAAAACTTCACTATGTTGGTATGTATCTGCATACCAAATATGGTTGATCTGTGTTGAAAACTAAAGATTTTTGGTGGAATCCATACTACCTACCTTAATAGCTGAGCTCAACGGTGTCGTGTATCTGATGTAAACTAAACATTTATAGAAAACCATAAATGTATCGAGGTTTCTGCAGAATATGTCAAAATAGCAACCCAGTGGTTTTTCTGCAAATGTCGTCTTAATCTCTACAATTTCTGGATATTTTCATTGGAGCTCGGAAGTCGTGAACACGTTCTCCAAGCTGCGTGTTGTCCGTTATTGGCTTGAATTTGTTTTTCACCGAAATAGTGGAATACCTTCTTTGTTTGGTATCGTGTCGTTCTCTTAGAATTGTGGGTAGACACTGTAGAATCATACAAGTTTCTAGTGTCTTATACGGCCTCCCGTATAGAGCTACAAAGTAATCATTATAGAGGAGACATGAAATGGACTCATAGTTGGACCATATAGGTAAATGGTGGTGGATTAGTAAGGGGCGGTGGATTACCAAGGGGCTCAAGTGCAAGTAGTTTGAGCAGTCCCAAGGATTGGATTGTGCACCATATTTTCAATGTACTTTAGCCAGCCAAAATAAAAACATTGTAAGATTTGACTTCACTTTATAACAGTTTTATTGCGCCTTCTATGGTGTCACTAGTTCGATAGTCAAACAGAAAGTAATGTTTACAGCACATTTTGTACAAACCCAAGTACCAAAGGTGAACGAACACAAGTGACAAAGGTAAATCACATTAAATGACTCCCTACAGAATTTGGTGGTGCAACATGTTCTATGTGTGTATTTGTATGTATTAATGTTTGGTTCAGTTGTGAATATAACCAATTACACTAAAACTGTAATCGTATTCAAGAGCCTTAGCCACGTCAACGATGTAACCAATAATTGATCAGTAATAAATTATAATCAAAGCAAGTTTTCTGAGTTACAACATGACAGTGGAGAAAGTAGCAATTGTTTCACTTCCTCCACTTTTTGACTTTTACAGAGAAAATACTTTCTAATATTATCATTCCAAAGAACAAATTTTTAGACTCGCACAACCAGAAACCTACAAAAACATTTACAAAACCACAATTCTCATGTACATGTATAAAGCCGTTTATTTCAGCAGTGACACATTAGAATGCCGTCATCACGTTACGATGACCGTCCATGCTGCGGCAGCACCCTTGCAAGGCCAATAACTAATTCAGTTGGAGCTAGTCACCGCTGATAGCACCGCTGGTACGGAAAAATAAACTATGAAGAAACTCGATACACCACGTAATAATACTCCCATCTTGGCACGACAATCCTGCTGCGTTTCGCCTCTGGCACACACCTTGCAACGGCGGACGACTTCCGCAGTAACTAAACCGTGAGTGGTCCATACACACTTGCTGGATGCAACGTGGGTGTTCCGGTGGTGTCTATGATGTGACAGTGGCGGCAGCTGGAGCAGTGGCTGGGGCTGACGGAAGGACATCCGCTACTTCCTCACTGATCGCCTTCACTGCCTTCTTCTTCTTCTTCTTGGCTGCCCTGCGACTGGCAGATGTCGCTAGCAGCGTCTGGAAACACACACGTATGTTAGATACCGGTTGAACATAAATCACTGTTGCCATGGCAACTATTAGGCAAATTAGCCAATGCTTCACATGTCCATAAACCTCCATCGAACTAATATATAATTTTCAAATTTTATGAAGATAGTCACGCCTCGTTATAACGCAGTAGTCGGGGTCCATATCTGCTGTCAGCGGCGCTACGACCGACACCGCTGCTGCACGAAGAACGCCATTGAAGCCAAAGTGTGCACGTCGCGCAGTCTATACACAATTTACGAAGCTTATTAAACTGCCAGCCAACATCGGTGTGTATTCTGTTGTCATACACTGTTGGACAATGTTGAACTGAATAAAATTCATGAACTGTGTACCGTTTTTTAAATAAACAACGGACCTACAAGCCATGGTCAACTGAACAATAATATGGTACCGCTGACGTAAGATCTAAAATAATGACCTGGCACTCAGCAGCCGAATATGCAAATGATTTGACAAACGCTGTGTTAGAGTTGATTAAGGAGTTAAAGCTATAAGTACGCTCACAATTGGCTTAACTTCGTCTTTCAATCCATATCAAAATACCAATTTAGAAAGCACATTTACCGTGCCGAACAATATTACAATTCACCAATTCATATGCGGTAGACGAATTAATATTTTGGCGTACCAGTACAGGCAGCAGCTTTGCGTTCACCGCGGCGAAAAGCTAATGTTTGTTACGCAATGTTGGCTTACTGATCTTGAATACTAAGCTGTATTAAAACGTATTTAACCCATTCTTAAGCAAGGCGTATTTGTGAATTTCAATTGCACTTTACAAGCCAAGCCGCCCGGCACCGAAACCTGGTGAACTCGCGATCCAAGGAAGCCATGACGACATGAGCATGACTAGCAGAATGGAAACGATTCATTTGACGTCGGCACAAAACAAGCAATACCTCACTCCACATTTATGTTCCTAAGGTTAAAATTTACCATAATTATAGTCAAAGAAACTTACACCTTTGAAAGCATTGGCAGCGCAGAATAAACAACGGCAAAGTAGTGACACGCCTCACACTTGATTCGTTGCAGTTGTACGTCAACGTTAAATTTATTGTCCGCCAACTAGTCTTTCAACATACACATGTCGTGGACAAAGACGGAGAACTTCACACAAAATAATTGACAGTTATTACCGTGTTAATATAGTTTGTCACAGCGCCCATTTCCCCCCTGGCGGCAGAAATTCGGGGTCCACGACCAACCGTGTTATAACCAAATTCGCGTTATAATGGGGCGCAACTGTATGTTGAGTTACCAAGATAAGGTCCATAGTTACTTTAGGACCAGCGGCTACCCCTAAAAACACCACAATTTAATACCCACTTTGTTTTGGCAGATCACATATTGGATGTTGCTTAACATTTGTCCTATTAAGTGTACAATATGTTTGGCATGTTTAACAGAATGAATATGGTATATCCCTGAATATCTAAAACCAGACCAGATCAGGCCCAAACAAAAATTTTGAAGTTGTTCCTATTCATTTCTTACACCAGGTGTTCTTCTAGAGAGTACACTACATAAAAACATAACCCTGGGGTGCTGTGGAGGGGCGTTACCTTGAGATCCTCGTCCTCAATGCTGTATTCCGTCTGGTAGCAGTCGGCATCAAATGGCAGCCCAGTGATCTTCATAGGGCCGTTGGGCATCAGCAGCATGGTGAACTTGAACTGAGCCACCAGCTCACCTGGGACACAACAGGAGTATTATAATCAAACCAGTTATAAACAATATCGCCTCCCTGACGAACACAAAATGTTATAAATAATGTCCCTGCCTCAATCAACCTTTCACAACGCAGTGGGTAACGGGTCAGTTAATTTCTTTACTTTTTTCTTTATAGAACATTAGGTGTCAGAATGAACATATGTCGTTAGTGCCAATCCATCCTTCCAAAACTAGTGGAAATCTCCTTTTGTATACTTCAAGCAACTATAAAATTCCACGCCATTTCCATTAAAAAAATCCACGCCAAACTTGACTTACATATGAGCATGGTAGTTACACAAAACATATGTTAACCTTAATTATAATATACCTGTACCATCTTATACGCACACATGGAACAAACCAAGGACAGCAGTTATAAATTACATTACAGTATTTTGATCTTTCACATGTTCCCACAGTGGCTCCCTACGGAGAAGTGGTTTGCCACTCAGTTTCCATTTCCATACACAGAGAACGGAACATTATTGGTGCCCGCCCGCCATTTTATTTCTGAAAGCTTACAATTCCATTCTTTTCCATGTCATTTAGAAAATTCCAAGCTTTCACACCAAAACATGTAAGAAAGTTACAGAAACGGTCTCATGTGTCATAGCACAGGTGTGCTTTTTTTTATAAACATTTGAATTGTAAAGTTTTGCAGTTACATTACTCAAGATTTTCACAATGGACAGCACAATCCTGATAAATGCAATATAAAATCAACTGAACAGAATAAAAAAGTTGTTGTCAAGATTTCTAGTTGATAAGTTTGCCATCATGTGATAAAAAACACAACATTTGAGGATTTGTATCAGCTGCACCAGTGCCCAAAGATGATTCGAAGCTTTTTCGATGATTGCTGTTTACGTCATGTAAGGTAGAAATTCATCAATTCCACCCACCCAAGGTCACCCCCCAGGGTATGGTGTCTTCTCACAATAACTACAATAAACCTTGGATATAACAAATTCGATTACAACAAATTGCACTCATACAAATAAATGAACTGGTCCGAATTTTGTTAATATATACAGTAAATTTCAGACACAACAATTTCGGATATAACAAATAAACTGGCTGAGAGTTTCATTATATCCAAGGTTTAATGTACTTGGCATGTAAAAAAACCAAGATGCCAGTGCACCAAAACTTACCCTCCCGTTCCCAGAGTACAGTGAAAGGATCGAGCAGCTCGTGTTTTACACACTCGACGACGCCCATCTTGGCTTTCTTCTCATCCTCAAATGCCCTATCCCAGACAATAAACAGTTTTTTTTATATAGCCCTCCATCCAAATAATTGTTCTGGGGTGCTGTAGAAAGGCTATGAGAAATAAATTAATAACATAACACCATCCATATTTTAAAATATTAATATACTAGTCTAGTCGCCACACCTGGCTTACGAGTCGCAACTTTTATTGAGTCATTGAAGTGCATTCCACACGTATGTTGCCCCTGTGTTTTGCAGAGCATCATGCTTCAATCAAATTTGTAAAAAATTCAATTCCAATAATTTTATTTCTACTTGTCTAAACTGCTCGAAGGCAACACCCTTATGCAGTGATTGGAAAAGAAAGAGGGTTCTGGAAAGAAATATATCGCTATACGACATTACATTAAGCAGCTGCTAACTATCCTTCCATTATGAAAACAATTTTGATATTTTCGGATTGTTCGAGAGTAACAATTTCAAGTCACCTTAGTGTGAACGGCATGCCGGCAAATCGCTTCTCAACCTCACTGAAAAACTCTGCAAACAGAAAACACAATGTGAAACTGGGGAAGTTAAACTGTTCAAAATGTCAAATACACCCGACAATTAATGCCAATGTTAGCCATACAATTAAGACACGAGCAAATACGTGGGTGACATAGTAACTTAAAACAGGGTTAAAGACCAACACTGTTGCATGTCTTCAAAATGCCAATGAATAAATACGTACGCCTAGATGCCTTCATTTTTAGGTTGTATACCGTGTCCTGAGTGCGTTTATAGATCGTTGTTCGTGTGTCGTATTCACGCCCCTGTCAAAGAGACCACAGAAATAGCAACATTGTCACAACAGAAGACCTTACCTCTGTAGAGGTTGGTTACAGCGGCTGACAACCAAACTTTCAGATACTTAATTCTGCCACCATTCTCATTTGAGCATGTTTAAACCGGCATTGTAACATTCATGTCTGGCAAGAATTTGTTATACTAAGCTACATAACGATTTACTGTTACCATAGACTTGTACATGGAAAAGAATGAACCAAACATGGTAAACTATTTGTGCATACCAACATCAAATTACACCCATTACAAAGACAGGTTTGCCTCAACGAAATACGAATATACAAGAACGTCACTAACCTTTGCATCGGCGCCCGTACTGACAAGAATGTCGATGGCGTAGACTTCGTGTACTTCAAACTCACATTTCTCGTGTTCCCGCCTGTAATCAGAGATGTGAATAGGTCAACCTAGATACAAATACAGCGAGTATTATCGACACCGGAGTTGAAAGGTTGGTGGTGCACAGGACTTTCAACTGTGCCAAGTTGACATTCCCACTCAAAAGCTGGTGGTCCACAACATAACATAACAAGTAAACAGTATCTGCAGTTAAGGCCAGACACAGCAGGTAGATAGGATTTTTTTTTTATTTGTGCAAACAGTTCAATTTTTTCTGCCCAATGCATGAAATGGGTCCTACTGAGTAAAATATATATTGAACTTTTTTCAGCCAGACCCCCGTTTCCATGGTAACAAACAAAATGGCCCCCGTTTTGAGCAAATATTGGCAAATTTTGAAAAGCTGCCACTTTTTATTGAATCCATATATAGGCATAATTCTTGCAAATCCATGTTCTCTATAGAGTCTATTGTGCAATGATCAGAGCATTTTTTGAAATGTTGTTTTTATTTTTTAAATAATTTTTTTGGGTAAAATACGAAAACAAACCTTGTTTTTTTGCAACAAATATGGCTATATCTTTCAAACTATTCATGATTTAAAAAAAGGGTCCGATCATTGCACACAGTAAAATATGCTGAATGCAACACTGAAAACATTATTTACATAGAGTAATTATTCCAAGAGATATACCGTTTCCAAACTCAGAAATTTGAAGAAAAATGTTTTTGAGAAAATGGCTGTCAAAGATTGCATAATGGATTTCATTACATGATATCGACATGCTTGATCCATGATTAAAACTCACTTAGAGGTATGTAATTGTCATAGAAGTTAACTTTATTGATAGTATGCATACAAAGGTATCATAATCTGGCAGAAAACCATTTTCAGTATTTTTTGTCAAAAAACACCATTTCACCTGGGGTGTCTGGCCTTAAGTCAAAATACTTCTTTTTGACATATCCATGATTATTTACCTGATAAAGGCCTTCATTTGCATTACACGCAGACTTCTTCAGTACCTATGATGCCATTGTACGTGATTATGTCATAGGTACTGAAGACGTCTGTGTGTAATGCAAATGGAAGATAAATAATTAGTTGGTTGCCAAACAGAAATAGTTTGAATTAAAATGAACTAGCCTGAAGAGTCTTCAGTAAACACCTGCATCTATCAGTTTAGGTAGTATGAATCTGTTAGTCGCTGTCTTATTATTTACTTATTATTTACTTACAAAGCACCATGAGTTTGATCCTCTAAGAGAGAAGTTATTCCATAGTTCATCGAGAATCAACGACTGCATAACATAAAGTTGGACATTCATAATAATCATGGTACTTGAGAGAATGCAAACAGGTACAAAGATTAATAAGTCAATGTTATGAACCTCTGCAGCTCCGTGGGATTCTGAATGATCGACTTCTCTCCGTCTATGACATGTTGTTTCAACTGGTGAGACAGCATACCTGCAGACAAAGGGTTAATAACATGTCAATAACTGCCAAGACAACATTCCAAGTAAATAAATGTCGTAGGGATGAAAGGGTTAACCGTCTACAACTACTAATTAAATACTTTGATATCTTAACCAGAATATCTTCTATTAAAATCTCTACTGCCGTCATCATTGATGTTTGAAACTGTGCTGCTCACAATATATTCCGTTGTTAACAAAAGTCCTTTTTGTGAATAAAATGTTGTTCAAAACACCATATTATTAGTGAATATTTATAAATCCAATTAATAATATAACATGCATGAAACATTATAATATCCCTGCCATTAATAAGTCAACCTTTCACAGTTAACAATTTAAGGCCAGAAACAAATTTTCATTCTTTGTCCCTGTGCAAAGATCCCAGCAAGTGACATACCTTCAATTGGCTTACACTTGTATGATTCACATGCCTTCTGTATCGAGTCCGTCACTTGAAAGTTCTGTAGAAAAAAATGATGGTTAACTAAGTGGATGGATAAACAAACTGTAGAGGTAGAAGTGATGCAATTATAACACCTATGAATCCTATTACTTCAGCGAATCTCGTAAAATTGCAAAACCTGTTAGATTACAAGTGAGCAGGTATATCCTTCAAATAAAGTGTACGCAAGAACAATACACATAGCGACAGTCATCTGATAAAGTTCACTGGTACAGACTGAAATGTTACATAAAATAGATTAGACTAAAATTAGTACAAGATCAATCGGAGCAGTACAGTTCTGCAATCGTTCACAAACTAATCAGTGAAAAAGGTGGAAGCATATCCAAAACCAACCTGGCATTTGCATCATTTCTCACACATTCTTTAACATTTTAAGACTTACAAAAGGTGGCAACACTCGGTAGGCAAGTTCATCAAGCAAATCAAATCCGGGTGATATTATTTATTTGTACATTTTCACAGAGAAATATTCCTTAGCCTGAGTAGAGATTCAATATCATGATATTAGGTTAGCCGCCACAGATAACCACTGCAGACATCAAAACCTGAGCACAATTCACAAACTTTCTGAGCCTAACCAAAATATCATTTTCATTCCCAATGTATGAACTAATTTAGATCCATATAAGGTGTTCCACGTTTCTTTTCTAAATCGAGTCATCTTACCCCGATGCTGGGCTTGACCAATCGTAAGGCGGTTTCAGCTGCCATGTGCGCTGCCATGATGACGTCAGCTTTGCGTCCCGTCACCTTGTTGTCCTGATAACCAGGTTCAAAGTTCAGTTAGGTGGAACACTTAAAACCTTGCAAGACTTACAGCAAAAACAACTGTAGAAATGGAATAAAAATCACACACAAAATATAAATAAACGTATACAAAATGCAAATTATAGGGTCACGTTGATAATCCCTGGTAACGGAACAAGCAACAAGTCGGATTTGACACTTTAGAGTTTATTGGCTCATCAGACGCAGTAATGAGAGCTTCAATCAATACCAAGTCTGTCATTCTGTGATAATTATTTGCTTTAGTCTCAATTTCCTGAAAGGCCTTATGTGGAAATTTTGCTACAGCCTTATTGAGATAATCGTGATGAAAATGCACTATTTCATTGATTATTTTGCAAGTTAGCTTCCTGATTGGCTCAAAACCAATAGGAAAGAGCAACACATATTTGATAAATAGTGCACTAACACATAAGATTAAAATTGTAGGTCAAACTACAAATAGAGAACTTTCAAGACATGTAGCTATGATAGTGATTCATGACTTATGGTCGGTTCTGACAGCAGATCACACATATATGGATGAAACTTACTGGAGATGCCCCAACAACAAAAGAGTGTGCGGCAACTGCCGCATAGCCGTCAACATGAGCGCCCATGTCACTGAAACACAAGGGTCGACATACAACAGCCTATCTTATGATTTATAACTCCACAGGTATTAAAGTTCAGTTGTAATACTAAAACCAGCAAGATACCTTTCCTACAAAGTATAAAAAAGTGCAACAACAAAATGCACACAAATTTGTCACCATTTCTCCAGTGAAATATTTTCAAACTAACAATTTTTAACACAAAGCAAAAAGTCTTCTGTATTATTCAATCAGAAAATGCTCCATTTTTCAAGTTATCAACTGTCAGTTTAACTGGGTACTAACACCTGCAGTTTAGACTTACATTTTGACGAGGTCGCCATCTTTGATGACAATGTCTGGGTCACTCTTGAGAGGAGAGAAATGACAGATGCAGTTGTTGATGGAGATACACGTTGGAAACGCAATCCCTGCAACACAGTACAGAACAAACACTAAGTAAGACGAACACATCCCAACTGACTCCATGTACACGACAATGATTGCCAAAATGGAAACATGCAATGTCATACATTCAATTTGTTTACCCTGTAACACAAGCCTAGCACAACATCTAGTTTTACAAAACTAAAACATCAAGACCATACTTCTTTACTATAAATCTTTTAAAACAAAATCCAAATTATCCTACATCAAGAAAGTACACCTGGGATGATTGCACCAAATGTGTAACCAACATCACTGTATCTGTAGACTCGTAATTGACAACTTCTGCATGTGTAACATAGCTTAGCCGATAATTCATGTTGTATAAGTTATTTATTTACAAATTGATGTTTATATATAACTATTGTATTCTTGCGATCATGTTTTAACAATTATGTATTTTAAGCGTCTTTCAACAGTTTTTATACCTGGAGATATGGCACTATATAAATCATATTTATTATTATACCTTTCTTGAGGTCCTTCTCCTTCTTGAAGACCTTTGCCGTCTGCTCTAGTAGCTGCTTGTCGGCAAACTCACAAATGTCGGCGACCTTCTCCCCTGGCTTGCACCGACCCACCGCCTCCTTCAGGATGGCTGCAAGACACAGCAATGAGAGTCAATGCAACCAGAATAGGGCAACATTTATAGCATCGGGAAAGACAGTTTCTAGACAACATAGAGTCAACCCAAACCAACGAGTCAACATACACAGGGAACCAGAATGGTGACGTCTATAGCACGGGGAAAGACACTGCATATAAAACAGAATCTACGCCGTCTTTACAAATATAATTTATTTTATTTACATGTTATAATACTCTTTTTTTTGGCATAAAAATGTATGGCTATGTTATTAATATATTTGTAATAATCACCGTGCAGCACCCCTGAACAATGATTTGGATGGGGTGCTATACAAGAAATTTATTATCTTGTTCCTTTCAAGTGCAATAAACTATGGCCACGGTACCGCTGACTAGCTAAAACCACAGCACCATTTGAACCTTGGGTCCTAAAATGCAATAACTTATTATATTTTATAACATTGCATATCTGCAGCATTGCAGAATGAATACACTGATTTATCAAGTTTTTTAGACAAAAATGTAGTTAAAACATCAAAATCGAGGTGAGCCCGGATTCTTCACAAGTGCCACATTATGTGTGTAATATATGTATGTTATGTTAGTTATTATGTGCTTCTGTAGTAGAAGTCAAAGATTCCCAAAATTCTGGTGCATGGGTAACCTCAAACCTGGGCCTGACAGGCTGGGCCGAGCCCCGCTTTCCATATGCCGGCATATGGAATTTTGTGTTTTCAAATGAAACTAGTAAGAGAAACACACAACAAAGTGGTTATTTGTAAAGTTGTTATATAGATAAGACGAATAATTGGTATTCCATTTCTTTTTGCGACCATGCTTAGAAAATCGTACGCACTCCGTGTGCGGGACACGGCGTGGTCGCGCCATGACAAGTGACAGCATGGCTTTGTACGAGACCTCCGTCAACCTAGGCTTTATTTTTGGCGGAACGCAGTCGTGACTTTCGCACCAAAACATGCCGATCGTATTGCCTTTACCATTCCGTTAATACCCACCATTGACCATCTCTGCTGCCATCTTATATTTAGTGACCACGAGGTCATTTGCGATAGTTTGCTCATCCTGATCCTCCTTCTCCGCCATTTTGGTATTCACGTGTATCCCATAATTATCTGTTTTATTCATCGAGAATGGCGGGAACTGTACTCTCGTTAACTTTGAAAAGTATTTGATATTTTGTACTTATTCGAATTTGTTTCCAATGGTGAGGAAATTATTATAATGAATAATTATATGAACAACTGTACAACCGGAGTTATTTAATATTATAGCTGTCCTATTCCTATGCTGGATTTCACGCATAGTCTCGTTAACGTTAACCCATTATTTTCTGTAGGATATTCAGCTCGAAAACCCCGTTAGATGGCGGTATTTTTGCACTGACGCCGATGTTTTCAGTCCATTGTGGGGATAGCCTCAATTACTATTTCTAGTTGTTGTTTCTAGTTGTTTCCAGCACTCGGCAATGTTCTATTAACTGACTAGTCTGTATATATTGTGGTTACAATGTTATGATCTTATGAGGTCTCATTCAACTAGCCAGCCTTTTTCAGAACATTATTGCCAAGCCGACCTTTCTATGCTGGCCCTGAGGGTGGTCACTGCCAGGGTGCTTGTCGTCCTCAGTGGTTCTTTTACGTCCCAAATTGAGACACAGGCTTTAAAATGCACCGCCATTGTTTATCAAAGTTAGACGGAGAACAATGCCGGATTTAGGACAGGGCAGTCAGGGCAGAACTTTTGCCCAGGGGCCGCTGCATAATATTTTTTTTCATGGCACTCTACCGGTTCTTCTAAATATATAAGTTATGTCCATTTCTAACAAATAGTTTTCTAATTGCTGTTTGTCGTTAAGAACAACAACAATGATTTTCTATTTCGATGTTTTGGTTTGAATAATAATATAGGTCCCTTACGATTTTTCCTCCCGTCAAAATGAGTCAGGTGGAAGGTGGTAATGAGTCCACATCCGGTGGAGGGTCAAAGGTCACATGTCAAGAAGCGCCACCTAGCATATAGATGGTGAACTATTTAAGTATGTCGATAAGCGTGATAAAGTGAACTAGAAAAATAAATCAACGCCGCCTATTGATTAAACGATGAGCTGTACTACAAGGTCGATGACATCATGAAATAGGTCAATTATGTTATGGAATAGGTCATTGCACATGCGCAATAATGTTTTTTTTCTTTCGGTAGCGATTACATTCGCTACCCTAATGTTTTGGATGATAAAAATAGGTCGACGATGTCATGAAATACACCATTACGCAATCGTATTGATGCCTGTTTCCGACGGCGGCAATATGGTGAACTATCTGGTCACGTGATCATGGCGTCACATATGTTGTAGCGCCTCCTGTTGTGTAAATGGTGAATTATGAAAAAAATCGAAACTCAGCATATTAACCCATGCATTTTAATACGAAAATTTACTAGATGATAGACTACTACAATACGAAAACCTTACAAGTCAATCATGTTGAAACGATAACATTTTAATAAGTTACCTATTTAATGTACTAAATTACTAAAACACTACCACTCTAACGCAATGAAACGTTAGAAGTTATCGCGTTGACTTACTAAAATACGAAAATCTTACAAGTTTCCCATGTTGGAACGCTACAATGTTAGGAAGTTACCTTTTTAATGTGCTAAATTACTAAAATACTACCACTCTAACGCGATGGAACGTTAAATACGTTACAAGTCCTAACTGCTGAAAGGCTAAAATATTAGGAAGTTACCTTGGTAATGTACTAAAATTAAAAATACTACCACTCTATCACGCTGAAGCGTTAAAAATGTTACGACGTTACCGTCTTGACGAAAATGCTACAATATTACTGCGCTGAAACGCTAAAATGTTAAGAAGTTACCTCGGTAATGTATTAAGGTGGCTGCATCGGCTATTATATGCTTCCTTTGAATTAATCATTTCTAAGCTAACCATTTTTTCTCAGATGCTAAACAATACTCTAGACAAAAAACATTGATTTTTTATGCTGTTTAGATATATTTAAATGTGTTTAAAGACAATTAAAAAATATGTCAAAAATCACCTTGAAATGGCATTTTATTTCATTTTGAGAAACTCCCCATAAGAAAAAATTGCATGGTTGTAAGTACAAACATGTTATTGACATTCATACGGGTTTTTTTAAACAAATGCATATTAAGTTTGATACAGCTTCACAAACATTTTGCTACAATGTTGAAAGACAGCAAAAATCCGTACTGCATTTTTGACACGACCCCTTCACCAAGTTATGGCTTTGTAAATATTGTAGTTTTTATAAAAAGTTACGTTAAGTAATATTTCCTGGTTGTTACAATTATAAGGGTGTCACCAGATGCTCGTTTTTTTGGCTTAGAAATTGGACTATTTTTACTGGCATGTGGCTTATTTCAACACAGTTTGACAGACACTTCTATTACTGAGATTTTCCCCCAAGGTGTTCCCGCCAAGTTGTCTCATGATATTGTGTTACGAAGGGCCATGTGTTGAACTTGTTGTGGTAGACAAGATTGATTGACACCTGCTGGGGTCAGTCACGTGTCATTGCAAACGGCTGCATTATCGGAGAATAAACAAAACTACCGCCACTATTTGGTGATTTGACAGCATGATGCATTTAGGTAATTACAATACAACAGCATAGTGGCATGAGAATAACCAGACTATATGATCTGCATTCATGGTGAATTAATTTATGTTTGAACTGGGCTGACGCACACGTGATCGTCACTATGGAAACATCGCCAGTTTCCAAGAATCTGAAAAGGGACTTTCCACAGACACACTAAAAATACTAATTTTTAAAGGACTGATTGGTGACATCTGGTGATAGTGCCATGTTTTTTTTAATAGTACATAGTCATGTTCATACTGACACCTACTAATGTTCTATGAAGAAAACAACAACAAAATCAACTGATATGATACCCGGTGCAGCTACCTTAAATTACTAAAACATTAGCACTCTAATGCGATGAAAAGTTAAATATGTTACAAGTCTATCGCGTTGAAACGCAAACATTTTAGGAAGTTACCTCGGTAATGTACTAAATTACTAAAACACTACCACTATAACGCAGTGAAACGTTACATATGTTACGAAGTTACCACGTTGACACACAAAACTATGACAATTTTACAAGTCTACCGTATTGAAACACTAGCATTTTAGGAAGTTGCCTGGGTAATGTGCTAAATTACTAAAATACTACCACTCCAACGCCATGAAATGTTAAATATGTTACGAAGTTACCGCGTTGACGCATTAAACAATGAAACTATTACAAGTCTATCGTACTGAAATGCTAAAATGTTAGAAAGTTACCTCGGTAATGTAATGTACTCAATTACTAAAACACTACCACGTTAATGCAATGACACGTTAAATATGCTACAAGTCTACCGATTAGAAACGATAAAATGTTAAGACATTGCCATCATGATGCACTAAACTAGCAATCATTTAAGACACCCACGCACTAATATACGAAAAGTCTACCATGTTGAAACGTTAAAATGCTAATACATTACAGACGTGTTGCAATGGTTACTCTTTTTAGTAAAGAGTTTCGTGACCTAATCGTCTGTTTCCAACATTAGATCGTCGATAACCACCAGGTTTTTCGTTTTAGAATCAAACAATACCATGTCCGATAACCCTTCTGCAAATTCAATGTTGGCTTGCGACATTATGGAATACAAGGGATGCCATTCCCCGTAACACCACGTGATCCTTTTGGGTGGTAAGTTTATGAGTGTGCGGAATGACTTAGTAAAGATGTAACAAACGTAGATTTACCATACATCGGACCGGCAACGATACAGGTAAATGGGTAAACTAACATCGTGGCCATGCTTTACGCAAATGACCAAAGGGACGGGTGCACAGTACTTATACTAGAAAACAATGACGCAAGATAAGGTTTGCACATTTTATTCGTGTACAATAAGAATTAACGACTACACCAAAACGACATAGTCCGTTATTTACAGATCACCCTCCATTACTGCAAGCACAATTTCCTTCACACTGTTTCGCCACTCCTGTGAAACAGGGTCTCACAAACAACTCTCGATATTACGCAACTCTTCGGACGTTATGTCAGATAGTTTAACACCTGCCTCTACTAAAACAGTCAACCAGTCTTTAATAACTACAGTTGAATTAACGTCTTCGACGGTCTCCTCAAAGTCCCTGTAAATTAGAATATTGGTTGGTGAATTTGACTATGATCGTCTATCTCGCAATTGGGACAGCATTATGTTGACAGCTTAACGACACTACAAGCTATGTGCTAGCTTCTTCTTCATTTTGATAACAGCAAAGTCTTTCGCATCGGAGGGGGTGGTCGTATCGATAGTTGCCGCGATAGCGATAGAAGATGCAGAAGGGACGACGGCGGCGGTGGATGATTCCGACTGAATCACAACATGGATAATTTAGGCGACTTCCAGATGTATGACATTGTAGTTCGTGTAGGAGCTGCATTGGGTTTTTCTAATCGTGAGCGATGCGCGGGTTCCCGTCAATGAGACCAATTTGTTGCCCTGGGTGAGCAACAGAGAACTCGTCCGCTTTCATGTCCAGGAGACTGTTCATATTTTTGTCAAAGAACGTCAGCCACAAGTGTTGACCGGAAGTTTCACGGAAGCACTTAGAGTCCACGTATCTGTCTACCTCGCACTCTAGCTGATCAAAGACGTCTTTATACGTGTTTCTTGCGGAAAATCGACAACCGATGTAGAACGAGGGATGTTGGTGTACTTTGCTAATGACGAGTCCTTCCCAGCTAACAAAAACACGTTCCCAGAACGTTAGTTTGACGTTACGGTAACGTTAGAGATAACGTTCGGAGAACGTTTTTTTGGAAAGTTTTCTTAACGTTCCGAGAACGTTACAGATAACGTTATTGCGTAACGTTAGCAGAACGTTCTTTTGGAAAGTTTTCTTAACGTTCCGAGAACGTTACAGATAACGTTATTGCATAACGTTAGCAGAACGTTTTTTCCATAACGTTAGCAGAACGTTTTTTGGAAAGTTTTCTTAACGTTCCGAGAACGTTATAAATAACGTTATTGCCTAACGTTAGCAGAACGTTTTTGCCTAACGTTAGAAGAACGGTTTTTTGGAAAGTTTTCTTAACGTTCCAAGAACGTTACAGATAACGTTGTTGCGTAACGTTAGCAGAACGTTTTTTGGAAAGTTTTCTTAACGTTCCGAGAACGTTATGAATAACGTTATTCCCTAACGTTAGCAGAACGTTTTTGCCTAATGTTAACAGAACGATAAAACAATAATAAATGGGTCTTCATTACTTTTATTTACACATGGCTGTTACATGGTAGTTACAAAACTCAATCTTCATCGTCATCATCTTCAACCTGGTGGACTGGGTGACTGCCGGCATCTGTTGAATATAAACATGTATTCTAAATATAAATATAAATCAAACACTATTTATTTTGGGGAATGTAAAGGCCTTCTGTAAAGAATATGTTTGATGACGTATTGTTGAACAACTAGCTGGGTAACCGACGTTGCATGGTGAAAAAAGGCTGTTGCTTGCACTGAAACTCTTGAAAGTGTGACTCCCCGAGATCCCACCGCCCTAGAAGAATTTTGAAAAAAACATTTAAAAAAATCTAAGTCTATAAACCACCACAATGGGCCCCATTAGATTGCACAAAATCTCAGCCAAATACATGCAAAATGGATGGACAAAAGCGCCATTTTAATATTGTGACCCCCCAACATCCCGACCACCCAAACAAATTTCGAGAAAATTTAAATCTACAAACTACCCAAATGGGTCTGCTAGATCACACACAATATTTCAGCCCCTTTCATGCAAACGGTGATAACGGTCTACATACAGACAGGCTGGCGGGCGGGCGGACGGGCGGTCGGGCGGGCGGGCGGGCGGACAGACAGACAAACTGACAGGCGGACAGACAGACAGACAGACAGACAGACAGACAGACAGACAGACAGACAGACAGACAGACAGACAGACAGACAGACAGACAGACAGACAGACAGACAGACAGACATACAGACAGACAGACAGACAGACAGACAGACACAGAGAACCATATTGTTTTATAATATATATTTTTGCACACAAAAACACAATGTATATGTATGTATTTGTTGCAATAATTTAATTGAATGTATTTGTTGCAATAACATTAATCTAATTATTATTTTGCATCAGAGACAGGTGTTTTTTTTTACATAAGAAAAAGAACATAGTGTATTAATATGGCTTTCTCCAGCAACATTAATCGTGTATTAATTATAACCACATATTGATTTCATGGGAATCCACACATTTATATCTATGGCCTACCACAGAATGGCAAATTCAATAGCAAGGCCAGGGGGCATATCATTTACGAAAGATATTACTAAGAGCGAGTCATGGTCAAATACCTTGTTGGTCTTTCTCCCTCCTCTGGGAGGTGCAAACTTCAACGTTTCTGAGATCACTTCTTCAATGTAATTAACTTTTGTGAATGGGTGTACACGTTTCTGAAATCAACGAGAAAAACTAAATGAGGTAACACATTTCAGATTAAAATATCTTGAAGGGAAACAAAAGGCAACTTTTGTGGTTATGCACCTAAAAACTTAATACAAGCTAACCATTTGCAACTAAAATCAACATCTTCACATCAGTGGTTAACTTGAAATGCGGTTTCAAAATGGAAGATTTTAAAATGGCACAGTAAATTACCAGTGGATGAATAATGGATAACGTCCAGAGTTTTGAGTTTGATCAATTGCTATGAGGTGGTAATTGTATTCATCGGTGACCAGGTGATATAAAAATAAAGAAAAGAGAAACATACTGATCACAACTTGGCAGATGGACAACTCCACGAACTTTCGCTTCAACGTTTTCCCCTTGAGCCTGTATTGTCCAAGAATATCATCCACTGCCACCTTCCGCAGCATGCGACGAATACTGTCGCCAGTATTCACTCCTCCCAAGGAGCTCAAGTACAGAACCTTAGGATAAATCAAGAAACACAATTAAAGTCATGTTTCAAAACAACTTGATATGAACACCCTGAGAAAATGTCTATCCACTGATCTATTGCATATCAAAACTTTGTATTGATACAATTGTCGTTTTGTTTATTGTTGCCAAAATACACACTTTTTTACATTTATCTTTAAACATACATGTAGCAATATGTTTGATTCACTAAGGGCTTTTCCATTTAAACAGTTGGGGGAGTGGTCGTGAACTTGTTTTGGCCCCACTACCCACACAGATTGAACTACTTAAGGTAGGTAGTATGGATTCAAAAAATGATGTTTGACATTTTTTGGAAAAGGACTTTCTTTGCTATTTATGTACTTTCATATCCTTACCTCAATATGCAGTTAGTATATTAGCTGAAAAAGTAATAAAAAGTGGCAATATTGAGGTTTCTTCGGACGGCTTTTGGCAGAATTTGGTTATACAAAATTACCTTATCATCGTTTTCTCGGAATACCATTTTTGCTGTGAGTACTTAAGTTGCTGCGCTCTAGTAGAATAAATACTGGGTATAACTGCAAAATATTTTGCACCGCAGTGCCTAATGAGTATATCTACTGCATGAATTAAAAGAAATCATAATATATTTAATGGTTTCTGAATTATAGGCGTTAATTATGTGAAAAAATGACACAAAATAGTTTTTTTCGACAACAAATCTTTTTTCACGTAAACAACACAACATATCTGATTTCTGTGATATTCATGCAGTAGATATGCATAACAGTAATCCCTGTGCTAAATTACAAGCTTGTAACTTGAATACGTTTTTGGTTAGAGCGCGGCAAAAAATACCTAATTTTCCCTATTATGGCGGCCATATTGGATACCTAATTTGCATATTTTATGCGAAACATGAAGAAAAAAACTTAACTTGGTATGTATCTGCATACCAAATATGGTTGATCTGTTTTGAAAACTAAAGATTTTTTGTGGAATCCATACTACCTACCTTAAACACTCCCTTCCCACACATCTCAATATAATTTCTGCCTCATACATGTACCTTGAGAAAATGCCCCCCTCCTGCATTTTAATTACTTATCAACTTTTCAAATATCGATGCCTCATATTTACCCCACCCACAAACAAATTAATTTATACCCCCACCCCACACAATTTGAATGTTATTTTATTTTACCTGGTAACGCATTAAAAAAACTCAGGTCCCCACATTAAAATGTTTAATGCAAAACCCATAATTATGATTGAAAACCCCTCCTTACAGTTTTCTTGTGGATTTCCTTGTCCTCAAGTTTCTGGCAAAGACCTTCCAGCTCTCCTAATTGCCCCATAAATTCCAGCCAGCTCCTAAGGCTTACTTTAGAGATTTGCAGAGGCAATCAAGCCATGATTAACCATCAACCCCTTGACATTACTAGTAGACATTCTATTGTTAAGGACCCGTAGGCGTAGACATGACTTTTTAAACATTTGTTTTCACCAGAAAGACATACAGTTATTATACCACGGGCGTCCAGTCGTACAACCGGTAACTTTATCACTCAGACATGATCCTCTACCCGGTGACTTTATGAAAACTTTTATTATACCCAGGGCTGGGATCTTTTATTATGTGATTGTATTTGTAATTGATTACAGAAAAATGCTGTAATTGATTATGTTTTTGAATATGTCCTGCAATTGTAATATATGTTTCTGTGTAATTGCGTTTAGTTACATCAATTACACAAACCATACAAGATACCTAATGCCTGAGTTGTGATACTGTGATCCCAACGTGTCATTAACATAACTGTGCTAATTAATGAGAAGGACACATTTGGCTGGCAGTGTCCAATACTACTGGTTTCTCAGACAGTGGATTACCAACTGTCACTGTCCAAGGGTCAATAGAGACCATTATAGCTAATGCAATTAAACACTAGTCAGCATGCTTTGTGGAATATATTTGCTCAATAACATTTTATTTCAATAAATTGTCCTTGTCTAGTTCTGTCAGCAGGGCTGGGTGCTATTACACAAAATCAATTACAATTACATTTCATTTGTCATTGCAATTAAAATTACAGATGCGTTAATTGGACCTACGTACTTATTAGTTAGTGAGTATTAACTAGTTTAACATATTCAACATAGACAAAAGTCTATGGAGTTATGTCTTTATTCTAATTAAGTCCTGCTGTCACAAAGTCACAATGCCTGTAGTAGACATTACCATTAGTGTAATGGGGACAAGAGAACGGCAGTGGGCAACTTTAAAGGGGTGAGTGTAGATGACAGTGAAACTAACAGCTGCAGCACTGTCAGTGTAGCCATAACTCCACTGCTGTCCCAATGAGGCACCTTGGAGACCCATTAGCGAAGTAGCCCACGTTTGGGACTTGGAGTTCAACTAAGGTGATTAACTGACCAGATGGAAACTTGTGTTGCCCCTTTGTGGTAAACAGGGGTTGGTAACAGGTCAATTTACCCCTTTGGGAGACATCTACACTGGATAATATAGTTTTGTTTACGTTATTTAGTATATATTAAGGGTCTCTGTGTACTATCTTACTGATTGTTATAATAGTGTTATATAATATTTAATTGCATATCAGTCTTATGAACATATATTAGTAATTTACACTATTATTATCATCCAACTGTGTGACTAAATTAGAGTAGGAAGACAACATTGGATCAACCAGGTAATCTGTCCCACAACATTGAGATGGCAGATTCACCACAGACCCACTCTTCCCTGTCACTGTTTGCGAGTGACTGAACTGGAATTGGAAATGCTAAAGTCTAGTTGTCGATGCTCAGTAAACCCGTATAATTTATTTCGGCCGACTATTTGTTTACAATATTACTCGTATTACGTATATAATATAAGCACTCGTGAATCCGGATCCACCCCGATTTCGCCGTGATAACTTGAGTTTTGTCTAAATTTGATATATCAGAGCGTTAGTTCCATCATTCAATATCATCCCAGGCATATTTATATTACGAAAATAGTGTGTCTTAGCGCACTTTGAAGCCCAAACAGCGACCCGGTTTGCGCTATTCTGCACCGCTGCGGTCGTGCGTTACCGCATCGCGCTCATAAAATGAGCGATATAGCGGCGTATGTTGATGCAAATCGGGGCCCTATGTACGCCTCAGAAGTGCACTAAGACGCAATATTCGGAAACGTAAATATACGTGGGATAAGGTTGAATAATTGAACTAACGCACTGATGTATCAAAGTTAGGCAAAACTCAAGTTACAACGGCGAAATCGAGGTGGATCATGATTCTACGCAAGTGCCCATATGTAAATTACATTTCCTAAGTAGTTCTTGCGTCGCGCAATTCCGTGACGATGCGATATCACTGAACTAGACAATGGACGAATTTAGTCACATATCTAGTTAGAACAGCAACGATATAAATATATGCAGATAGCATAGTACATACCTCTGAATAAATTCAAACGATGTGTTCCCTTCGCTTCCCTAGTTCCCTTTCACAAATGCCTTCGTCTTCCAGACCAGATTACCGGTATTTTGGGCGTTGAACATAATATGGCATATCGCATGTACACAGCAGCCCAGCGCGTTAGCGTGTATGAAAAATTAGCTGCCAACAATAATGTGGTTGAAGACGATTGTTATGTGGCTGGTCAGTGTTAAAACGATGTCCTTGGCTAGACGAATGACGGAACCACTTTATCGGTGCCACTGCTATGGCCTTCATCTCGCCAGTGCGTAGTCCTGATTCTAATTGTATAGATAAACCAGTCTATGTTGTTTTGTGTATATAAATCTGGTTTGATTTGGTTTTAAAACTGCAAATGTGAAATACATAGGCCCACACACCACAAGTTATAACATTGTTGGATTGCAACAAAAAATAGCATTGTCACCATTGAACAAATATCCCGTTTACACTTCAGCAAACGTGCCCAGCATGTGGACTACTTCTTAATTTCTGTATAATTTATAGATTACATGAAGATCTGCAGATCCAGCGCCCAACATATATATATTTATATATATATATATATATAATGTATATATATATATGTATATATATATATATATATATATAACATGTATATATATATATATATCATAAAGAAATTAGTATAATTGCTTTATGACATCGTCAATAAGTTATTGGTCCTCCGTAATTTTAAAGTCAACAATGTCGGCCCGGCAATAGGTTTTGGTTAGTTACAGTTCAGATGTAACAATTATAGACAAAGTCAATACTTTTGACAAGTTAAACAAATGGGTGCACTTTTTATTAAATTGACTATGGGTAATTGTCATAAATTATTCACACATCACCTACTTTGGCGATGAAAGAAGATAACAGTTATGGATATGTTTTATAATATAAATATTGTTTTAGCCGAAATGTACATTGTAGTACGAATACACTTTGTTGTAAAAAGCGAAATATGTTTATGTGAACAACAGCGAGAGTATAAGTACTGTTTGAATGGTATACATATATGTTGTTGTACAAAAGTGAACCGAATCATTCTCCCACCAAAATATAATAGTTCGGTTGAAAATCCCCACCCATATTTTCCATAATTCCCCGCGAAGTACTGACCATTTCCTGACGAATCCCACTTGAAAGTTACACTGGCGCGTCTGCGCATATGTCACTTGCAGGTGACGGACGTGATCGTTATTTCGCGGGGGACGTTCTGTCAATGGTTGGTGGATGTCATAGATGCAGTTTTTAAACCTAGGGTTCGTAGACAAACTCTAGGGTTTCGTTTTTTGATCCAGTGGACAAATCGATACGAAACCAACGCGAGGGGATCGAATTCGTTTCTACTGTGAACAAAATTACCTTATTGGTCGTGTGATTTTACTGGTTTTCTGCCGGGACAGTTTTAAATTTGACTGATTAGCAGATTTTGTGCTGGTTTTAACAAGGTTTTGATGCTACACTCAGTGTTTACAAGGGTGAAACATGTTTATCGATCATGTAGTGGATCATTATCATCATAATAATATGACCAACATATCATCTTCTTCGTTGTTTTCATCTGAATCATATCATCTTCATATGCATCACCGTCATCGATCTCTTCTTCATGTTCATTGTCAATACCATCAATCATCATCACGATTCTACATCATCACCATCCTAATTATTGATAATCATGATTTTCATCACCTCATTCGTCTTTGTGTGTGCGCAAGTGTGTGTGTGTGTTCGCGTGTATGTGGGGGGGGGGGTGTTTGAATGTGTAATCATATGTACCTATAAAAATATAAGTTCTTATATAGCGCAGTATCCAGTCCTCAGGACTGCTCAAAGCGCTTTACACTTTACTCCCTGGCAGACCTGTTCAATCGAACACAATCTCGACTTCTCTGGGAAGCATTCAGCCACGCTGCAATTAATGCGCGAAGACTATTCGTACACAAATATCCACCACTGTCTATAGCCAGGCATTCATTCGTACAGTTGAGTGAACTGAAGCAATGTACAGTAAACGAACTTGGTCCGACACCGCCGCACAGGATTCGAACCCGCGTTCCGGAGCTCTTACCGCTGCGCTACTGTGCTCCACGTGACCTATGTTCCACTCCACCCCATCCTATACATATATAATATATATATATAGTGCGTACATATATGTTAATGTGCGACATGCTGCTTAAGTGTCGAGCACCAACGGGACCTGTCACCTAAAATGTTGAAGCCTCGTCAATGACAACTCAATATTTAAACCTGAATTTCAACAGAATGTCCGACAGCTGCTAATGTTCAGCACCGTCTTTGACGGCTTGACGGACCTTAATTGTTGCTAGGTCAATGGAATGACAGTCTTTTTACATAACGATGAGATGGGAAAAGGTAAATCTATCTGTTCACTGTAATTTTCGTATCAATAAAACTATGTATATCAATTCTCCCGTATGACTTTGCTGCCAACAAAAAAATTTCTAATATAGACCCCTTATTTATGGCAATAAAAATAAGTCTAACATAATTATGTGCCTTTACACTCCATTGTAATATGTCATCCGCATGATCAAAATAACATTAAACACCTGTAAGAATGTAGGTAGGTAGGTAGGCTTTATTTGGAAATGTATATATCATACATACAAACATAAACAATCGGTAAAACAATCGAACAAATTATATACAATTCCAGGTTGACAGCGGAGCCAATTAAGGCTGTAACCAGGTTGTTTTAATTATTCCAACGTAAGATGATAATGAGTAAGTAAACTGGTCGCCGTCATCCACAAAATAAAAACGTCGTGTGCCGGCCCGCTGGGATTAGACAACATAGGTAAGACAAACAGGAAGATAAGAACGGGACGATAAATGTCATCTTTGAATACGAGAAGACGTCCAACGATGATATTATAATTATAAAGGATAATATGAAATATTACATATGTATGTATGCATAATATAATAGTCAAATTAAAGCTTAGCCCTATGTACGTGCCCAACAGAACATGGATTCACTGGCTGGCAGTATTGTTGAACGCTGGGTATCCCATATTACACATTGAATTCATGTGTATAGTACTGCCGGGATGGGAACCATCCCAAGATTAATCTGTTTTCAAAACAACCCCTCACCCGAAATGGCCATTAGTTGCACGGAGGTTGTTAAACTCCCATCAATGAAGGATTCGCGGGCTTCGGTAGATGCTTTGATCGTGTGTGCATGTATATAGTCAGCGATACATCACAGTATGTTTATTCACGTGAGTAGTATATAGAGTACACACAGCCTCGCCCCGCCCCTTTTTAGACCTAACTACGTGCATAAAAAACGTTATTATCTTTTTCGGGAACCTACTTATAAAAAAAAGATCAAAGGGTTTTGTGTAACCCGAGAGAAATCGGGAACCTACTTATAAAAAACGTGATTGATGGCCTGTCACTTTTTGATTGATGCTATAGAGGTGCCACCTAGCGAGTAGCCCAGTAATTAGTTTAGCCCTAGCGGCTATAAAGACGTCCCTAGTTACCTTAGCAGCGTCCGTAGTTACGTGATAACGCCCTCTAGTGATTATTCCAGTAACAGCGTCCCTAGTTACGATACGGCTATATAGCTGAAACCACCGTGGTTATATTATAGCTAAAACCACCGTGGTTACGAAGTTAGTGCCTAGCGATCAACGTTAGGATATAACAGCGTCCCTAGTTACGTTCTTTATATAACCATACGGTTATAGCTAAAACCACCGTGGTTATAAATAAATAAATTAATAATTAATTAATTATATATATATATAGGCCTGTCACTTTTTGATTGATGACCCTTCCTTGAGGTGTCACCACCTAGCGGTTATCCCAGTGACTAATTCCCTAGCGATCAACGTAGGACCTACCGTTGTGCTTACGTAAGCACTTATATAGCGTCCCTAGCGACCGTTGTATATATATATATATATGTAATAGGCCTTTATATAACCACAACGGTTATAGCTAAAACCACTGTGGTTATAACGGCGCTCTAAACCCATTGTGTGAGAATAACACCGCTGTACCCTATGTAGCAGTAGCCAGCAGCGCTGGCCTATGATCTGGCGGCCTAGTCGCCTTGCCACGACGTCTTCCGCACACCGAGCTCCACCTTCGTGCCAGTTAATGCCAGCACGATATATATATATATATATATATATATATATATATATTTTATATATATATATATATGCTTATGTAAGCCCGTATATAACCACAACGGTTATAGCGGCGCTGCGCTCTAAACCCATTGTGTGAAAATAACCCCGCTGTACCCTATGTAGCAGCAGCGGCGTGCGCTCGCAGCAGCAGCAGCAGCAGCAGCAGCCATGACCTATGATCCGGCGGCCTAGTTTCTAAATATAACCATGCGACTAGCCGGCTCTGTAACGGCGTTAATTTCAGCCGTGGCGCTATCAAAACGAAACGAATCCCATGCATGCATTTAGCGTTTAAAAGCTGTACTCAGCGGCCTGTTAAAGCAGGATGGTTATATGCGGTGGATAGACGAATGGACGCAAAATGGTGTAAGTTATGTTTTATTAATAGAAGTCACGGTGGCGTGAGCCAGGTCTGCGTAATGTTTGCTTGAGAGCCTCGTCCCTGCCGTAGCCGAGCGGCGCGTGAGTTGTCCCCGTCAAACTGCCGTTGTAGCATTTGTTGAGCGACCGGCTGGAATTAACGGCAAGTTTTCACACGACATACATGTTTGTTGTAGAGTGTTGTGTGTAGGCAGGTGTATTTCCTTTCCACGTCGAGGCAGGTGGATTCTGTGAAATAATGCATATGAATAATGAGGAGTTTCCCAAGAACTAAATCACTGTTATTAATATAAAAGTAAATAATAAAGAATAGTTTAATACAAGAATAGCATATAAATAATATAAAAAGTAATTAATATAAAACTTACCGATAGGATAAAAGACGAAATACCGCTGTACTAAATAAAATAAAACTTACCGCTGTTCTTTGCATATGAATAATGGAGGAGAACTAAATCACTGTTATTAATATAAGAGGAGAACTAAATCAATAATTAATCAAGAATAGTAATTAATAAAGAATAGCATATTATTAATATAAAAGTAATTAATAAAGAATATAAAACTTACGGATAGGCTAAAAGACGACTTAACGCTCTACTAAATAAATAAAATAAAATAAAACTTACCGCTGATCTTTCGTGGAAGGTTGCTCAGACGTTGTGCTGGCGGTAGCCATGATTGAATGAAAATGAGCAACGACCGTTGCATGCATGCATTATTTCCTAAAGTCATTTATGCGTTAAGCGCGCATGCGCGAAAATGTTAAGCGCGCATGCGCAAAAGTGAAGTAAAACATTGAAGGCAAAGAGATCAAAATGGCAATAAACGAACGTTTAAATCATAAAATGAACCGTTGTATACGCTTAGTTAGGGATCAGGCATATTGTGGAGTATTAATAATAGAGAAATTCGATGTGAAAGTCACATTTGACAACGAACGCGCTAACGTGAACGTAGAATTTTTTTCTTGGCAATAACTAGAAACCGGATGGTGACGCAAGCCAGCTGTGGCGCGCGTGACGCTAATGGGGGTAGCTTATCACGATCGGAATGTGAAGCTAGAACAATGCCATTTCAAAAACGATACACGAACTATAAAAGCATGAATTGAAGCGTTGTTTAGGATCAGTGGAGAGTAGGGATCTGTGTAGTGCCATTATATTATAGAAAATCGATGTAAATAACGTTTGTGAACGAAAAGCACTACATGACCGTTCATTTTTTTCTTTCCGAAAGCAAAGACATCCGAGACTAGTCAGTTATGCGTTAGGCGATTAGTAGGATCTGCTTTGTGCTGTAGGGGTGCGTGCGTAGCGATAACGAGTTGGACGTTATCATCGAGGAGGCACTAGGCGTACCACACATCGAACCGCCGACGTACGAGAGTCTGTACACGGTGTCGCCAACACCGCCGGAAGTGATACAACGTCAAGTCATCGCGACGGGTCGGGGTCAGTTGGCCTTCCGCTATGAGCGGCACGCGATGTCCCCCCTCGCCGAACACCTCAGTGAGATGATTCTGGAGAGGGCGCGCGATCGATGCGGCGCTGTATCTGGTCCAGTTCGTTTCGGACTGGCTGCTAGGCACGGACTGGCGCGACTACATCAACCGCGCTCTGCTGGAGTCGACCGTCCATACGTACATTCAGCGCAGGAGCGGACTCGAATAGAACATTATGCTTGCTTTGTTTGCTATAACATTGGTTAAAAATAAAAGCCGTTGTTTTGAATGTTGTACTACGATGGCGACGCTTAATAAAACGTTGAAAATGTACTTTCCGTTCGACAGTCCCACACAGCTCCCCGAAAGTGCCACACAATTTCCTGACAGTCCCACACAGCTCCTTGACAGTCACACACAGCTCCCCGGCAGTACGTCTAGCTTGTTACATGTTTGCCTTCCGTACATGGTCTAGCTTGTTACACGTCTGCCTTCCATACATGTACTAGCTTTTTACTTATTTGCTATCCATACATGGTCTAGCTTGTTACATGTTTGCCTTCCATACACGGACTAGCTTGATACATGTTTACCTTCCATACACGGTCTGGCTTGTTACATGTCTGCCTTCCATACATGGTCTAGCTTGTTACATGTCTGCCTTTCATACATGGTCTAGCCTGTTACATGTCTGCCTTCCGTACATGGACTAGCTTGTTACATGTTGGCCTTCCGTACATGGGCTAGCTTGTTACATGTTTGCCTTACGTACATGGACTAGCTTGTTACATGTGTGCCTTCCATACACGAACAAGCTTGTTACATGTTTGCCTTACGTACATGGACTAACTTGTTACATGTTTGCCTTCCATACACGGACTAGCTTGTTACATGTTTGCCTTACATACATGGACTAGCTTGTTACATGTTTGCCTTCCATATATGGTCTAGCTTGTTACAGGTCTGCCTTTCATACATGGTCTAGCTTGATACATGTTTCCCTTCCGTACATGGACTAGCTTGTTACATGTTTACCTTCCATACACGGACTAGCTTGTTACATGTTTACCTTCCATACACGGACTAGCTTGTTACATGTTTGCCTTCCATACACGGACTAGTTTGTTACATGTTTGTCTTCCGTACATGGTCTGGCTTGTTACATGTCTGTCTTCCATACATGGTCTAGCTTGCTACATGTTTCCCTTCCATACATGGTCTAACTTGTGACATGTTTGCCTTCCATACACGGACTAGCTTGTTACATATTTGCATTCCATACATGATCTAGCTTGTTACATGTCTACCTTCCATATATGGTCTAGCTTGTTACATGTCTGCCTTCCGTACATGGACTAGGTTCCCTGACAGTCCCACACAGCTTCCGACAGTCACACGCAGTTCCCTGACAGTCCCACACAGCTCCATGACAGTCCCACACAGTTTCCGACAGTCCCACACAGCTTCCCGACAGTCTCATACAGCTTCCGACAGTCCCACACAGCTCCATGACATTTATTTTATTTAGGTCTTATTATTTAGCAATAGACCGGTAAGTTGCCTTTTACACGAGTCCTATTAATTATCTTTATTAATTAATAAGAACCTCATTAGTCATGTTTTGATTTAATTTGGGAACCTCCTCATTAGTCACAGCGATAGAGCGGTAGGTTCTGGCAGTCCCACACAGCTCCATGACAGTCCCACACAGTTTCCGACAGTCCCACACAGCTCCATAACAGTATTACACAGCTTCCTGACAGTCCCACACAGTTCCTGGCAGTCCCACACAGCTCCCCGACAGTCACACGCAGTTCCCTGACAGTCCCACACAGCTCCCTGACAGTCCCACACAGTTTCCGACAGTCCCACACAGCTTCCCGACAGTCTCATACAGCTTCCGACAGTCCCACACAGCACCATGACATTTATTTTATTTAGGTCTTATTATTTAGCAATAGACCGGTAAGTTGCCTTTTACACGAGTCCTATTAATTATCTTTATTAATTAATAAGAACCTCATTAGTCATGTTTTGATTTAATTCGGGGACCTCCTCATTAGTTACAGCGATAGAGCGGTAGGTTCTGGCAGTCCCACACAGCTCCATGACAGTCCCACACAGTTTCCGACAGTCCCACACAGCTTCCCGACAGTCTCATACAGCTTCCGACAGTCACACGCAGTTCCCTGACAGTCCCACACAGTTACCCGACAGTCACACAAAACTCCCGACAGTCCCACACAGCTCCATGACAGTCCCACACAGTTCCTGGCAGTCCCACACAGCTTCCCGACAGTCCCACACAGCTCCCTGGCTACATGTCTCCCTTGTGACATGTTTGCCTTCCATACATGGTCTAGCTTGTTACATGTTTGCCTTCCATACACGGACTAGGTTGTTACATATTTGCCTTCCATACATGAACTAGCTTGTTACATGTATGCCTTCCATATATGGTCTAGCTTGTTACATGTTTGCCTTTCATACATGGTCTAGCCTGTTACATGTCTGCCTTCCGTACATGGACTAGGTTGTTACAGCTCCCTGACAGTCCCACACAGTTCCCTGACAGTCCCACACAGTTACCCGACAGTCACACAAAACTCCTGACAGTCCCACACAGCTCCATAACAGTATAACACAGCTTCCTGACAGTCCCACACAGTTCCTGGCAGTCCCACACAGCTCCATGACAGTCCCACACAGTTCCCCGACAGTCACACACAGCTTCCCGACAGTCCCACACAGCTCCCTGAAAGTATCACACAATTCCCTGACAGTCCCACACAGCTCCCTGACAGTCACACACAGCTCCCCGGCAGTACCATACAATTCCCTGACAGTCCCACACAGCTCCTGACAGTCCCACACAGTTCCATTACAGTCACACACAACTCTTGACAGTCAAACACAGCTCCCTGACAGTCACACGCAGTTCCCTGACAGTCCCACACAGTTGGAAGGTAAACATGTAACAAGCTAGTCCATGTACGGAAGGGAAACATGTATCAAGCTAGACCATGTATGAAAGGCAGACCTGTAACAAGCTAGACCATATATGGAAGGCAAACATGTAACAAGCTAGTCCATATATGTAAGGCAAACATGTAACAAGCTAGTCCGTGTATGGAAGGCAAACATGTAACAAGTTAGTCCATGTACGTAAGGCAAACATGTAACAAGCTTGTTCGTGTATGGAAGGCACACATGTAACAAGCTAGTCCATGTACGTAAGGCAAACATGTAACAAGCTAGCCCATGTACGGAAGGCCAACATGTAACAAGCTAGTCCATGTACGGAAGGCAGACATGTAACAGGCTAGACCATGTATGAAAGGCAGACATGTAACAAGCTAGACCATGTATGGAAGGCAGACATGTAACAAGCCAGACCGTGTATGGAAGGTAAACATGTATCAAGCTAGTCCGTGTATGGAAGGCAAACATGTAACAAGCTAGACCATGTATGGATAGCAAATAAGTAAAAAGCTAGTACATGTATGGAAGGCAGACGTGTAACAAGCTAGACCATGTACGGAAGGCAAACATGTAACAAGCTAGACGTACTGCCGGGGAGCTGTGTGTGACTGTCAAGGAGCTGTGTGGGACTGTCAGGAAATTGTGTGGCACTTTCGGGGAGCTGTGTGGGACTGTCGAACGGAAAGTACATTTTCAACGTTTTATTAAGCGTCGCCATCGTAGTACAACATTCAAAACAACGGCTTTTATTTTTAACCAATGTTATAGCAAACAAAGCAAGCATAATGTTCTATTCGAGTCCGCTCCTGCGCTGAATGTACGTATGGACGGTCGACTCCAGCAGAGCGCGGTTGATGTAGTCGCGCCAGTCCGTGCCTAGCAGCCAGTCCGAAACGAACTGGACCAGATACAGCGCCGCATCGATCGCGCGCCCTCTCCAGAATCATCTCACTGAGGTGTTCGGCGAGGGGGGACATCGCGTGCCGCTCATAGCGGAAGGCCAACTGACCCCGACCCGTCGCGATGACTTGACGTTGTATCACTTCCGGCGGTGTTGGCGACACCGTGTACAGACTCTCGTACGTCGGCGGTTCGATGTGTGGTACGCCTAGTGCCTCCTCGATGATAACGTCCAACTCGTTATCGCTACGCACGCACCCCTACAGCACAAAGCAGATCCTACTAATCGCCTAACGCATAACTGACTAGTCTCGGATGTCTTTGCTTTCGGAAAGAAAAAAATGAACGGTCATGTAGTGCTTTTCGTTCACAAACGTTATTTACATCGATTTTCTATAATATAATGGCACTACACAGATCCCTACTCTCCACTGATCCTAAACAACGCTTCAATTCATGCTTTTATAGTTCGTGTATCGTTTTTGAAATGGCATTGTTCTAGCTTCACATTCCGATCGTGATAAGCTACCCCTATTAGCGTCACGCGCGCCACAGCTGGCTTGCGTCACCATCCGGTTTCTAGTTATTGCCAAGAAAAAAATTCTACGTTCACGTTAGCGCGTTCGTTGTCAAATGTGACTTTCACATCGAATTTCTCTATTATTAATACTCCACAATATGCCTGATCCCTAACTAAGCGTATACAACGGTTCATTTTATGATTTAAACGTTCGTTTATTGCCATTTTGATCTCTTTGCCTTCAATGTTTTACTTCACTTTTGCGCATGCGCGCTTAACATTTTCGCGCATGCGCGCTTAACGCATAAATGACTTTAGGAAATAATGCATGCATGCAACGGTCGTTGCTCATTTTCATTCAATCATGGCTACCGCCAGCACAACGTCTGAGCAACCTTCCACGAAAGATCAGCGGTAAGTTTTATTTTATTTTATTTATTTAGTAGAGCGTTAAGTCGTCTTTTAGCCTATCCGTAAGTTTTATATTCTTTATTAATTACTTTTATATTAATAATATGCTATTCTTTATTAATTACTATTCTTGATTAATTATTGATTTAGTTCTCCTCTTATATTAATAACAGTGATTTAGTTCTCCTCCATTATTCATATGCAAAGAACAGCGGTAAGTTTTATTTTATTTAGTACAGCGGTATTTCGTCTTTTATCCTATCGGTAAGTTTTATATTAATTACTTTTTATATTATTTATATGCTATTCTTGTATTAAACTATTCTTTATTATTTACTTTTATATTAATAACAGTGATTTAGTTCTTGGGAAACTCCTCATTATTCATATGCATTATTTCACAGAATCCACCTGCCTCGACGTGGAAAGGAAATACACCTGCCTACACACAACACTCTACAACAAACATGTATGTCGTGTGAAAACTTGCCGTTAATTCCAGCCGGTCGCTCAACAAATGCTACAACGGCAGTTTGACGGGGACAACTCACGCGCCGCTCGGCTACGGCAGGGACGAGGCTCTCAAGCAAACATTACGCAGACCTGGCTCACGCCACCGTGACTTCTATTAATAAAACATAACTTACACCATTTTGCGTCCATTCGTCTATCCACCGCATATAACCATCCTGCTTTAACAGGCCGCTGAGTACAGCTTTTAAACGCTAAATGCATGCATGGGATTCGTTTCGTTTTGATAGCGCCACGGCTGAAATTAACGCCGTTACAGAGCCGGCTAGTCGCATGGTTATATTTAGAAACTAGGCCGCCGGATCATAGGTCATGGCTGCTGCTGCTGCTGCTGCTGCGAGCGCACGCCGCTGCTGCTACATAGGGTACAGCGGGGTTATTTTCACACAATGGGTTTAGAGCGCAGCGCCGCTATAACCGTTGTGGTTATATACGGGCTTACATAAGCATATATATATATATATAAAATATATATATATATATATATATATATATATCGTGCTGGCATTAACTGGCACGAAGGTGGAGCTCGGTGTGCGGAAGACGTCGTGGCAAGGCGACTAGGCCGCCAGATCATAGGCCAGCGCTGCTGGCTACTGCTACATAGGGTACAGCGGTGTTATTCTCACACAATGGGTTTAGAGCGCCGTTATAACCACAGTGGTTTTAGCTATAACCGTTGTGGTTATATAAAGGCCTATTACATATATATATATATATACAACGGTCGCTAGGGACGCTATATAAGTGCTTACGTAAGCACAACGGTAGGTCCTACGTTGATCGCTAGGGAATTAGTCACTGGGATAACCGCTAGGTGGTGACACCTCAAGGAAGGGTCATCAATCAAAAAGTGACAGGCCTATATATATATATAATTAATTAATTATTAATTTATTTATTTATAACCACGGTGGTTTTAGCTATAACCGTATGGTTATATAAAGAACGTAACTAGGGACGCTGTTATATCCTAACGTTGATCGCTAGGCACTAACTTCGTAACCACGGTGGTTTTAGCTATAATATAACCACGGTGGTTTCAGCTATATAGCCGTATCGTAACTAGGGACGCTGTTACTGGAATAATCACTAGAGGGCGTTATCACGTAACTACGGACGCTGCTAAGGTAACTAGGGACGTCTTTATAGCCGCTAGGGCTAAACTAATTACTGGGTTACTCGCTAGGTGGCACCTCTATAGCATCAATCAAAACGTGACAGGCCATCAATCACGTTTTTTATAAGTAGGTTCCCGATTTCTCTCGGGTTACACAAAACCCTTTGATCTTTTTTTTATAAGTAGGTTCCCGAAAAAGATAAGAACGTTTTTTATGCACGTAGTTAGGTCTAAAAAGGGGCGGGGCGAGGCTGTGTGTACTCTATATACTACTCACGTGGGTCAAGATAACTGAAAGAATACCAACTAAACATGCTTATAATGTGTTCTGTTTTTTACAGTGTTTGAATTTGTCACTTATTTATATTTATAATATGACCTTATAAGTGCAGATCGAGGTTCATTAGACTGAATGGTTCAAACGAGTGATCTTTTTATTATTGTTACACAGTCAATTTACCCTTTCACCGTTACGTATGTGTGAGAGTCCGTACCATAGGTTGACCTTTTTCACGTGATCCGTTTAATGTTCAAGTTTATTGAAGTTACAAAACTGATCAGTGCAGGAGTGCAAATGGATAAACACTTTTTCCTAGTTCCGCACATGACGTGAACACGTGTATTCACGTGACTATACGTACGTCTAGGACCGTACCAATTAATTTCTCAAGTTCTGCACGCGAACAAAAAGAACACGAATTCACGTGAATGTGCGTACGGGTAAAACAGTGCCAGTTTCTCCAGTTCCACATCTAAAAAAATAAGTGAATTAATTATTCACCTGAATACACGTGCTGCTAGAATCGTATCGGTTTCCCCAGATCGACACGTGAAATTTTAAAACATGTCAATTCACGTAAATACACCTTCCACTACAACCATACCAGTTTTTTTCAGTTGAATGCCTGAATTTATGAAGATGCACGTGCATTCACGTGAATACATGTGAATTAATTATACACACACTGGTGGAGCCGTACCAGTTACGAACAAGAAAGACATTTGTGAAACTGCATGGTTCCAAATTGGTTCCTTGTTTACTCGGTTGTCTGGAGGGGGGGGGCAAAATTCCAATTGCACCCCCCCTTAATTGAGGCTTGCCAAAAAACCTCAAATGGCGTCGGAACGAAATTAATTAAATATAAAGTGCCATGCAAGTGCCAGTGTCACGAAACGTTCTCAGAACGTTTTTACAACTTTAGCAATACATCTTACGACATATTACTTACTCACAGTCCATGGTATTCCCATGTCTTGACCGAAAATGATTGGGCATGTAGCATAGTATACCATTAATTTATGTGCGTTTTGCAATAAAATGTGCACTGTGTCAGAACGTTCTAGTAACGTTCTCTTAACGTTATTGAAGCGTTACGTTCCATGAACGTTCAACGTACGTTCTTCGAACATTGTATCAGAACGTTCTAGTAACGTTCTCATGACGTTATTGAAGCGTTATGTTCCACGAATGTTCTGCGAACGTTCCTGCCATTAACAGATGCAGATATTTAAAAACACAGTCCACAGTATCCTCATGTCTTGACCAAAAATTATCGGGCATATAGTACACACCATTTACGTACTTACATTTTGTAATAAAATGTACATTGTGTCAGAACGTTCCAGTACCGTTCTCATAACGTTATTGAAGCGTTACGTTCCACGAACGTTCTGCAAACGTTCCTGCTATTAGCAGATGCAGATATTAAAAAACACATTCCACGATATCCTCATGCATTGGCAGAAAATGATTGGGTATATAGTATACGCCGTTTAATTACATACGTTTTGTAATAAAATGTACATTGTGTCAGAACGTTCCAGTAACGTTCTCATAACGTTATTGAAGCGTTACGTTCCACGAACGTTCTGCGAACGTTCCTGCTATTAGCAGATGCAGATATTAAAAAACACATTCCACGATATCCCCATGCATTGGCAGAAAATGATTGGGTATATAGTATACGCCATTTAATTACTTACGTTTTGTAATAAAATGTACATTGTGTCAGAACGTTCTAGTAACGTTCTCATAACGTTATATGCGTTACGTTCCACGAACGTTCTGCAAACGTTCCTACACTATAGCACATGCAATTGTTTTTAAACATACTGTTTATTTCCCATTACAGCGTTTATATCTTAACACTGATGGTGTAGAAAACCTGTTTATTACCGTGAAACGTCATATATATATAAAAAAAATTCCGTAACCTAAATATAACATTGTGCTAACGTTAGCAGAACGTTATGTGTTTGCTGGGTTGCACTAACCGGATCGGTGCTTACCCGGTGTTGTAGTGTCGCGATGTTGACGACCTCCGGCTGCATTACGTTGTGACTAGACGGTGCTAGGGATCGGCTGACAGATGGTGACCGTGGTCGGTTGACAGACGGCGCAATTGGCCTGCTGACAGACGGCGACTGTGGTCGGCTGCCAGATGGTGACGTTGGTCGGCGGACAGATGCCGCGAACGGTCATGTAGTAGGTTCGTCTACGTCGCCGTCGCTGAAGGTTGCAGGAGCGTCCCAAGCATGGTGTTAGTTACAACGCTGTCATGGTCGCCGTTACGATCTTATACGGAATTATTAAAAACATAGTGATCATAGCAACAGACAGCCAATCAACGGCGAAAACATTAGAAAACTACGTCATCATCTCGTTAGCATAGGCGATCCAGCAAGGCCTTCGACATTTTATTTGACCTGTTTTCATAGTTCACCATTTATTCAACAGGAAGCGCTACAATATATGTGACGCCATGACCACGTGATCAGATAGTTCACCATATTGCCGCAGTCGAAAACAGGCATCAATAACCATGCGTAATGGTATGTTTCATGATATAATCGACCTATTTTTATAATTCAAAACATTAGGGTGGCGAATTTAAGCGCTACCGAAAGAAACAACATTATTGCGCATGCGCAATGACCTATTTCAAGACGTCATGGCCCTAGTTATATAGTTCATCGTTTAATCAATAGGCGGCTCTGATGACTTTTTCTAGTTCACATTATTTCGACCAGGGCGCTTATTAATCTACTTAAATAGTTCGCCACGTATACGCCAGGTGGTGCTATTTGACCTCTAACCTTTGATATTTAACACTCCACCGGAAGTGGACTCATTTCCACCTGACTCATTTTGACGGGAGAATAAATCGTAAAGAACATCTATTACTACTGTTTGGTTTCTGCTAAATGTACATTATTATAGGGAGAAGTGTGAACAATTATGAGAAAACGACAGGTCAGTTACTACCAAGTGAACTTCGCAGTCCTAAATACGACACTGACAGAGACATGTTCTCGTTATGATGGAGATTTTTCATAGGCCTACCCTGAATCAAAATCAGGATACCCAATGGGATTTACTCCAATACCATCACGCACGCACACACGCATATATATATATATATATATATATATATATATATGCGTGTGTGCGTGCGTGCGTGTGTGCGTGCGTGCGTGTGTTCGTTCGTTCGTGCATGCGTGCATGGCTGTTTGCATGCGTATCTTTCGTCGAGGTGGGTTGATTTGTGCCCGGAATGTCCTGGCTCAAACTGAGCTCAGAATGTTCTGGCATAAACTGAGCCCGGAATGTCCTAGCACAATTAGCCGACCCACAAACTACCAGTGAAATGTGTTTCACGTGGCTTCAACAGTTAAATCCTTATTTTGTAATATAGTAGGCGTCGGAACGAGGTGAAATGGTGGGAGCTGAAGCTTACCAGAACACTCCAAATGCACCCATTGAGAGACCCACAAATAATCCCAAAACGCACACCCCCTTGTCGAAATATTGGAGGACTAAACATATATCCAGCCTTCTAACAAATATATCGGTGCCTATGAATATGTGTGTGTGTGTGTGTGTGTGTGTGTGTGTGTGTGTGTGTGTGTGTGTGTGTGTGTGTGTGTGTGTGTGTGTGTGTGTGTGTGTGTGTGTGTGTGTGTGTGTGTGTGTGTGTGTGTGTGTGTGTGAATGATTGAGTGAGTTAGTGTGTGTGTGTGTGTGTGTGTGTGTGTGTGTGTGTGTGTGTGTGTGTGTGTGTGTGTGTGTGTGTGTGTGTGTGTGTGTGTGTGTGTGTGTGTGTGTGTGTGTGTGTGTGTGTGTTTGTTGTTTGTGTGTGTGAGTGAGTGAGTGAGTGAGTGAGTGAGTGAGTGAGTGAGTGAGTGAGTGAGTGAGTGTGTGTGTGTTTGTGTGTGTGTGCGTGCGTGCGTGCATGTGTGTGTGTTTGTTGTTTGTGTGTGCGTGCGTGCAGGCGTGCAGGCGTGCATGGCTGCTTTCGTGTGTAATTTATATTGTTCGTAATATTAATATTTATATAAAAAGTACAAGTTAATGGTAGATAATGACGGCCAAATTGTGTTTAATAAGTTCACGAAATATTGCTCGCAGTTTTAGTGTTACACCAACGAAACGTAGTCATCTGATACCAGACAAGACATAGGTCTACAATTTGTAAACATAGCTATGCTTTGTCCGGACCCTAGGCTACTGCAAGTTTGTCTGACCTGCCGCCAGACCATCGTGAATGCGACGGACTGACTCTACGGGAATGGCGGTGGGGGTGGATCTAGGATTTCATCAAATTGTGCACAGTCCAGTACATGCTAAGCGGTTTAGACGTTCCATTATTAAAATAGTCCTACACGATGTTGGAACAATTCTTATAGAACTACATTGTTTTGTAGGCTCTATCATAATCAACATCATCGACAAGTTTGGCGCCATTCGCGTCACCTGACGTCATACGTTTTAAATTACTTGCTATGGGAATTTCGCGTCGGATGGTTTATGGTTTGTTAAATGTCACATTCAGCAAACTGATTTCGACAACCAATTTGATCGGCTTTACCATGTCATCTGGTAAATGTGTGTTAGGTGGGTGACCGTTTGCTGTTTATAGAACCCTATAATTGATTTATTTCTAATGAATGCTCCCTGCGTTCTTTCCCCTTTTTGACCGACTTCCATCTCTAGAGACAATGTGTTCTCTGCAGTTCTGGATTGTGGCGCCGTTGTCTTAGCTTCTTTGACTTCCGTATACAACGTAACCTTATAGTGGTGATGATTTTAACGTAAGCGCAGCGCCAATAATAAAATAATAAATAAAATATATTGGAGACGTTAAAATAAATAAATGAATATCATCATCGTTGTGCAGCCTTAGTGTCCCGTGGTTGGGCATGTCGTTTCCAAATCTGCCTGTCTTGCGCTATCCTCAGCCAGATGGTGCCCTTCCAGTACTCATCTAGTTCGTCTCTCCACCGTCTCGCTGGTCTTCCTCTAGATCGTTTCCCTTCGTATAGTCTCCAGGTTGTGATACGAGATGTCCATCGATTATCTCGTAGTCTGTTGATGTGCCCTGCCCAGGTCCACTTCTGTGTTCTGATTTGTTCTATCACGTCTATGACCTTTGTCTTCTCTCTTACCCAGATGTTTGTTTTTCTCTATATGTGATGTTTAACATACTTCTTTCCATCTTTGTTTGTTCTTTGCCTGTATGGTGAGTGCCCATGTTTCCGCGCCGTATGTCATCGCTGGAAGTACGCATGAGTTGAAAACTTGTCTCTTCAAGCAGGTTCCAAAGTTACCCTTGAAGATGTCGCGGTGTTTGGCGAATGCTGTCCAGCCGACAGTGATCCTACTTTGAATCTCCTTGTCTTGGTTTTTGTCTTAGATACTATATCGCTGTCCCTGCGTCGTGTTGATATATATATATTTGTGTGTCATGTTCTAGGATAACTTTTGTCTTCGAGTTGTTTATCTTTAAATCTTGTTTTTTATTTCATCAGCTAGCTCCTGCAGCATGTTTTGTAGTTCTTGCAATGTAGTAGCGCGTATGAGCATGTCGTCGGCGAAGCGAAGATGACTGAGATATTATCCGTCTATCCCCAAGCCTCTGGTTTCCCAGTTTTCGGAATATGCTTTCGAGTGTTGTCGTGAACAGCTTGGGCGATACGGTGTCACCCTGTCATACTCCTCTTTTGATGTTGATCTTTTTGCTCTTTTTTGTGTAGGTGGACTCACCGAGCTATTGGTATAGTCTTTCAGGAGATCGATGTACACATCTTCTATCCCATGTTCTTGAAGGGAGTTCAGTATTGCTTGAGTTTGCACCGAGTCGAAAGCTTTCTCGTAGTCGACGAAAGCGATGCAGAGCGGGATATTATATTATCGGCACTTCTCTTTCAGTTGGTATACGACGTGTATGTGGTCTGTCGTTGAGTACCTGCTTCTGAATTCTGCTTGCTCTCGTGGTTGGTTTTCGTTGAATGTCTTCTTTAGCCTATTCGTTACTATCTTTGTGAGTAATTTGTAGATTTTTGATAACAGACATATCGGTCTGTAATTCTTTAAGTCTTTCTTATTTCCCTTCTTGAAGATTATCACCATCTTTGCCTTCTTCCATGCGGTGGGTATTCGTCTTTCTGGTAAGCATTTAGTATACAGCTTAGCCAGTGTCTCCGAGATGGTATCTTCTCCTGCTTTTAATGTTTCAGTGTTTACATGGTCGTTGCCTGATGTCTTCCCATTCTTCATATCTTCAAATCTGTTAACATTGCTTCCACCTACCATGGTGTTATCTCTGGTACCTATTTCGGGTCAGTGTGTATAATTATATTCACTGTCGTATAGCTCGGTGTAGAATTCCTCTATTCGTTCCATGATCATATCTTTTCTTGTATTTCTCAACCCCGCTTGTCTAGAAATGTAATCAGTCTGTCTTGGCCTAGTGGCTGTGTTCTTCTAGCTTTCTTCAGCCTCTTTGATGACATAATGTTTTCTCGTATGATCTCATGTTTGTACTTTCTGATGTCCTCCTTCGCTTTCTTTTTGATGGTCTTGCATATTTCTGAATACTCTATTTGTTTTTACGGTCGCCGTTATCTCGTCGTTTCTTCATTAGTGCTCGTGTCTATGACGATATTCTCGTCACTACATACCTGTTGATTGCTTTGGCTACACATGTCGCACTTAATTACATAATCTCAATGATGCTCATGGTGTCGATGTCGTCTAGTTCCTGTAGTGTCTCGAATCGGTTTCGCAATTCGAGTTGGAATTCGATCTTTTTTCTTCCGATTTGTGTGGTGTCTACACTCGGTGGTCTCTTGTTTACCAACTTCTTCCTTTCGGCCTTGACATCCAGTTTGATGTTACTCATTACCATTCTGTGGTCATTTCCGATGTTGACTTGGTTGATGACAGTTACGTCAGTGATGTCATGTCTGGCCTGTTTGTCAGGATGTAGTCAATTTCGTTCATCGTTTCTCCATTTGGGCTTTTCCATGTCCATCTCCTCACTGCTTTCTTCTGGAACATAGTATTAATGATTTTGTACTTTCTTGATGTTGCCCATTCTACCAAGGTGTCGCCTCTTTCGTTTCTCACACATAGGCCAAATTTGCCTGTTTTTGTTTCCGAAATGTTTGCGCATTAAAATCTCCCATTACTATCGTGTGGTGATTTGGCTTTTCTAAGGTCTCATCCACGTCGTTGTAGAAGTTGGTTGTGTCTTCTTCTGAGCATGATGTTGTTTGTTGGTGCATATATTTGTACTATCTTCAGTTTGTAGCGCTTTGCTACGCATAGAACAAATTCTGCTACTCTGGGCTGATGCTGTTAACCCTCACTAAATTGTCTTTCCACTTGTTGTTTATGAGAAAGCCTACTCCTGCTTGACCGTTGTTCGCTGTGGAATGGTATAATAGATGGCCGCTTTGTATGGTAGTGAAGCATTCCTCTTTTCTCCGATCCAGATCACATCCCATACCAACTTGGATTCCCTAAGTTCTTCCTCCTGTTCTTGTATCTGTTCTCCTCCTAGTAGTGTTCTTACGTTACGTTAATGCATAAATTGTAAGTTAATTATTAGGTTTTCTACAATGTTCACTCCATCTTAGTGTCACTGTGTGTTTCTCAGTATCGATGTTCCGGCCGCTGCGTGAAACATGGTCGGCTAGCTTAACCAGTCCATGACAGCACCATCTCTTAAAACATGATAATTATAGTGTATAGGGCTGTTAGCACTTCTGCAGGTAAACAAGCCAACCTGTTCAACGTTTCAATATCACTATATCTATTTAAAGCGACACCAGCTATACATATGCTGATTACTGTGAACAAACAGGGCTACCACGTAGGCTTATGTACACGTTTATTATCAGCAACCTGCTATTTCCAATGCGTTTCCATACAAAATAGTTGTATTCGTCTAAGCCTAACAGGTACACACTTGCTTTGTGGTTATTTGCATGTTATATATATATATATATATACATGTATATACATATATATATATATATATATATATATATATATATATATATATATATATATATAATATGGCAAAACGGCATATATATATATATATTATATATATATATATATATATATATATATATATATATATATATATATGTGCCGTGTTGCATAGTTGTAGTCTTTTCATTGTAGATCGTTCCTTTCAATTTCGTATTTGGATTGCATTTGCAGTGTCCACGGCCGTGACCGCTCGTAAGTGTTACGTCTGTTTCGATATGTGTTGATCACAATTATCTGTTTGTGTCTACGCACGAATAACTCTCACACGGAAGAATCAACAAGCAATCGCACCGCCCTTGCCCCGCCTACACCATGGCACCGCCTCCATCACAGCCCCGCCTCAACCACATCGTAGCCTCCACCATAACCCCGCCTCCAGCATAACACCGCCTCCACTGCGGTCCCATCTCCACCACAGCCACGCTTCCACCATATAGCTCCGCCTCCATCATACCACCCCTCGACAACAGCCCCGCCTCCACCTTAGCCCCGCCTCTACCCTAACCACCACCGTAACACTGCCTCCATCGCAGTCACACCTCCACCATGCACAACCACGTTTCCACCATAACCCTTTCTATACGGCTTTACATTAGACTGAGTCGTCACCGAATATCAATAAGAAGCATACAAATTCGTCCATGAAGCACAGTCTAAGATTAAGTAACGGTCGTGTAAATATCGCTGTGTCCGTCGACAGAGGCGCCGCACCCTTGCGGCAGTACGCCGTGCGTGAACGGAGGCACGTGCATCATTCTCGCCGTCACGTCATACACGTGTGACTGTCTGGTCGACTTCACTGGAACCAACTGCCAGATAGGTACGTATTGACAACAGCAAATAATGCCTTAGATATATTATCAGATCTACACACGCGTCCAATGCCCCCCGACCTATGCTGGCGTGCAGTTTTGATGCCACAACCGCACACGTTTGATTCCGGCCATAAGCCTATTTCTTTATCTCACGACGCGATTATTGTATACAGAATGACGCATGCGACCAAGTTGAAACTGTTGTTTGCACCATCGCAAACACAATAGAACTGCGGAGGTACATTCAATTTATTTCGAAACGGAATGACAGCTAACTGCAACGATAAAGATCATGGTCAATATCACTGAATTTGTTAAAATCAGTAGACATGTGAACTTTTTAAATAACATTATATCTTTGTCTTATAAGTTTTCTACAGTAATTGTGCAACTGTTGGTGGAGTTGCCCAAATAATTGGATGCTGCGCGTAACCTTGTCTGATTATGTATGTTGCGCCGCTACCGTCTCATCCGATTATCCGATTACAGTAATACGCAATACGCAAATCACAGGACAAGTAGGTCTATCATGCGTTTAGAGACGACTGATGTCACACAGGGGTCTACTATATGTTTTTGTACGGTGACTTTATGAATTTTCAGCATGTTGACTGCGATTGACTTTGATTATGTACGTGCGTGCGTGCGTGCGTGCGTGCGTGCGTGCGTGTGTGTGTGTGTGTGTGTTTGTGTGTCTGTATGCGTGTGTGTGTGTGTGTGCCGGCGCGTGCGTGCGTGCGTGCGTGACTGCTTTGACCAATGTCACTTATATCTTTCGTATGTCCAGGTATATAAATGTTGCATTTACACCTCTAGTGAATCGCGCCTGTCACAGCAACCCGTGCTTCAACGGCGCCACCTGTCACCCAAATTCGACGGGCTACACGTGCACATGCGCAGCCGGATACTCGGGCATCTACTGCGAGAACGGTGAGTTAATATGTCCACATAACAACAGCTACCACCTATATAGATATTCAAAGGAGTTCAACCGTTTATTTCGCCGATGTCGTGTTACTGTGGTGGCCGACCATATGGCGACGAAATCTTCAATGGGTCTGATACGCACGCACGCACGCACTCCCGCGCATGCACACACACACACACACACACACACACACACACACACACACACACACACACACACACACACACACACACACACACACACACAAACACACACACACGAATGACGTAGCCATCCGGGGTTCAACAGTGTCAACAGTTGCAGGCAAACTTTGGAAATACCCAGAAGTGGTCGTGTTGTTTACAGACGCACTGGGTCTGTCAGCCGCCTGCAGAAGCAACCCGTGTGAGCACAACTCCAACTGCACCGGGATACTTCGTGTCTTTACGTGCCAGTGTACACCAGGTTTCTTCGGACCGACGTGTGGCCAAGGTGAGGGCTGCGATGTCTCGATAGTTTCATATTTTATTGTGATACCACATGAAATCGTACGACTTCCGGTGACACACGCAAGGAGCTGTCTCCAACCAATCCTGTTGTTTGTTGCTTCTCTCAACTCGTCCTTTGCCAGTTGTGTTTTATGGATGTTACGATAGCGATGTCACTGCCTTCGCTCGTTTCTGTTATCTACATATATTTGACTGCGCCGCAGTGTGAAACAAACAGTACCACTGTTCTTTGGTTTTCTTTTTTACTTATTGTTGAATTTTCTAATCTGTCATACACTTCGTTTCATTTGTCTACATTATTAGGCCCTATTATTATTATTATTATTATTTAACGTACGTAAGCCTCTTCTAAAGAATCTTCTAACCATAATCATGCTGCAGTATCTGTAAGAATAATTCAATTTCCGTATGCTGCTAAACGACATACCTAGCGCATTCTTTGTATGCCGATGTGTTCATACCATCACAATACGTAATTTCAGTACGCCAGTACCTGCCACCTTTTTAGTTTTGATAACCAGGATAATTCCATGTTTACCTTAAAACATACACTTACACCCCACCCCTTGGGACCTCCGATTGCACCCCCTTGAAGCTCACCAAAAATACAATTGTTCCTTAAAGCAGTCACAACGGTGGTGTATTCACGTACACAAATGCAGATATACTACCCATGTCGGATTTTCTGGGAGTCTCCCGGATTCGTTGTAAAACTGTCGGCCTCCCAGAAAAAGAAGGACACATTCTGGATTGTAGTTTCTTAGGTCATGGTGTAGTTGTAGTGTTTGGTGAGTCTCAAACAGTGTGCAGTTTAAGGTCCCAATGAGGGGGAGGGTGCAGTTGAGGATCAAAGGGAGTTCACGTGGAGGTTTCCAAGGGGTGTAGGTCCTAGTTATGTGTTTCACTGTGAGTCTAAAAATCTCGTGGATTTCGAAACTCAAACGTTGGCAGGTGTACATAATACGATCAAAACGTGCGTTTCGGAGCATTTGTGTGTTGAATTGATCGCAAAATATAATTAGTTGTCTAGTTGAGCTGTCGATGTTGCAGTGGACGAGTGCGCCAGCGACCCGTGTCTAAATGGCGGCGTCTGCACCGATCAAGTGAACACGTACTTCTGCGCATGTCTACCCGGCTACAATGGCGCCACCTGTCAGAATAGTGAGTCAAAATCAGACTAAAGTAAATCGTCAAAACTGTTCAAATAAAATGTGTTGACATATGACTTATGACAGATGGTATTGCCGGTGGAAGTTTCCGCGGCCTCGTCGTGGCAAACACAACAGTTCCCACCAGGGTGCGTCAATTATCTTTGTGGTATGGCTGCATTTTAGCAGGAATATGAACATTTGAATACATGGTCTGATGACTCGGCCTACTTCAATTAATATTCCAATAACATTCACGATCATCCTGAATAGGTAGCGGTATCAATTATAACTCATTAGGAAAACAAAGTCCTCGCGGCATGAAATACGACCATCTACGGAGCAACAATCAAAGACAGCACTTATTGCCATATACAATACTGATTTTTATCTTTTGAAACTCGTACCAACAATGGTGCCATAAAGAGGAGAGCCATGATATACAGGCTTGTAGCAAAGCAAGACAACGAATATCGCAACCATGTAAGTAAATAACTCCAAATAGCTGTCGTTGTGTTTCCTGAAACATATGTGGTGAGTGGTCGAATGAAGCGAGTGAATGTACAAAGTAGAGAGTGCACCTCGGCGCTACAGATAGTGTTGCCATACTCAAATGTTAACCTATTCATACGTAGGTATTATGTCATTATCTTGGGTCTAGTTGAACTTTGTGCTGCACATCATTGAACATAACCTCTATCT
>OZ023209.1:52350452-52595452 GCA_963995525.1 Escarpia spicata
TATTATATTTATTAGTATTAGTATTATAACATATTTGTTTAACCCCGAGGTCGAGGTGCGAGGATACTACGCCATGCTGTCAATGGCAGGTCAGTCGGTGGGTCGGGTCGACATCTTCCACACTGCCGTGGGCAGCGTCGGCGTCGCTGCCCTTACAGGCTTCAACAACACCGTCGTAGTCCGTAATCCGCTCCTGCAGCAGCAGCCTCTCGATCTCGGTGGGTCGTTTAGCCCGGCGTTTGTCGTCGTCTCCTTGTTCTGTTAAACACGGCCAATCGGGATCACCTATTCCGTCGGCAGAGGCGTCGGATGTTGAGAGTGGCGGCATAACCCCACCAATAGTTTGCGGGTTTTGAAGTTGTTTTTGGTGAGCGCCATCCTCGCGCTGATTGCACTAGTCTTGGTACCCCTTGGCAGATCGCCTTGCGAAACACTGGCGATAATCTCAGCCAATACTATCGCTTGCCGGGAAGTTCCGGTGGTCTTCAATTCAGCCACAGCCTCGTGAGAGTGGTCGAAAGGTTAATTAAACTGGGGTTCCCAGAAGTCGAGGGCTTCGTCATGGAACTGGAGCGCTGGTCGGACGGGTGTTTGCACTGTTCGCACGGGTGGTACAGCCGCGACAGTCGAAGTTTGATTGAGCAGACTTCCATACAATGCGTAGGAGATCTGCCAGGGGTAATGCACGTAGTCACACCCCCGGCTTGCGAGGATGGTGAGCGCCACTTGAGTTAACTTTCGAGTTCATTTTGCTTAATTGCGTAATGCAATTTCGTTGTTCCATGAAAATCTTCAATAACACCCACCCACCCGTCTAATTTCGTGGAGTTATTTTTTAAATTTTGTTTGACGTCCTCGCGAACAATCTTCAACAGCACCCTTTCCCCACGTCACCCAAAGTCCTGCCAGGCAGAGCGCAGTGCTGAAGCTCCCACGGACCCCCCAATGTGTTAATTTGTTAGTTCGTTATTTTCTTTATTCCATCGTGTGTTATTTTTTTCTTTCGTTCTTTTGTTTGCTCCATAATGTGTTAATTTGTTCGTTCACTCTTTTGTTCGTTCCATCATTATGTTCGTTCGTTCGTTCATTCGTTCACGATCGTTAGTTTATGATCGCTTGTGAATCATCGTCCGTCCCTTCGTTCGTTCGTTCACGATCGTTAGTTTATGGTCGCTTGTGAATCATCGTCCGTCCCTTCGTTCGTTCGTTCACGATCGTTAGTTTATGATCGCTTGTGAATCATCGTCCGTCCCTTCGTTCGGTCGTTTACGATCTTTCGTTCATTCGGTTGTATTGTCGTGTATCCGTTCGTTCTTGGAATTGTTCTTTCTTTTATTCATTTATTCGTTCGGTTGGGTGATTGTATGCTAGTCTCTTGACGACTCTGTCAAGATATGTGTAGACAGATAGAGAGCCTATATTGTCGGAATTGTATAAATCATACATACAAACAAACATAAGCAAATGTGTATTATACAAACAATATCTAGACAAATATCTTAACTATGTGCATTGCCTAAATCCCAGGTGTATGGAGTGTAATCAGAGGTTTGTATATCTACGTATGGATTCGGACAGATCTTTTACAATTACTTTCTAAAAGTAATTTCCTAGAATACGTTTTTTTTTCTCCACCGCACCCTCAGTCCGTTGTCATATAATCACACGGTCGCTTTCATATAATCATCTTATGCGTATATCTCTCTTCAGTTCAGCATATCTCTGCGAGACATAGCGGCCCAGATGATCCCACGATACGCTGCTCTGTCTGCCGTTTGTCTCCCTGCTCTCACGACGTCGTCTTCCAACCAGTCGCTGATGTCCTGCTCCCATCTTATCCTTGGTCTTCCCCTTCCTCTCTTTCCCTCCACTTTGTCTTCTTGGACTGTTTTCTCTCAGGAATTATGTCTTTTGATGTGGCCAAAATAACTCAGTTTTAGTCCTTTTATTCTATTCACTAGTTGACAGTTCTTATTTTCAAATTTTTTAAGGATCTCTGCATTGGTTGTTCTTGTTATCCATGGCACTCTTAGGACTTTTCTGTAACATTTAATCTCAAACGCTTGTATTCTTCTCATGTCTTCGTGTATATATATATATATATATACATATATATATATATATACACACACACACACACACACACACACACACACACACACACACACACACACACACACACACACACACACACACACACACACACACACACATATATATATATATATGAATATATATATGTATATATATATATATATACACATCGTAGTTTATGGGATCACGGGAAGACGGCATCTAACATGCCATGTGGCCACCATGCAACACAACTTCATTTGTTTAAACGGTTGTTTTGTGCATGCCATTGTGTTGTTGCTGCTGTTACAAAATTAAATTTGGTTTGATTTTATAAACAATAGAACAATCGGTTACGCGTTCTTCCGTGTTTCAGCCGTGGGATTCGTCGCCAAAGGGTGTCACGGTGGGTCGGTCGTTGTTAACATCACCACCTACTTGGTGTTAGACGCCAACACGGGGGACCGAAGACGGGTCCACCTGTGTCGTGTAGTTGCTCCTCACCGTGTCGCCGGCTGGTCGTACGATGTCAACACGACGTTGTTGAACAGAGAGCGTCTGGGGCACGCCAGTGTCGGAAACCCGGGAGTCGCGTATAACGTGAGAGACGCCGACAACTTCGACTTCGTCTTGTTCAGGTAGCCGGAAGAAACTGTAAACAAAACAGGTCGTAAGCGTGTCTACTGTAATTACAGCAATGCGCTGTATGCGTTGTACCTCATTTATGTAATTCACTCACTCACTCACTCACTCACTCACTCACTCACTCACTCACTCACTCACTCACTCACTCACTCACTCACTCACTCACTCACTCACTCACTCACTCACTCACTCACTCACTCACTCACTCACTCACTCACTCACTCACTCACTCACTCACTCACTCACTCACTCACTCACTCACTCACTCACTCACTCACTCACTCACTCACTCACTCACTCACTCACTCACTCGTCCCTTGACCGAGTTATCGCTCGCTCACTCGCTCACTCGCTCACTCGCTCACTCAACCACTCAACCACTCAACCAATCAACCACTCAACCACTCAACCACTCAACCACTCAACCACTCAACCACTCAACCACTCAACCACTCAATCACCGACACACTCACTTAGTCATCCAATCACTTATACACTCAGTCACTCACTCATCCTCTAACTGAGTCAACCATAGGGTGTGCGCGATTGGAAGTTTCCCGGAGATCATCTTCCATCTGTGATCGTTGTGGGCAGGATCGAATGGATGTCGTGGCTCTAGACCCGTCCACGCTCGCACCTTGTCTACACATACGTTCGATTGTCTGCCTCATTGTCTTTAGCCTTTAAAGAGGGCTGAATTAGCGGGAGTAGTAATTTGTAACAGAAAGTCTGAACGTGGGAAAATGGAACATCGTTGAACATCAAAGGGTATTGCAGGTAACGCAGCCCGACTCGGCCGTATTGACTATAAAGTTTGTTTTTAAACTGATGTTTTGTTTACTATTTGAACATGCTCCGGGGTCGCACCTTCCAAATTGCGAAAGTTGTTACGGGCTTGCTAGCCACAATTTGGTGGGCAGTATACCTTCAACATAGTTAGTATAGTCTTAAGAACATTAATTAATACATGAAAAGCTATGAACAGACGACGTCCTTTTAACATACATGTAGGTGTATATACGATGTTGTTACTGGTCACAGCATTGACAAGCCGTACCAATGCTATCTGTCCGGTCACGTCTCGCAAGGTGTCGTATTCTTGAGTAGAACGGCCTATGGACAATGTCCCGGTGGTAATCCAACAGACGGGCAGCCGTTTGATGTGCATCTGGAAGTGAGGGCATTCCAGGTATGTAAAACCTGTCTACGGTCAAATAATCCAGACTGTTTATACGCTTTTGCAAACACTTTGTCTATGTGATATAGTTATCTAGTTAGTTTTCACCACTTGTGTGTTTGTGTGTGTGTGTGTGTGTGCGCGCGCGCGTGCGTGCGTGCGTGTGTGTATGTGTATCCATGCGTGCGTGCGAGTACATGTGTGCGTATGTGCGTACGTGCGTGCGCGCACCAAAACTTGCGTATACACGATCGTCAATGTTGAAAGCCAAGTTTACCACAACAAAGTACGCATGGTTTCTTTTTATTTCCAGAACACATCAGTGTATGTGGACGGGAAATTGATCGCCAAGGTGCCACCTCACTTCCTGTCGCGGGGCATGACGGGAATCGTGGCTCTCACAGGCTTCAACAACACCGTCTACTTCTCTGACCCCGTCGTCACGGCCGTGCCGTCGAGCGGTGAGTGGAACGACAGACTGCAACACAAAAACTCACTCATCTTCCTTACAAATAAACTGTAGTTTAAGAAACTGCCACAAATATATGTCCATGTTAATATAAATTTGTCTTTGTCTTAAACACGTTTTGGTGTGGTGTAGAAGATACGAGGTTAAAGAACTGGGAATATATATGTCGATGTTAGATAACAAAATTACGATAAAGTATAAGTCTACGCGTTCTTGCAAAGGGCAATAAAGTATTGGAACGAGCTTCCTACTGCTTACACACACGCACATAGTTACGCAAGCTCCACTTGAAAACACACGTACACACGTACACACGTACACACGTACACACGTACACACGTACACACACACACACACACACACACACACACACACACACACACACACACACACACACACACACACACACACACACACACACACACACACACACACACACACACACACACGTCAACACGCATGTACAAACGCAATCAACTGGTCACGCGTGACTGCATTTTCAGCGGGCCGCTACAACCAGCACGACTGTTCCTCGGAGACGGTGTTCAACGCGAGCCACTACAAGGTGCTGCTGGCGACGACGTCCAACCCGGCCACCAACGTCTTCTGCCGAGTCATCTTCCCCGACCAGGTTCATCACGCCGGATATGACGTCAGCGTGTTGCTGTTGAACCGGGAGAGTCGCCATGGGCCGCACTACGGAAGCATCGGCGCCATGTTCAACGTCAACGACGAAAACAACTTCGAATTTGTGCTTTTCAGGTGCACGGACATTGTGTCGATCATAACTGCTAAAGATTAAAACATACAATACTGATGATAAAATTAATGTTTAGTCATGGTTGCGCCTATGATTATACATTGACCGAGACTCTACATCGCCGTAATATCAACAAACAAAAAGATCATCGGCTAATTTTAGAGGGTGTCGTGAAGGCAAAGACATCACTATTTAACGTCCAAAATTCATACAAAGCGCCTATTTTGGGGCTGAGCGCATACAAGTTCGCAAAGTGTAGCATTACGTATAGGTGGGTGATGGGTATCGCGGAGAACTTGATACATCAATACATTGGCGCCACCTCTTGAATGGAACATACATTAATGCACAGTGACGCTATTGTGCATATGAGAGGCAGCGTGACGGGTAATCTATTGGCAACTTGATCTGGTGGGTATTGCATTTTGGAAGCCAAAATCGCCAATCAAGTACCGCATATTGTTGGGGTGTGGGGGGGGGGGGGGGCTTAACAAAATATGAAACACTTTACGTTTTTTTTTAACATTGCGAACGCCGTGAGACCTCCCCTTAAGGTTGCGCCCCAAGTATATATAATGTAGCGTCAACGGAGAACACGTTATTAACAACGTTGATGCTAATGGATAGTTTTGAAATGTTCTTAGTAGAATATATATATATATATATATATATATATATATATATATATATATATATATGCTATAGAGTATATTCTATAACATTTTGTTGGGGAAAATATTTATATAATATTTTGCTAACGTGTTCTATAAAATTTCTGTAGAATTCTACAAAAAAGTAAGTGGCCATAACATTATATAGAAATTCTTCAGAAATATTATATCAATTCTACTGAATTCTAGAGTTCTATATAAACTGATGGGACTATGAACATTAAATAGATTCTGTATACCATCTATATAGAAAAGAGAAAATCTATAGAATTTGTATGGCCACGTCAATTTTTTTAGAATTCTATAGACATTAAAAAATTAATAAATTTCTCTATATACTGTTTTGATAAGAGTCCTGACGACTTGTCTTCAATATTGACGTGACAGCCGATGACGGGTTTGCCTGAAGATGTTTCCTCTAAACAGTCGTTTCGTCTCCCACCTCCGCAGACTGCACCTGGCCGCCGAGTGCTTCCAGTTGGGCTACGTGGAGAGGGGGCGGGTGGTGGAAGTGGGGAGCGGGTTGTGCCCGGGAGGACCCCCCAGCGGACGTACTTGGTTCAACGTCACGGTACAGGTGAGTCACGTGACACACCCACTTAGTCATTTAATGATGATGGTGATGATAATAATAATAAGAAGAAGACTAATATATCGCGGTAAATCTGAATTCCATTTGGAGGCGCTTAATATTATATAAATTTTATATCATGTCTTTATTTATTTATTATCCTGTATCTTTAATAATTATTCTAATTTTTAATTAAATATATTGTCGTTTATTTGGATTAAATATGATATATATATATATATATATATATATATATATATATATATGCATACATTAATAAGTCATGTAAATTATAATAAATAATTAAAATAAACGACAATATATTTAATTAAAATAATTATTAAAGATACAGTGATAATAAATAAAAACAATATAACATTGGTATAAAATGTATACATGACAATTAAAAAAAAGAAATTAATTAGTTTAAAAATTAAGTGTGGTGCCTATGATGCGTGGGCAACACGGAAAAGATGAGTTTTCAAATGTCTTTTAACGAATGAGTACCTGGTTAAGACAGTGGTGAATATTTGTGTATGGATAGTCTTCGCGCATTAATTGCTGCGTGGCTGAATGCTTCCCATAGAATTCGAGATGGTGTTCAATTGAACACATCTGAGAGTAAGTGTAAAGCGCTTTGAGCAATCATAAGGATTGGGCACTGTGGTGTTACTACTGATTTAGTATAACACGTAAAAATACACGAATACTAGATAAAGAAAGAAGACATGTGTAGATAGAAAATGGCTGTATTTAACGAAGTCCCGGATGTAGAGGTAGGAGCGCGATAGCATAACACTACATCTCCCTTTCGAGTCCTTTAAGGATACGAAGACAAGTCTACCTAATGATAGATGGTAGACAACCACCTATCACAAACACGTCTCAAGGGATTATTCTGCCCTTTAGTGAGACGTGCCCCTGACTGATCTAAAGTTCACAGATCGAGTCTCTGTGGTGGAACGGATGTCCGCCCCAATCGCGTCACGGTCTTCACAGGTGGAGCCGCAGAAGTGCGCACCACGCTTGGTGAAGCCTGTCTCGGCTGCGATGCCGAACGTTGCTGTCTCTCGTGTGAAGACGAACGTGGCCGCTCGTTCGTTCGTGTTCGATTCAGTGGTCTCCGTAGTCGCTCGCTCGGCACAAACTGGTTGTTCGTTCGGCGTCGGCACACGATGCCGCCGATTTCTACGCAGACAAGATGTCGGCGTCTGAACCAGGTATGAGCGAGATGAGCCTGCCTGGCCTACCACTGTACCCCCCGTTCTCGTGTCCTGCACCCACACTGGATCGCCGATGTGTAGGGGAGCCAGAGATCGCGCACGGTGATGACGATCGTACGCCTCGGTCTGTCGTCGTTTTAGATTCACTCGTCGTTCCTGTAGCTGTCTCGATTCCTGCCAGCGATGTTGCAGTGTCGACGTTAACACTGGGATCGAAGTACGTAGCTGCCTATCCATCAGCAGCTCTGCTGGCGAATAGCCGCATTCAAGTGCTGTCGTACGATACGCCAACAAGGCGCCGTACGGATCCGTTGACTTTCGCAGTAAATTCTTTACCGTCTGAACCGTGCGTTCTGACTTTCCGTTACTCTGCGGGAAACGAGGGCAGCTGGTAATGTGTACAAACCCTGCTCTCTCCGCGAAACGCGCAACCTCGTGTGCCGCATGCTGCGGGCCATTATCAGAAACAACCGTCTCCGGGACGCCATGCCGCGCGAAGATTGAGCACAGGTGTAGAATCACATCAGACGCGCCCGTGTCGTTTAGCCTCATTATCTCGACAACACTCGAGTAATAGTCAACCACAAGTAGATACGTCGCCTTCTTGAAATAAAACATGTCGGTGCCGACTTTCTGCCAAGGTCGCAGATTCGGCTCTGACGCAATCATCGGTTCGACTGTGTTGCTACGCTCCATCGCACACGTTGTACAGTTATTAACAAGTTCCTCAAGCTGCCTGCAGAATATCGCATCATCTGGCGACACACCTCGTCGTCTTGCTGTCTAGCCCTAATCTCGGCCAGACGCGTCTCGGTTGCCGGTATCTCACTCACCACCAGGCTCGCATGCGCTGATACTTCGTCTGTGAATCGCGACTCCGCCGCCGTCAGTGGTCGCACTAGTGGAGCGTGCGACAACGCATCTGCAGTGTAGAGGTTCTTGCCGGGCACATGACTGGTCGTGTACGCGTACCGCAACAGTCGCATACGGAATGGACATGGAACTGCATTCCGTAGAGGTAGTCCGTAAATCTTTCAAGAGCCCACGAAGTCGCCAGAGCCTCCTTCTCAATCTGTGAGTAGCGCTGTTTCGTTGGCGTCATCGCCCTCGACGTGTACGCCACGGGTCGCATCGCGCCGTCGTCACTCTGCAGTAGCACCGGCCCCAGACCAAATGATGACGCATCTGCGGTTACCATCGCAGCTCTGTGTGGGTCGTACAGAGCCATCACTGGAGTGTTGCTCAGGTCTGTCTTCACGGTATCAACCGCTCGCTGTTGCCTATCACACCAAGTCCACACATTCTCTTTCATAAGTAGATCACGTAGAGGCTGAGTTCTAGTCGACAAGTTGGCAGAAAAACTTGCCTAGCTGGTTAGCCATACCCAGAAAGCGTCGAACGTCGCTCACGTTGCTGGGCTGCTGCATCTCTGTGATGGCTAGCACCTTCACAGGATCCGCCATGACCCCGTCAGCTGACACAATGTGACCAAGGTACGAGACGCTCGACTTGGCAAAGTCGCACTTATCAAAGTTCAAAGTCACACTGTTGTCCTCGAGACGACGGAAGACAGCCCTCACCCTCGCGTCGTGTTCTTCTACCGAACTGCCGAAGATGATGACGTCGTCCATCAAACATAGAACACCAGGTAAATCATCGAGAATGCCACTCATACGCTTCTGGTAGTATTCGGGAGCCAAATTGATTCCGAAAGGCAGCCTCTTGAAGCAATATCTTCCGAAAGGAGTAATGAATGTCGTCAATTCTTGCGAAGACTGACCTTCGCGCCCGCCAGCCTACCGAGTGTCTGATCGACTGAAGGAAGGTCGTGTTTCTCCCTCCTTACGCTCTCGTTCAACTTCGTTAGGTCGACACAAATGCGAACTTTGTGTGTCTCCCTCTGCCCCTCAAAGTCCGAAGAAGGGACAGTCTTCGGTTTCGCTACCACAACCATGCCAGCACACCAGTCCGTCGGGCTTTTGATCCTGCGGGTGACATCAAGATTTTCCAGTTCCTTCCTGACGACCCCAAGCTCGTTTCGGTGTAGTCAACGCGAACGGCTTCGCGTCAGACCGTAGCTTGATTTCGTACTCGCCATTTATCTTCCCTAGGCCTCCAAATAGCTTCGGGTTATCGCGTCTGTGGACGTCTGCTGTATCGATCGAGTCAACAGCAACACGTTTGACAAGATCAAGAGACTCACACACTCTCCGACTGAGCAGTGACCTCGTCTGATGACGTACACGTCTTCTTGAATGACGACACCGTTTCGTGACAGCTTGCCACTGAACTTGCCCATGGTTTGTAGGACGCCGTCGTTCGCGCCTACAAGTGTTTTAGCCAACCCGTCGAGTCGCGGACTATCTGTTTTCTTGTAGTCGTTGGCAGAGATCACAGTAACGTCAGCCCCACTGTCCAACTTGAATCAAACGTTCGTGCGATGGCGAGTGTCCACTGTCTCCAAAACAATGGTGGACGTCGCCCTTCGTCACTTCGCCGAGAAAAGCGTGCTCCGACTCAGCGTGCTTAGTGACTACGTCTACAAATCTCGCTGACCTGCATACAGCCCCAAAATGTCCGACTTTCTTACATTTCAAGCATGCTGCCTCACGCGCTAGGCACACCGACCTCTGATGAGCCGGAGATCTCCCACAACAGTCATACTTCCGGGTCGAAGTTGACTGAGGCTGAGCTTTCATCTTCTGTTTCGAATGGTTGGGTTTGTACGACTTCCTCGTCCGCACAAAGTCAACATTGCCGCCTGTCTTCACCGCAAAGTTGTTCCTCAACAGGGCCTGCTCTTTCTTTGCAGCCTCGTTCTGGTGTGCCATGTCAGTTGCCTTCTTCAGTGTCAAGGTCGCGTCCATCTGCAGTTTCAACGACAACGCCGCATCAGTGATGCCAACGACGATATGATCCCTGATCATTTCATCGTTGAGCGCACCGTAGTCGCAATGCTCCGCCAGGCGGAACAACGCAGTGATGAAACTGTCAACCGTCTCGCCCTCCTCCTGGGAACGTCGGTTGAACTTAGCCCGCTCGAAAATCCATTTAGGCCATTCATTAGGTTTGGCGAAGCAGAAAGCATCAGGCGGGGCGATTTGGAATGTTTGGGTCATGACTGGGTCAAACAAGCAAAAACAACGTACCTCGCGGCATGTGTATGCAAAATTACTTATGCAACAACATCACCGTATTCATCTTAAAATTCTGACATCATGTGGTGTTACTACTGCTTTAGTATAACACGTAACAAGACACGAATACTAGATAAAGAAAGAAGACATGTGTATATAGAAAATGGCTGTATTCAACGAAGTCCCGGATGTAGAGGTAGGAGCGCGATAGCATAACACTACAGACACTGCGCTATATAAGAACTTACCTTTACCTTAATTTACTTTTAAATTCGTCATAACATAATGTTATGTCTGTGATCAACAGGTACGCCACTTAGAGGCGTTTGTCTACCTCGGCAACGTGTTCGTCGTCCGTAGTAACACTCATCTCGCTAACGTCGGACGCGCAGGGGTCATTGCGCAGACGGGTCACGACAACATAGTCTTTTTCCGCCGCGACAGAATCTCCAAGCGACAAATTAACTATGGTAGGTCTACTACACATAACGTAGTTTCACCATCAAAAAGAATATATGTGTTTTAATACTGAATGTTATGGAGATATTGATTGACATTTGTTCTTTAAACATTGCATGGGTAACAGAGGGCTCAAAGTAGTAATAACAAAACAGTGCCGATTGGATATGTCAGATGTGTCAGAGTTGGCCATGTAAAAGTTCTTTTTCCCCACGTGAGAAACTTGGCACCTCTGGTATGTTCAATAGCTCGGTTAGGAAACACACATATAGTTGCTATACCTCTTCTTCCCCTGGCACCCTTGCGGGGAGGGATCCTCATCACCCGGTGGCTTATTTTGCCTTGTTTACCAATGCTCTTCATCATTGTCCATCTTCTGCGATGGTCCTTCAGATTCGGCCGTTCATACTGGTCCTACCAATATGTCACAATACACTTCTTTCCATGTTAGTTTTAATGTTCGTTTCTTTTTCTACCAAACCTCTTCTGTTTTTCTTTGTATATATATTTCCTCACCCATTCTCTGTTCATGTCCTGCTCATCTGAATCTGCTCCCGACTACTTTCATTTTCCGGTTGTTTCTTCAAACCATTTTCTTTACTCAATTCATTCATCTTCTTTCTTTCTTCGATTCTTGCCAATACGAAATAACTACCAATACCGGCTGTTAGTAATTAAATGTATTATTTACAATTTGAACATTTTGCGAGACGCAACTTTCAAACTGCGAGTACTATTTTGGGCTTAATAAGCGCAAGTTAGTGGGCCACATACCATCAATATATTTATTTTAGTAGGCCTATTAAGAACACTAAAAATATTTAAATAGGTATATATTAAGTACAGCGATGTCCAGTTATCATTCTTTGTCGTCAGCGCAAGGATACACTGCGACTAACTGCCAGGGGGCGCCACGCGTCTTGATAACGTCAACGAATGACCTCATTCTTGACGCTGACCACAGCTCCGCCGACTCGCAGAGTTTCTGCCGCGTGGTGGCGCCAGCGCAGGTGTCAGGTGATGCGTATGACGTGTCGATAGTGATGGATAGCCAGGTGGTTCCGGGTCCGGCCATCAACTACGGCACGCCGGGAGTTGTGTACAATGTGCAAGACCACGACAACTTCGACTTCGTCTTCTTCAGGTGTGTGACAGTCAATATTTAACAAGATTTCCGTCCAAAGCTACGAGATCCAGACGGCATGAGGACACAGAAGCCTTTGGCTTACCGATAGTCCAACAATTTTCCAACTACGTATACCCGCCCTCGTCAGATAACTGCCACTTTTATTTTTGAACATATTCACACTGCTAGCATTAACGCAATCATCAGATAATTTGTTCCAGTCATTTATTGTCCTCTGAGAGAATGGGTACTTTTTCATATCCAACCTACACTGCTCCTTGACCAATGCTGCATTGTGCACACTGGTTCTACTGCCTTCTTTAAGTTTGAAGAAAATATTTCTATCAGGCGGCGTTGCCCGAAGCACGAAACCCTTCGTAACAACGACAACACGTGTACAATATTCCTACTCAAAGTCTTAATGGCATCTTGTTCCTGGTGGTACCTATTTTAACCGGGTGATTTGGGGCTTCTGTTTGGTTATGTAAGATTCCCCGTAGGTTTCTATATACTACATAGTCTCGCAAAGGAGACATCGGACTTCTACGTGGTCTCGGGTGCGTGATGGTGGGCTTCTATGTGGTCACGGGTGGGTGATGGTGGGCTTCTATGTGGTTATGGGTGGGTGATGGTGGACTTCTACGTGGTCACAGGTGGGTGATGGTGGGCTTCTATGTGGTTATGGGTGGGTGGTGGAGGACTTCTACGTGGTCACGGGTGGGTGATGGTGGGCTTCTATGTGGTTATGGGTGGGTGATGGTGGACTTCTACGTGGTCACGGGTGGGTGATGGTGGGCTTCTAGGTGGTTATGGGTGGGTGGTAGAGGACTTCTACGTGGTCACGGGTGGGTGATGGTGGGCTTCTATGTGATCATGGGTGGGTGATGGTGGGCTTCTACGTGGTTACGGGTGGGTAATGGTGGGCTTCTACGTGGTCACGGTGGGTGATGGTGGGCTTCTATGTGGTCACGGGTGGATGATGGTGGGCTTCTATGTGGTCACGGGTGGGTGATGGTGGGCTTCTACGTGGTCATGAGTGGGTGATGGTGGGCTTCTATGTCGTCACGAGTGGGTGATGGTGGGCTTCTACGTGGTCATGAGTGGGTGATGATGGGCTTCTATGTGGTCACGGGTGGGTGATGGTTGACTTCTATGTGGTCACGGGTGGGTGATGGATCATGGACACAGATCGCAGTATATTGCATCCCACGGCGACGGCCATACGATGTCCGTCCTCGTGTATTAACATTTATTTACATATTATTATTAATAATAATAATATATGTTGAAAGCCCTGCCAGAGTGCGTTCAATAACTCCGAAATTGTATTTGCAATTTGAATGTTGCGCCCACGAAATGTACTAATTGCAAACAAAACATAAAATTTATGAACAACTGGTACTCGCAGTTATTGCTTATTGGCCCACGTTGTTGTTGAAATTCCAATGAGGAACTATGTTGTGCGAAATTTTTTGTGAACATGTATTTTATTAATTTATCTATTTATTTATTATATAATATATTATAATTAATTTTAACATATTATAATTATTTGCTTTAATTATATAAATATTTCAGCAGCCCTGGCAACGCGACGCACTGCTACAAGTCCGGCTTCGTCCACCTCCGTCGCGTCATGTGGAGCCACGTCGTCGAGGGACCATGTTCGGGCGGCGCGCCCGCCAACGGGAGGCCGTTCAACGTGACGGTGGCGGTGCGAGCACGACTAGCCTACGTCTACCTTGACGGCCGTCTCCTCGAGACGGTCGAACCGTACCACGAGGCACGGGGCCGTGTCGGCGTGTTCGCCTTCAACGGCCGGGGCAACAAAGTCTATTTCCGGCAGCCGGACTTGACGACAGCCTCGCTTTCGTTCGGTCGGTGATCACAGTCTTTGTGTTGTTGCTGGTATTCGTTTTATGATAACAAGTTATGTTTTGGCGAAAACGCCGCCGTGGCAAACTGTTAAGCCGACGCAGATCGACATTGGTGGTGAAGATTGCACACCCCTAGCTTGTTTTGTGTGTGTTTGTCATCCTCCAACTGCACCCTTTTCACGCTTCCCCAAAACATCCAACAGCCGCTTCTGCTCCTTTCGAACGGAACTCTGTTCCACCAAGCGGAACTATTTTGTCTCAGCGGGGGACGGTTCTCTCCTATGAACCTACCAGCCTACCCGCCACAGGCCGGTCTCATGAAGCGGCTAAGAACGTTCTTAACATTACGATGACTGTCTTGGCAAATTACGCGTTTTCTTAAATATGCGAACATAGGAGTTTATGCAAACACGTGACGCTAAGTAATTGCACAACTTGAAGAACGCCTCACGAAACCGGCCCTCGGATTGATACTTGTCAGTATTATGAAAACTATTCCCCATTCCATAACTACCATACAAAATTACCGGAAAATACAATGTAACTATATTTATCTGGTAATCATACCAAGAAAACGTAAACATATTTTAGGTTTACTTTAATTGAATTTAATTGAAATTGGTTTATTTGGCGTAAGAAATAAAAAAGCCAAGCTAGACGTGGTAATAATGAATGCCAGGACGCCAGTAAAAACTAAACTGGTTGAGGCAACTGGACGCCCTAAATGCTACATATTATTATGATACATGTAGTTATAGGTGAAGTACATAATAATAAATAAACCATTCCATTACAATAAAACATTGTATCACTATGTATAAATAATACTTATCAATATAATTTAGAGTGGGAAATTAAATTAAGACATTTTACTATTATGAATTATCATTGATGCTCAAACAAGAATAGCAATTTCTTATTAAACACACCTGTGAATAAGTATTACAATTTTTTTTTTAAAAGGTTGTGCCTTTTAGTTAATGATAGGTGAAGTACATTTGAGACATGCAATATTATAGTATGCAGTTTATAACACTATCCCTGTTTTTTGGTTTCTGTTCTTATTTCACCTAAGAAATTACTTCGCACATTTGACGGATCTGCTACAACGCGGTATGCCTGTGCCACAATCAAAGTGTTGCGTTTAACATCCGTCGAGCTTTGCATTTGCCAACAGTTGATAACTGTTACGTATGTGAATTACATTACTAGTCCTGCACGACACCCCATAAGTCAAACATTCACGCATAGAGTTGTCACATTAAACACTTTGCCTCGTATTTTTCTCGCTATACGAACGGTCCACGTTCTCGACATCAATTTTTTTTAATGAATTGACGGACGTTTTGCTAAGTATCAGGTCACGTGATGGATATGTCAATTAGTGTCACCTCCTTAAACAAAGCCCCACAAACCAAAGCAATAGATGCAGTCACTGGCTCTCCGGAATGAAATTAATATTGGGTGTCACCGTGTGCTCAGGTCCTTACTCTGCAGTCGGATCATGACAACGGAAGACGGAGGGAAGGAGTGCTATTGAATATTTTCCGCGGCGACGTTAACAAACAGAAAAAGGTCTCAAAAATCGTCGATTTACACCTTCCTCGAGGCTCAACAAAAAACCCCACCTTCAGCGCCTCATTTAACACACATTTTTAATTTTGATTTTCTGAAGGGAGGAGGCAAAACTATGTCTCTTCCCTCAGCGAAATTCCTATGTTACCACGCCTATGCAATCAGTTCCTGTAAGTGGACTGCATTGATATTTCGTTATAAAAACGCAACAGTGTGATTTCGTAAATCCAATACGGTAGATTGTTGTGTGTTAATCTAGTCAACGACGGCCTCCGTTGCAGATCAACGCTACGACGCCTTTGAGTGTCGTTATGCAGGCGTTGTCAACACGACCAAGTTCCTGCTGCTGGGCGGTGACACCCCGGGCACCGGCATGTGTCGCGCTGTCACCAAGTCAGTCCAGGTGGGGACAGATCCCTTGTTCACTTCCATGTTCCGTGTTCCAGGTAGACGCATATGGTGCCAGTAATTTTGAGACGGTACCATCTTTCTAGGATTTTGTTCGCTCCCTTGCGTATCCATCCATTTAATGGAAACTTAAATACTGCATGTAGATTTTAGGATCGACCAACCCTTTTGTCCTGATGTGCCTGTGAGCTTGGTTTCCATGGATTTAAACAAAATTGAAGTTACCTTAATAACAATAATAATGATGATGATGGTGATCGTGATGACTTGAGACCGACCTACAAAGTGCTGGTGTTTACGTATTGTGTCTTGAATGGTCTTGCGCCTGACTACATAAGTGAGTTAACTGGCTACCGTCCCATCAACAGAACTCTACGATCTACCTCGCAGCCTCGCTTTTTGTTCATACCGGCCTCACAAACTGTCGCTCATGGTGATCATCGTTTCGAGGTTTGCTCGGCGATTCTATGGAACATTTGCCGCCTACGGTCAATACAGTAACATCATTACAACTGTTTAAGCCACTTTTGAAGTCTCACATTTTTAAACAAGCGTTTATATAATTAACCGGCGAGGACATTTTATGTGCTTTCTTTAGATAAATATACTTTGTTTTATAGTTTCTTAGTATATTCATGATTATTCTTCTTGTATAAATGGATGTATTTAAAGTAGTTTTAAACAAAGTGTTAGTATATGTATTTATTCAACAGTTTTTTAAATTTTCTCTCTTTTAAATTGTTTTTTAGTAACTATATTTAAGGTAATGTTATATTTGTTCATGTTTATTTCTTAGTTGGCATTTCTTTTTATGTAAAATATTATTATATAGTATGTGTGTATGCATGTAAAGCAACCGAGGGCAATTTTAATTGATCGGGTGCTATATAAGTACTTTTATTTATTTATGAAGATGACGATGATGATGATGATGATGATGATGATGAAGATGACGATGATGATGATGATGATAATAATAATAATAATTATTATTGTTATTAAAGAAATACTGTTGCATGCGTAGGTGACGGGACTGGCGTACGACTACACGGTGTGGGTGTACAACGCCGAGGGGGGGAGGCGACAGGTCGACTACGGACACCCGTCTCTCGTGTACAACGTCAGAGACGAACACAATTTCGACTATGTCACCTTCAGGTAATGCACGTTAGTATATCTAATGTACGTTAGACAATCCGTTGGGTGTGCTTTAGTTCATCCATTGTCCGTCAGGTGGCGCTAAACCAGATATGACGTCATTGCGCATGCGCCATGAGATGCATCTGGCTCATTCGGGCAAATCACTACATACTTCCCATTCGTCTTGCCTCTCTGAAGCGGAAATAAGTGAATAGGAAGCGGAATTAACTTTAATGTGCGCACGCATGGCACACAAGAAATAAGGCAGAAAGCTTCCTTGCGGTTTTGTTTCGTTTGTACGTCTACACTTTTAATGTGGATCTATAAGCATTTTAAAAATACAAATGCATGTAACTGAGTGCAAAGTAGAGGGTAACCCGGTCGTTCTCATTAAAAGCATGCAGGCATAACGCCGGTCATTCTCGTTTATCGAATTGGCACACTCATGATAGGTACCAAAGTCGGAATTTGGACTACATTACGGTATTGTACGTAGTAATTCAGCAAAGACAGACTACTCAGTATAGTATATAGTAAAGTTCCTATATACCGCAGTGTCCAGTCCTCTCGACTACCCAAAGTGCTATACACTTTACTCTCTGGCAGACCTGTTCAATCGAACACCATCTCGACTTCTCTGGGAAGCACTCTGCCAAGCTGCAATTATTGCGCAAAGGCAGTTTGTAAGCAAATATCTACCACTGGCTATAGCCAGGTACTCATTCATACAGCTGAGTGGACTGGAGCTGGACTGTAGAGTGAACATTGATTACATGTATAATGCATTTCGAGTGCTGCGTACACGGAAACCTGTCCCCGTTGTAGTCTGCACGACCCGACGCGTTGCTACCGGGCCGGCTTCATGGATGCCGGCCAACTTCGCTGGAACAACGCCGTCTCTGGGACCTGCATGGGTGGGGGACCTCCGCGCGGACGGACCTGGTTCTTCGTGCGGATCATGGTCCGCGGGGACGCTTCCGTCAAGGTCCAGCTGCGCAACGTCACCCTCTTCGAGACGACCCCCCACTTCCGCGGGCTGGCGAGGGTCGGGGTGGCGACCCTTCACGGACACAACAACACCGTGTACTTCCGGGATGTAACCCTCGTCAAGAGAAACATGACGTACGGTAGGGCAATGTGTATGTGTGTGTGTGTGTGTGTGTGTGTGCGTGTGCGTGTGCGTGTGCGTGTGCGTGTGCGTGTGCGTGTGCGTGTGTGTGTTCGTGATCGTATGCGTGTATATGTACTTATAAGAGTATGTATGTGTGCGTGCGCTAATAAGGTCACCTCGCTATTCAAGGGTGACCTTGGGTTCCACTGTACCACCGTCAATCTCCTCTCTCCAGCGATGGGCTACACCCCGCGCGAGTGCGGGCGGGACGAGGGAGTGGTGAGACGACAGAACTACCTCGTGTTGTGGGGAGCAGGCGGGAGGTTTCCCGGGGATGGACTCTGTCGTGTGGCAGGTACGTTGCTTCGTAGGCAGTGTTCGACGCCTCACCGGAAAAGTAGGTGTCTCGTGGACCTTTAAATTTTGGTTTCACGCAAACGTTCGCGGTTCACATAGCAATTGAAATGCAAACTGAAGTAAACTAATTATATAACATTTCGGCTTACAGTGAAAGTACGAATTTCGATTTTCCTTAAAAGATAGCGGTGATGCTAGCCAGTACGCTTTGATGTTTGTCAGCCCAACCAAACAGTTGAAGATCTCTGGCCTCCGGACTGCCGTCATTTCTTCAAAACTTCAAATCTACCTATAATCCATTTGACACTCATATGTATTCAATAATCAACCTAGAAATGTTCCATCCTATGAACTTTTTTGTTGATTTGTACTCATATGGGGTCCTAGAACAAATTCAGCCTGGTTGCCCAAACAGCAATTTTGGGCAACTCTGGTCATTTGCAAGATGGCGACTCTTGAAAATTTAACTTTTGAACCACTTGTCCTTGAATGATGTATAATACGTCTTTTACGGGGTGTTGGGGTGCGTAGAACCAATTTCTGATGTTATTTTTTTTCAGTTCAAAGTCAAAATCAGATGCTTGAAGGTCATATGAAGTCAAATTTGATCTCTCGATATACAATGAATGGAAACTCCTACTAAATTATATTTAATTCATCCATGCACATAAATCTTACACTATTTGACACATTTGTTCGTGAGAAAAAAACAGTAATCAGTCATATTTGAAATACATAGTCACATATGTTACACGTAGTGAATACTACAACTATAATTATGAACATTGGCATTCATATTTCTTTGTGAGGAAAATTCTTGCATTAAGCTATCACGTAGGGAAATCATTGTAAGGATGTTACAAGGATTGATATCCATAACTATAGATAAAAGATAGTTTTACGCAATGCTGTGCTATAGCATAAGGTTTACCGTATCTTAGTAACTGCAGATATCGCCTAATAGTCTTCACCTTTTACCTACTCCTATTCATCATCCACGTAATCAGGATCAGCAAGATCATCCTCAACATCCTCCTGCTGAAGTGAATGTGGCTGATTCGATTGTGTTTGGAGAAAAGATGGAGAGCAAGTACATCGCCAGTCTTCCTGATGTGTTCTACGATCCTATCAGTAGTCCCATCAAGGCGATGGACGTTCTAAAGAAGCAGGACAAAGGTAACAAGGGCAGGCCAGTCATCGATCTTGAGAACATGTTTCTCCGGCTCTTGATGATTGGTCAGCGGCGGTAAATGGAGCTTGGGCCTCTGTTCAACTACGAGCTGTGTGTAGTGCCTCCATCGCTCAGCGACGAGCATGGTTGTCTCCGCAAAAAACGTCTTCATCGCTGTATATCGTCAGCCACCGGGGACATCCATGAAGTCTGTCCGCTTCACACTCTTCACCAAGAAGAAGAAAAGTCTCAAAGTCAAGGCCGTGCCTCCAACATCCACCAACCTGTTCCTGCAAGTGCTGCGGGCCCCTCTGCGGCGGGCTCATCTGTGGAAAGCGGCAGACCAGTAAGCCCCACCCGAAGCCGATATCACTCACTTCGGTGGGAGATCCGGGATGGCGCCCCTTCCTGTTATTGCTCAGGGTGACTTAGGTCCACCACACCTGTGTGAAGTGATTCATTGTGAGTGTAGGGCACAGGGTAAGAAGTGCAGCACGGATGTTTGTAGCACCCACAAAGAAAATCTTTCGTGCACGTCATACTGCAACTGCTCTGGCGAAGAGGGCTGCTGTAATCCGTACACTAAGACAGAAGAGGCTCAGGCTGGAGGCGAGGAGGTTGTCAAGATGGACGATGCTGAGGAGGAGGATTTTGAGGATGAGAGTGTAGAGGATGAGGATGTAGATGAGGAAGGTGAAGGCCATGAGGATGTTGAGGATGGTCTTGCTGATCCTAATTATGGTGGATGGTGGGTGGGATTAGATAAAAGGTGAAGACTATTAGGCGATAACTGCAGTTACTAAGACAGCGTAAACTTTACGCTTATAACATAGCATTGGGTAAAACTATATTGTATCTATAGTTATGGATATCAATCTTTGTAACATCCCTACAGTGAATTTCGTACATGATTACTTAATGCAAGAATTTTTCTCACAAAGAAATATGAATGCCAATGTTCATAATGACATTTGCAGTATTCACTACGCGTAACAGATGTGACTGTGTATTTCAAATATGACTGATTACTATTTTTTTCTCACGAACAAATGTGTCAAATATTGTAAGATTATTCATTGATGTGCATGAATAAATTAAAATATAATTAAGTAGGAGTTTGCATTCATTGCCCACCGAGAGGTCAAATTTGACCTTCAGCTGACCTTCAGCTTTTTGACACCCCGTAAAAGTGTTGTTATACATCATTCTAGGACAAGTGGTTCAAAAGTTAAATTTTCAAGATATCAACCAGTCGCCATCTTGGATTTTTGCAAATTATCACAATTGCCCAAAGTTGCTCTTTGGACAACCAAGCTGAATTTGTTCTAGGACAAAAAAATTCATAGGATAGAACATGTCTAGGTTCATGAAATGGCAACTGGACTACTATCCTATCCATGCATTCAGCATGGAACTAGTATAAACCATGAAACACACGCACGCACGCACGCATACATACACCATACGCGCGCGCGCACATACACAAATACACGCTCACACACACACGCGCACGCACGCACGCGCGCGCGCACACAACCAAACAAACACAAACTCACGCCCACACACGCACACACACACACACACACACACACACACACACACACACACACACACACACACACACACACACACACACACACATACAAATAAGGTAGCGCCATTGTGTATCTACACCGTAGGGCGTAGGCTTAATAAACGTTAAATATTCGTGTAGCCGGACAATTTTAATAAATTTGCATTTGTTTATTTCATCGTGAAATAAGCTGTGTTTATTCCAAAGTAAGCTATATTTAATATGTTGTACGCTTAATCACGCTCAATAAAATATGTGTAGCCTACAAATTTGTGCTCGATACATGCAGCGCCTTTGAGCGACGACAGCGGTAACTACAACCTGCACGTTCTGCTCTACAATCACGAGGGCAACGGCACTGCGGACTACGGCAACTTTGGTGTGCTCTACAACATGGCGGACCGCGACAACTTTGATTTCGTCCTCTTCGTTCTCAGGTGACCTTCACCTTCGTCGTGCGCCGTCGTCCTAACGACGGTCGGTGTAACTAAAGGGCCTTGTACACATGTCGACAGTGGTGGTATAATCTCGACTGAAAGTGGTATTCCGCGCGCTAGGGCCTAGTAGACATAGCACGATAATCCTCGATGGTATATGCAAACTGTGACACGTTCCTGCTCACACGAATGGGGTATTTTGTGGACGGTATAAAGCAAGCGGTCGAGAGAAACGCCTCATATAGTATGTATGTACGTTGTACGTGTTTTATGTACGTAGTACGTATTTCCGCAGACCGACGACGTCGTGGCGCTGCTACCAGACGGGCGCCATGATCGCCGGCCGTCTCGACTGGTTCGGTAGCTACACCGGCCCTTGTCCGGGCGGCACGCGCATTCGAGGCACCACGTGGTACAACGTCACGGTGACGTCACGCATCTTCCGCAACACGACCGTACTGCTTGACGGCCGACCGGTGGTGCAGCCGATAATACGTCATCGACGACGCGGCCACATGGGCGTCGTTGTTGTCAACGGCTGGGACAACACGGTCTACTTCAAGCAACTGGCATTACACAAGACAACGTCTGGTAGGCGGAAGACTGGTTGGCAAGAGGCACTTATGTAGAATCCGGGCCCACCTCTATTTGCCGTTATAACTATTATCTTTGCCTAAATTAATTCAATACTGCAGTGCGTTTATTCAATACTTCCACATCATTTCAAGCGAATGTTGTTTTAAAATGTTGCATCTTACGGCACTTTTGAAGTCCAAACATCACCCCGGTTTGTGCCAGTCTGCGCCGCTGCGCCGCGCGCTTGAAATGAATGTAATGTACACCTTTCGCGTGCAATCAAGGGTAAACCGCAGGTCTATAACTGCGGTTCGACTCGATGTTCGTATGCGAGAAGTGGAAATTCGGCGTATGCACAAATGCCGCATTATTTCGTACGTAAATAGTTATATTAATTGAGAAAAAAAAATGCAATGTGACAGATCGACCTCTTAGGAACACGTACACACGTATACGTAAAGTTGAATTTGAAATACATCGGCACTCTGTCTCATGTTACAGATACGTGCACGAGTTCGCCGTGCGAGAACGCCGCCACGTGCCACGACCTCGACGTCGGCTACGCGTGTCAGTGCGCCGACGGCTACGGAGGCGCCATATGTGCCGACGTCATCAACCGCTGCCTCGTGTCCAATCCGTGTCTCAACGGCGGCACGTGCGTCGTCAATGTTCGTGAGACGTCATGAGTCGTTCGGGGTCAATACGTACACCCACTGGTCAACGGGGGTCAGGATGTGTTGTTGTTCTCCTGTTTTTTATTGAATGTCCGGGATGACTTTCACTCTTGTTCTCAATTCCTCTGCTAATCTCACTTTATACTAAATTACTAATTTCCGTTTACGTCGCTCTCGTCTCCGTTTACACTTCATTTTCGTGGCGTCTGTTTTCTTCGCAATTGGCCGAAGTGTTCTTCTCGTTTTGCTGTAGCCCACTTTAGCCGACTCCTCACCAGCCTCCTCTTGAAAAGGTCTTTTATGTCAACCTCCTCCCTCAGTTCCTCGTTCTTTTCTTGTATGTTTTCTTCACACCAGTTGTTTTCGTAAAACCTCTACTCACTCTTGTCTTTCCGTCAACGCCATGGTCTCTCTGCCATAATAGGTATACTGGTGTGACATTAACCAAGCACTTTTCCCTTGAGCTGTATATGTGTCTAACTCCGATCACCCATTCCACTTTCCTCCACGTAGACACGAGCGTATTTTGTATTAAGTCGTTCTACCTTTCAGTGTCTTGACACATGATATACTCAAAAAACACTGGAGACAAATACAACTTTAAAAAAACTTCATTTGAAAATATGTTGCACTGTTAACTTGGTGACTATTGAGGGGAGGGCTGAACGGGAGCCGCAACTTCATCATGTTGTTGCTGTCGTCGAACATGAAGATGGAAAACGCAGAACGACATGTTTAAAACGTCCCGTCTTACAGCCATTTGGGATATAGGCCTAACGACTACGGTCCTGCTAGGAAAATTCATGCGGCCAATGAAGTACAAATGAACCTCATGCAGGAGCCACAATTGTCCCCATCAAGTCTTGACAACTAACTCTAACTGGAGGAACATCTCTCCAGGTATGATTGAACCTTTCGCCCTTCCTTTTGTTTGTTAGGGCAGCGGCGACTCGTACAGATGCCGCTGTCGCAGCGGATGGGGTCAGCTCAACTGCGCGTCGGCCATGCTACCGTGCGACAGCCACCCGTGCGAGAACGGGGGCGCGTGCGCGGCCACCACCGTCGGGTTCGCGTACACGTGCGCGTGCGAGACGGGCACGAGCGGCGTCACGTGCGCCGTGCAGGCGAACGAGTGCGCGAGTCACCCGTGCCGTAACGGAGGCACGTGCGTCGACGAGGTAGTGTATGTGTGGTAGTTGACGGCGAAATAGTGGCGCTTTGTATGTTGTCCTTAACGAAATACTCCCTGGTGGATTGTATTGGTATTGGTGTCTAATTTTCGCAGACTGATGGTTTTGCACCTCTTTTTACCTGATCACACACATAAGCACGTACACTGTACATGCGCATGCACGCACTCACACGCACGGGCAAATACGCATACATGCACGCACGCGAAAACACACATGGGTGGTTTTTCTGAAGAAAAAAAACGAGGTTTATACTGTTGAAGTATCCATCTAGTATAGGATACAGGTTCTAGTTCTAGTTGTTTCCAGCGCTCGACAACGTTCTATTAACTGACGTGTATGTATATATTGTGATAACAGTGTTGTGGTCTTGTGAGGTCTCATTCAACGAGTCAATCGTTTTCGGTATATTATCGCCAAGCCGACCTTTCTATGCTGCCATTGGGCGTGGTCACTGCCAGGGTGCTTGTCGTCCTCGGTGGTTCTTTTACGTCCCAAATTGAGACGGGACCGACATTAACGTGATCTCCTAGGTTATGATAGTAAACTCTAGTGTCGTCTCACCCCTGCTTGCAGCTAGGCCGCTACCGGTGCGTGTGCGTCGGTTACCGGGGCGCGCGTTGTGAGCTGGACGCTGACTCGTGCTTGAGCAGTCCGTGCGCGCGGGGCACGTGTGTCGACGGCGTCGGCGTGTACAACTGCACCTGCCCAGCTAGCTACTACGGGGCCACCTGCGACCAGGTAACAGTGTAAGGGTCGAACGTGTTAAAGTCTGTTCATAGTTTCTCATTTATTAATTACTATATAATGTTCTTAAGACTTTAGTAACTATGTTGAAGGTATTCTGACCGCTAAATTGTGTTTAGTAAGCCCATAATAATGTTCGCAATTTGGAAGGTACGACCCCGGCACATGTTCAAATGGTAAACAGTACATCCAGCTGTTTCAAATCAAGCTTTAGTGGCAATGCGGCCAAGTCGGGTAGAGTTAGCTGCAATACTCTTTGATGTTCAAAAGTGTTCCATGTTCCCATGTTGAAGGAAGCAGACAAAAATACCTTGAACGATTTCTAGTGGATCAAATATATACATTTTACAATAACAATATTATACAAATAGTGGATTAGTTGAAAGAGACCTACCGTTGACATCGATGCAGCGTCTATTGCTGAGATCCACTGAACTTGCTCTACGTGCCCCCAGAGGACAGACTATTGCGTGAGCACCCCATGCTGGAATGGTGGAACGTGCGAAAACTTACTTCTCAGCTTCCGGTGTAACTGCCCAGTTGGATTCTGGGGGACTCGGTGCAGACGTCGGACCATAAACGACTGCGCCAGTTTGCCGTGTCAAAATGGAGGAATTTGCGTCGACGAAATTACGTGGTACGTAGATGATCGGACAGACCGAGCGACCGAGCGAACGAGCGACCGAGCGACCGAGCGACCGAGCGACCGAGCGACCGAGCGACATAATGGGTGACCAACCGAGCGACCGAGCGACATAATGGGGAACAGACCGAGCGACTGAGCGACATAATGGGAGACCGACCGAGCGACCGAACGACATAATGGGGGACCGACCGAGCGACCGAACGACATAATGGGGGACCGACCGAGCGACATAATGGGGGACAGACCGAGCGACTGAGCGACATAATAGGAGACCGACCGAGCGACCGAACGACATAATGGGGGACCAACCGAGCGACCGAACGACGTAATGGGAGACCGACCGAGCGACCGAGCGACATAATGGGGGGCAGACCGAGCGACCGAGCGACATAATGGGGGACCGACCGAGCGACCGAGCGACATAATGGGGGACAGACCGAGCGACTGAGCGACATAATGGGAGACCGACCGAGCGACCGAACGACATAATGGGGGACCGCCTGAGCGACCGAACGACATAATGGGAGACCGACCGAGCAACAGAACGACATAATGGGGGACCGACCGAGCGACCAAGCGACATAATGGGGGACCGACCGAGCGACCGAACGACATAATGGGGGACCGACCGAGCGACCGAACGACATAATGGTGGACCGACCGAGCGACTGAACGACATAATGGAGGACCGACCGAGCGACTGAGCGAGCGACTGAGCGAGCGCCTGAGCGACCGACCGACCGACCGACCGACCGACCGACCGACCGAACGTACGAACGAACGAACGAGCAAACGAACGACACATAATATATTATCATGTAGTTTTCTCTCCGTTTCCTAGGTATCGCTGCCAGTGCCCTATCGGATTCATTGGAACCGACTGTCAAGTGAACATCGACGGTTGCCATAGCAACCCTTGTGTAAACAACGCGACATGTATCGACGCCGTGGGTGGTCAGTTCTGTCGGTGCGCTCCCGGCTTCAGTGGCGCTACCTGTCAGCTGAATGCGGTCGAGTGCGCGAGCGACCCGTGCGAACACGGAGGCACGTGCGAGGATAGAGACAACGGCTACATCTGCCGCTGTCCCGTCGGCTTCGCAGGACACCGGGTACGAACACTGTTTTATGGGACGTGTACAGTCGTTTGGTTGACGGATCACGCAGGTTATCGCTTGGTTTGTGAACGTATCTTGAAAACGACCAACATAGACCCGCCAATCGTCTCAACAAGCCTATGGTTTGGGATGTAGGCGATTCCCAAAAGTGTGTATTTTCTTTAAAACGCTGAAATTGTTTACGTCCGTCCCGTCATCGTGTCCACGTACTTCCGTTCTGTCCTCGCGACCATATACGTTCGTCCCGTCATCGTCACCATGTACGTTCGTAACCCCATTGTCACCATGTACGTCCGTAAATTCATCGTCACCATGTACATAACTTCATCGTTACCATGTACGTCCGTAACTCCATCGTTACCATGTACGTCCGTAACTTCATCGTCACCACGTACATAACTTCATAGTCACCACGTACATAACTTCATCGTCACCACGTACATAACTTCATCGTCACCACGTACATAACTTCATCGTTACCATATACGTCCGTAACTTCATCGTCACCATGTACATAGCTTCATCGTTACCATATACGTCCGTAACTTCATCGTCACCATGTACCTAACTTCATCGTTACCATATACGTCCGTAACTTCATCGTCACCATGTACATATCTTCATCGTTACCATATACGTCCGTAACTTCATCGTCACCGTGTACATAACTTCATCGTTACCATACACGTCCGTAACTTCATCGTCACCGTGTCGATTTTCTTCACTGGCAACCTGCCCAGTCAATATTCACCATAGTGTGTTTACAGGCACTCACTCCAATGCCCACCCTATCTCGATCGCGCCACGTGCTCAGTTTGATTGCTCCAACAATCGAACTTAGCGCGTGACGCAATCGTCGAGAAGGGAATCGAGACCGGGAACTTTCCAGACATTTTCTAATGTGCCGTGCCGTGTCCGTCCGCAGTGCGAGCTGTCCGTGGGGCCGTGCACGCAGTCTCCCTGCCTCAACAACGGCTCCTGTCAGCTGACGACTAAGGCCCGGCGCGGCTACAGTTGTCAGTGTCCACCCAAGTACGTCGGCAGACACTGCGACATTGAGGCCCGGGACTGCCTCAGTTCTCCGTGTCACAATGACGCCAGGTGAGGTCTAGGGCGCCGTCATCATGTATGTGACTGTGGTGTGTGTGTGTGTGTGTGTGCATGTGCGTGCGCGCCTTCGAGAACGTGCGCAGGCGTGTGTGCATGTTCGCATGCATGCGCGTGTATAACCACCGTCTTCCTACCAATGCGTGTTTCTGGCCTGTAGGTGCATATTGACGTACAAAGGCTACTCGCGCTGTGTGTGTCAGCCCGGCTACACGGGACTGCTGTGCGAGAGCGTTGACGAGCTCGCCTGTCTCGAAGGCCGGTGTCGACCGACGGGAAGGTGTGTTGCTTCCGTCAACGGCACGCTGCGCTGCCTCTGTCATCCGGGCTTCACGGGAGGGCTTTGCGAGGTGGGAGAAAATTTTAATTTCTTTGAAATGGTACCTTTAATAATAATAATGATAATAATATTAACAGTAATAATAATAATTAATAATATAGCTGTAAAAGGGCTGAATAAAACGTCTTAGATAACAAGTATGTACATAAACTTATAGTTATTGTGCTCAACTATACATAGCAAACTAAATGCACGCACCACACTGATTCAAACAAATTAGTTTATGGCCAATTGATTAGGAGGCACACTAGAAATGGACGCCCCTGGTGTTGGCTTCAACATACGATTTTGTTTACCTCCGGTCGGGATAACTTAATAAATAGTTACACTTTAGAAATGGATTCAGTTATGAAATAGACTCACTAAGTAATATATTAACTTCACAAGGACATATTGTGTAGTTTACAAGTATTCTTTCAGTTGAAGTGGTCAGGACAGTTTCGTTCTGCATGTTTTAAAAATAACGTGTGGTGGCGAGTTAGCAATGAGCAATATTTTAGCATATAAAACTTGTTCCTCTTTGGGGTTAAAAAAACAGGATCAACATTAGTCTTCTACTTAACATTATTGTGCAGGTAGACACAAGCAGTCGTTTTGAGACTATTCCCCAGTGAAAGATAATTAAGACGTCCTGTGTGCGTACGTGTGTGCGTACGCGCGCGTGCGTGTATATATATATATATATATATATATGTGTGTGTGTGCTTGTGTGAGTGCGGGCGCGTGTGTGCCTGGGCGTGCATGCGCGCGCTAGCGTCTGTACGTGTTCGTTATAACGACGCGTATTAAAACGCGACTATCCTCAGAAACACGTGGACGTGTGCGATAGTTCGCCGTGCCCCGGACGAGAGACGTGTCTCAGCCAGGCCGGGGTGTACACGTGCGCCTGTCCTGCTGGCTACACGGGCTACTGGTGTAGCGACCTGCTGCCTGACTACTGCCTCTACAAGCCGTGTCTCAAGGGAGGCACTTGCGAGGTAAGATGTCGTTCAAATCCAACCGTGCCCGCTTTTCCCTTATCTCAAATGGCACCTTTGCGAATTGCATGCAGCTGTGATGTAACGAGACGGTGGCGTAGTGGCACATGTAATCGGACATGGTCGCAGACTCGGGTGCGTCTTCTTAAATAAATAACAGCTTTTCATCGTTATAATGTTTGTTGTTGCGTGTCTCGGCCATTGTAGCATTTACTTATACATTTTGCGTATCTGTTCCATGCACCTTTGAAATACTGAGACAAGTTTCTTCTGTCCGAGCCACCTGACCATTAAAACGTCCACAAGCATATATCTATAATTCTTATTATCAAACAGTTCGTTCTCTGTTTGTTTATGCACCCACATCTCCGTCAGTTCTACATGTATCGGGCTGAAATTTTGCATTTGATCTATCGGGCCCATTGAGATGGTTCGTAAGCGTAGACATTTTCGAAATTCGTCCGGGGGGTGGAAAACTTCGGGGCTCAATATTTCAAAAGACTGTACGTGGAGTTCCAGCGTCGGAATTTAATGTTTTTTTATATCATCGTAAAGATAATTATGACATCTACAAATTTATCGCTGGACATTTTGAATAGTTTTTAAGTTATTGACGTTTGAAAATCGTCAGCGCTTAACATGTACCAGATCTTCCTGTCGCTGGTCATGTAAGCACTTCGTCGCGTCAGCCCCGTGAGCGCGTGCTACTTGTAGCAAACAATACACTGCAACAATTCCGTGGAGTTTCAGCCACGGGATTTAATGTTTTTCTATATCATTGTACAGGTAATTATTTCGTGTACAAATGTGTTACTGGGTGTATGCAGACAAATGTATTAGTTTTATGTTATTAACGTTACAAAATCTCAGACGCGTAACCCAGCTGTCTGTTGCTGGTTACGTCAGTTACACGGGTGAGCGCGTGCGATTTCTGGCAAAAGATTGTGCTAACAACTAGGCCAGTGATCAGTTATCAAATTATTAACGTACCGGCCTCACAAACTGTTACTCATGGTGATCACCGTTTCGCGGTTTGCTCGGCGGTTCTATGGAACAATTTGCCTCCTACGCTCAGGACAGCAACATCATTACAAGTGTTTTAAATACTTCTGAAGACTCACCTATTTAAACAAGCGTTTTTATAATTCACCGACTAGGACATTTTATGTACTTTCTATTGATAAATGTATTTTTTTTTAAATTAGTTTCTTAACATATTTATGTTTATTCTTCTTGTATAAATGAATGTATTTCTAGTAGTTTTTATAAATGTCTTAATTTATGTAAACGCTTTTTTAATGATCTCTCTTTTTTAGTAACTATATTTAAGTTAATGTTATATTTTTTACATATTTATTTCTTAATTAGCATTTCTTTTTATGTAATATACTATTATATACGTGTGCATGTATGTAAAGCGCCCGAGGGCAATTTTAATTGATTGGACGCTATATAAGTACTTTTATTTATTTATTATTTTATTTATTTATTAATGCGGGTAGGCGGGACACATTTGGGATGGGTTTGGGGTGTCTGGGACTCAAACGATGGGCATTTGAGGTTTGGTCTATTTTATAATTATATAATTATGTCTTTTTTATAGATTTTATGGCAAATGATTTGAGGATGTGTATGACTGCCTTTCCCCCCGAAAAACGCCGGGTAACTCAGCTAGTATACGATCCACTTTTCAGTAATGTGCGTTGGTTTGGTGGATAAATCGCACACATGGTCCGTGGCCTACTACGATATCGACATCGGAACGTGATGAAAATTCGGGGCTGACGCTCACCAAAAACTTTCAGTTGCACCTCTTGAAGCTCTCCAAAACACATTGAGGTACCCCGAAACGTCCAATTGCACCCCACTGGTACTCACCATAAACCTCCAAATGCAACCCATGAAACTATCCAAAAACTTTCAGTTGCACCCCTAGAGGCTTCCCAAAACCTGTCCTTGAGGCTATTCAAAACATTGAGGCTCTCCAAAAACCTCCCTTTTGTTCCCCCTCGAGGCTTTCCAAAAAACTTTCATTTGCTCCCCCTTTTATGCGCTTCGAAAACCTCCAATTACACCCCAAATACATATCCGGTTCCGACGCGTTAAGATGAGGTTAAATTTGTTGTCTCAACATTCTTACAGAAGTTCAACGGAAGCCACTACGCATGCGCCTGCAGCATCATCCACGAAGGATTCTTTTGTGAAAAAAGCAAATGTAAGCTGTTTGTTACGTGGCTGGGGTGGTGTTGTGTTATCCTTAATATAACTTGTAATTAAACAGTAGTCACTGCTATTTATAAATCAAATACGGTCAGTAATGTGAACAATTACATATCTGTAGTAAGTTAAACTAAAAAACTACGTTTCGAACTAACGTCCCATTAAAATGGTGTTTTAGTAGAACGTTTGACTATGTTGTCTAGAGTAGGCCTAACATAACCAGTTGTTATTGCTTTGTTTGTTATACGACGCATGTGTTGCCGCATAATACAATATGACCAACGGCAGTATAAACAACGACAGCATGACTTATTTGTGAGGCAAAGCAACACAACTTGATTAGATAATGATTATAAAATAATACACGCATCGAACGACTCGACGGTGCTAAACCCTTCTACATCGATATTAACAAGGCGTGTGCATTAATGTTGCAGTCAAGGTATCGCTACTGCAGTTGACGATAGCCACTGTCACCGCTGCCGTTCTACTCCTCGGGGGCTTTGGCTGCGTCTGGTACAACAGGTCGGCCATCTTGCTTGCGTTCGTTGCTCGACAGCAACAAGCGGGCGGGTATCGTATATTCCACTGGCGCGGGAATGAGATTTATATTGGATGGGCAGTGCCGGAGTCGCAGCTTCAGCAACACTCCGTAACACCACCATCAGGCTCTCCGAAAACCTTGATTTGCACCCAATCGAGGCTCGCCAAAAACGCCTTATATTGAGGCTCACTGAACACTTCAATTTGCGCTCCCCGAGAGGCTCGCCAACAATTTCTACGACCTCTCGGAAGAAAATAACCCCTTTACGTTTTCCGAAATTCCTTGTAACAGCTAAAGTTAGTTAAGTTTTTAACCGGTGTTAGGGTTGGTACTGGACGAACGTTCATCAATTGTTCATAAGATTACGCGTGAATTCTTCAATTATTCCGAGCTACGTAATACAAACGCCGATTGGTTACGGACATTTTACGTAACTTGCTTTGCGAAAAACTACTCAAATTTTATTTACATCATAACAAACGACATACATGTACGAATTATCCGAGAATCCGTTTTCTGCATATGTGTGTCTGTAGTCTTTGTAGGGAATTTTTGATAGTTATATTAAACAATGAGAACCAGACAGCCTCGGTTTAAATTCCAACATGATTATCGTAATTCAGATGCTGCTGCCAGCACTACTAATTAATTCTTGTTATTATGCTAATATATGCACGAGACTGCAAACTAACGCCATCACTTTTGGGCTGTTTATGTTTAGATGTTAGCTAATTACAACAAATAATTACTAAAGGTGTTCGTGACGTTCTTATAAATTACAAAAAAAAACAAATCAAATGCATTTATTATATTGCAGACATAAGCACAACAAGCGTGACATGTACGAGCCCCTCGCGTTCAGAGAAGAAGACGTGGTGACTAAAGGAGACACGGAGGAGGAAACTAAAGACGACACGGAGGAGGAATCTTCCACCACTGAGAACGAAGACGAAAGTGATCGGTAGCGTAGGATCATTAAAATTAGGTCATCCAAGATCTATGAAAAGCCGTCGTTATTGTTGAAATGTTCAGGCAATTCGCTGCGCGTAATCATAGACGCTGTAAACCAACCGGTCAGCCTGACATCTTACCCCAGCTGTTGGGCCGCTGGCGCTGATCGTGTCAGGTTTTTAGGGAGTATCCGGTGGGTACTGACAGAACAAGGAAAGGCCGTGTGCACAATCAGGTTTAGTTCGACGATTTAGAAGTAGACGATTGCTAGTAATACATTTAAGTATATCGTTTGTTTCTTGAATACGTAGCATAAACATAAATGTAATAACATGTTTGGTTATTTGCAGGAAAAACAAACAAAAAACACAGAAAGTAAAGTTACCGACTACGTATTTGGACAACTAAATTAATTAAATTCTCAGCTATCCGAAAACATGCAGTAGAAAAAACTATTAAACATAATTTGTGGTGTCCGAAAATTTAGTCATTATAGTCTGCATGTATTCGGATACATAAACAGTAGGTGTCCGAAAACACGCAGTGACCGACTACATAGTCATTACGGTGGGCTATTTCTGGCACAACACATTTAGTGGTGTAAAGATCTGGTTATATAGGTATGAACATGCGCGCACATGTGCAATACATAAATGCCTACGTCTGGCAGGGAACCACTCTCGTGTCATTACAACGGACATATCTTCATATCGGCTACATTACGCAAATCGCTAGTGCCACTGGACATCATTTTGGACTAGATAAAGAGTGTGTAAATCCAGGCATTGGCAAAAGTATATCTAAAACACACGTGAAACAACAGTTTCTCACCTTTCTTTACCGATCTCCTGCTTTGTATGCATGGCTTTGTCGAGGACGGCCGCGTCAGGTTGCACGTATAGGCAAATGCATCATAATTTAGATGGAATAATCGGGATGCTTTAAGGTGAAATAGTGACATTTAAACGTATTATTTTGTTGGTGTTTCGATACCGTAGACAAGTCATCTGATGTGTTGTTAAATAAAAGTCCATTTGCAAAATGGCACGACCATTCAGCAGCGTCGTCTTGCTTCGTGACATCTTATGTTGCTCGACCACCAAGTCTGTAGAGGATAATTGAGGTTAGACCGTGGTGACATCATCTATGGTCATCTGACCCAAGAGCGTATTTGATCTAACGTCGATGCAGGCCAATGTTACTTCAATTCAATGCATGATGACAGTAATTAGTAGGACAGTGTGCACACGTTGTCCTGGCTGTTATAGTTGGGATGTTGTTTCAGTCGCATCTTCCTCTTCTACTGATAAACGATGCTTTTTGCTTCTTTGTAAGTAACCTCCCTCCCACCGACTCAGTTCCCCCTCCTTTGCCAGTCTGACAAGATTTAACAAGATTCAGACGGCATGCGGACAAGGAAGCCTTTAGCTTATCGAGAATCCAACAATTTTCCACCTACATGTAACCCGTCCTCCCCAGATAGCTGTCTGATGAGTGAGTAAGTGATGGCAACGTATGTGTATGTATGTGTGCGCATGCGCGCGTGCATGTTCATTCTGGCAGTGCATGGCCATCCAATACGACACCACCCTGGACCATTGACAGAGCCACGCTATGAACCACGCAATGTCTGTTAGTAATTTATTTTTGAATGCGTTGAAGAAAAAGATACAAAATACAATTAATTAAAAACGTACACACTGGATACAACACGCAAAGCAAGCTGTCGTTAGGTGAATATACCTTATTCGTTGTACAAGTAAAGACAACAGTTGCCAAGTCACCACCTCTAAAAGTATGTAAGACGTTTTTCAAGTGACAATACGTCACGTTAACAAACAATCCTCATTCGGAAACTCGACAGACATGCCACGTGATTTGACTTTGGTGCCACTGGCCCCATGGACAGGTCTTGTAGCTTTCTTACAGTGACTTTGTCTGTTTCTGCTTTATGACTAATATAATGTTCTTAACAGAAGAATAAATATGTTGAACATTGCCAGCCAAATTGCGTTTAATAAGCCTGATTCATTGTTCGCAATTTGAATATTTTGCCTTTTATACATTCAAATCATAAACAGTAATGGTGTAACCTCAAATTCGAAGAATTGCTTCTTGATGTTGCCTGGTTCCTCAAAGAAGACATCAAGTGGGGTGAAGTACAACTGATTCAGTGAATTTTCATACATTTCTGTTGGCAATATACCAGGGGTAGTATTATATATACCACTCACGGCTCGAGAAGCCGATTCACGATAACAGAACAGACAAAGTCGCTATAGTGCGTCAACAACTATGCAACTGAGTACATCAAAACAGTGCAACGGCATCGATATTATATCACATACATCGGACGGAATGTACTTCATACACGGATGTGCGTAGTCAATATATCACGCAAGTTCCACATGAATACACATTCTGCGATTGATAAAATGGCACAAAAAATCTAGATCACTCTTTCAAGCAAACAATACACAGTTGTAATACCAAATAATCTGTGTAGTAAAAAAGCATTTTCTACACAACTACATGAAGTTATTATTTGTTTAAGTGTACACTAGAACCTCCCTATTAAGGTTGCCCCCGGGACTGTGCAAAGTGACCTGAATAGCGAGGTGACCGTATTAGTGAGACTAATTTCCTATACCTTGCTGTTACTGAAATAATTTGGGAGTATCCCACGGTGACCTTAATGGTGAGGTGGCCATATCACCAAGGTGACCGTAAAGTAAGGTTTAACCGTACCTGTGCTAGCTAGTTTCTGCACACAGCTAAGACAAAACTACAGCATTATTTACGAAAAATTAACAAGATTGCCATATAACATAATAAACAATCAATCTGAACATTTAATTCACACAGGTTGGCACAATATACAAGTATAATTTAACAAGTCACTAAATATTGTAACCGCCCAACGGAATAAAGTGTTATATAATAAACAAATATATTTACACACACCAAATCAAATAATCTACATGAAGTCCAGAACTACTAAACAATAATGCACCATTTTAACCACCTCTTTTTAGAAATGCCCTTTTAAAAATTAAGACAACACATATCTAATTTTCACGTCAAAAGTGCCATATATAGCAGGTAGCACTCAAGACTGATGAAATATGTTGTCCATTCAAAAGAAAGGCATGCAAAAGTTTAATGTTTCTTAATAAATGTTATTCTACATATATTTAAGTTATCATGCTAACACAAAATAATGAGCATGATGTTTTTACTACTATTAATCTTAATGGAAGAATCAACAAAGAGTACATTGTAATAACATCTTGAAAGTGTTAATCAATGGCTAGTGTATATTAGAACACAGTATTATTCAGAACACATTAGACACTTGCTCGACATCAAACTAGCAAGAAATGGATGGCAACGGTAAGAATAAATATGGATGATATACCCCGCTATAATAGCAAAAAATATCCTGGACGGAATGGTAGCTTTTAAAATGGCTGTTTCGGGTAACTCCTCAGCCAATCAGCAAAGACTAGTGGAATGCTGGAAAATGGTAGCCCATAATGCAGTGGTAATTACTACATCACAGACGGAAGGTTGCATAATAAGCAATGCTATCTTTCTAATCTTCTGTAGTCTCGTATCTGCAAGAAAATAACAGAAAATGAAACTGCTGGCATCATACATTACCTTCGACAAATGGAAACCTGGTGCAAACTTCAATAATAGTGAAATCAGAATTGTCAGATATATATATATATATATCTGACAATTCTGTGTGTGTTTGTGTGTATGTGCATGTACGCATATATGAAAAAAGACAAAAAAATATATGTGTGTATATATATTTATATATATATATATAAATATATATACACACATATATATATGCGTACATGCACATACACACACAGACGCATACAATAACATTGAGAAAAACTGATAAAACAAGATAAAACACTGAATGTCCAACTACTGAAGATGAATTATAGCCAGAAGGGGACTTACAGCCCACGCCCTATTTAATAACAGCAGAAAGTTTCGCACATTTAAATAGCTCCATCAATCTGGACCTATTCTACTGAGAGATGTTTAAGGTGAATAGACGTTACAATTAATTAGTTAAGTAAATCATAATAATTAGTTTGAAATCAAACTTGGCACTTATTCATGCACAGTAATATATTTAATTAGCTGAATAAACTGTGATAATTTAGTTAAACATGACATATAGACATTGTAAATGTTAATATACATAAATTATTCAGTTAAATAAAGTTTGTTAAGACAAACAATGTTTGAATAAAAGTGGCTATGGGTCATCACATGACACACAAAAAAGGATTAATTTTTTAAGTAGCTACATATAAGATTGCATTTAATCTGAGGGGAAGGTAATAAATGTATCTGTATGATGGAGACGAATGAAGAGAAGGCGGAGAACAAAGCGAACATCGTACTTGGAGAGACCTCTGCGGAGTTCTTTGATCTGTTCGTTCTTCCTCTGTAGCATCTGTTTGAGGTTCTTGAATGGCGCGGTCATACACACTTTCTTCTCAAGCTCCTGAAACGAACCGAACGTCACAACGTCAACAAAAACAAATGAGCAAAAGTTGCACCAACGCTGCAACTGAACCACAAATAGTATTACAGTATTGTAGATTGTGTAGATCGTACAATGCAGCTTTAATATGTGGTAACAGACAATAAGAAAGTGGCGGATAACAAAGTAACTATAACAATGGATGATCTCTGTACACAGCCAGTATCAGCCAGTATCTGCCTAGACAAGAGGCTCATTGTGCATAATCCAGTATCGAAACAACTTGCTTTTTGTAGACTACCAAACTTGGCTTAACAAGTCCACAACAGGTTTTATTCCTTTCCCATGTGGGATCTTTGAGTTTCCCTGGCGTAAACACATTAGGAAAGGGAAAAACAGCTTATGGCATCTCTTCCAAAATACACGGGCAAAATGGGATGTATGAAATTGCCCATGTCCAAAATTATACGCATGACATCAAGCTTTACCTTTGCCAACAACGTTGATAACAGTAATATAATATACATTACATTACTATGACAACATGCTAGATCAAACATTCCTGCATACAGCTGTCACTTTTAAAAACCTTGCCTTATGCTTTTGTCATAAAGAAACACATCTGAGGCCAGAATTTCAAAAAAAATATACAAAGAAATATCCGAACGCTCCACGTGTTCAGCATCCATTATTTGATAAGTTGACGGACATTTTGCTGGGCAACAGGTCATGTGATAGGTCAATTGGACTCTGGCATTCTACAGCTGAGCTACGGCATAAGTAATTGCTGTGTTTCATACTTTCTCAGTCATCTCCAACATCTCCTGTACTTTGAGCAGCTCGTGCTTTGTGCTGGTCAGGTCCGACGAGATGCCAGCTGTCATGTTCCGATTGGTCGCCTCACTCTGAAAAAAATGCATTAAGATGAGGACACAAAAGCCTTGGTTTTACATGCGTTGATGAGTTGTGCAATACGTTGTCATAGTAAAGTGAATGACTTATTCATATGGTTCGAGTGTTTGTCATTAACAATGCATACACAAGTGCAGACTTGTGTGTATACATAATACATGTATATTGGTTATGTAAAGGTGAACGCACAATGGGGAGGGAGACAGTAAGGGAGAGTGAGGGGAAGGGAGAGAGAGTGAGAGGGGAAGGGAGAGAGAGTGAGAGGGGGGAGAGAGAGAGTGAGAAGGGGGAGAGAGAGTGAGAGGGGTAGAGAGAGTGAGAGGGGTAGAGAGTGAGAGGGAGAAAAAGGGGAGAGTGAGAAAGAGATGGGGAGGGAGATAATGATGGAAAGGGGGAGGGTGAGAGACAGGAGAGGGTGAAAGTGAAAGGAGGGAGAGAGTGAGAGGGGGAAGGGGAGGCAGAAAGTGACAGGGGTAGGAAGGGAGTGTAAGAGGGAGGGGAGGGGAGAGGGAGGGAGGAGCAGAGGGAGAGGGTATAAGTGAATGAGTTCTCACCATGTCCATGGAGGTCTTCAGTCCTGCCATCTTCTTCTTTAAGTCGGCCAACTCTTCCTCTGAGTTACTGCCCTGTCAACCCACATAACACACCAGATACAGACGCAAACACTGCCCTGTCAGCAAACACAACACACCAGATACACACTCAAACACTGCCCTGTCAGCACACACAACACACCAGATACACACTCAAACACTGCCCTGTCAGCACATACAACACACCAGATACACACTCAAACACTGCTCTGTCAGCACACACAACACACCAGATACACATTCAAACACTGCCCTGTCAGCACACACAATCTAAAGCACTCTAGAAACCACACATTCTCAAACCTTCTAGAAACACAATCTCAAAAACTGTACACTCAAGTTTCTTGGTTATCATATGTACGTATACGGCTCTGTGTGTGTGTGTGTGTGTGTGTGTGCAGGCGCGTACGTGTGCATGTTTGTGAATGTGCTTGTATGTAGATTCTACTGGGCTACATGAGAGCATGTCATTACCTTGACCTGCTTCTGCAGCATCAGCTCAGACTTGGTCTTCTCCAGGTCAGACTTGAGGATGCTTTGGTCATGCTGACTCTGAATGGCCTGAAACAACCAGCAACCATAGCCTTATCTAGAGACCCATCCGCACATCTTTTGGATGGGCTGAGTTCGTTTTGGACTGATGTACATTTGGTCTTGCAAAAAAGCCTGCCAGCAGCCATTACCGGGAGACACTACAACAGCCTTGGCTGGACACTTAAACATCACTCTAGTGTATATGTATATTACGAGGACAACACAACAAATTCCAGCACTTGTTTCCATTGTGGTCCTGGTTTATTTTTAGAGTTTTCATTCTCTATAGTTAGTGATTCCACTGTATACAACAGGTAACATATTCATCCCATGTCTGGGATATCTTTTTCTTCCTCTGGCATAAACGCCACGTGGAAAGGACAAATGGCTTACGGTGTTTCTTCCATAAGATGTGTGGTGAGTAAAATTGTCCAAGTTTTGAAAGGGTGGTCAGTAGTAGGACTCAAACCCCAGTCAATTAAAGGTACATTCTCATTTAGCGCAAGGACTGCTCACGCGATTTACACTTTACTCCCTGGCAGACCTGTTCAATCAAACACCTTCTTGACTTCTCTGGGAAGAATTCAGCCATGCTGCAATTGATGCGCGAAGACTATCCGTACACAAATATCCACCACTGTCTATTGCCAGGTACTCATTCATACAGCTGAGTAAACTGAAGCAACGTAGAGAGAATGAACTTGGCCAAGGTTCAACACGGCAGGACAGGATTCGAATCCGGGTTCTCTCGATTGAGAATCCAATGCTCTAGCCACTGCACTCCATAGTCTCCTTGACCAACAGTTTGGTGCTCTACGGTTCGACCACCGCACAGAGCTGCACTGGAGTGCAATTTGGTCACGTGTAGCACGATGTGGAAAGAAAGAGTTTGAATCACATTTGTATTGCCTTTGTTAGCCTCTATCGTAATAACACAACGCTGTATTGCATAACTCTTGCTTCAGGATGAGCTACTGCGTGAACATTCAAACTCATAAAATGTTAATATATTATAATTAAAATTCACATAAAAATCGAATAAATACAGACTTTTTATAAAAAAGGTAAGTTCTTATATAGTGCAGTATCCAGTCCTCAGGACTGCTCAAAACGCTTTACGCTTTATTGACAGTGCATACGTGATACCGCATATGTGTGTGTACCTGCGTCTGTGTGTGTACCTGCGTCTGTGTGTGTACCTGTGTCTGTGTGTGTACCTGCGTCTGTGTGCAGGAATGCAAGTATGGTAGGTAAGTTGTGAGAAATAAAGGAGTAACTGCACTTACTGTTGACTCGATCTGCTTCAGTCGTTCTCTCAGTCGACTGTTTTCATCTGTCAATCGCTCAATCTCCTACAAAGTTAAAGGCAAATAAAATCTCATCAAACTTATAACGTGAAAACACCTAATATAAACATCAAATTAAGGTAAATACGATCAATCTGTAACAAAAAACATTAAAATCACACCATACTATAACCACATTGAACTATGTTAAGATGGCACTTTCTGCATTAGGACTTGAAATACCACTTGTCCGTTAACCTCACACAACTGGATTTGCCACCGGACAAGTGAAATTGCTACTACTTGTTGTCTGTGGGATAACCTACCTATTCACAGCAGGACAACTAGAAAATTAGTATTAAGTTGTCCGTTCTCTAAAACATCTATCATACGTAAGTTTCTTCAGTAAATGTTGTTCTCTAATGACGTTAAACAAACACAAAATAAACCGCAAGAAATACAGCTGACACCATCTGCCATTTTGAAAATGAGAGCCATCGGTACCATGATGAGGCGCCACTGTTTGCCGCTTAACTTTGTATTCTTGGCGAGTTCACAAAAGTGGGCCTGAATCAGCCTGCGTTCATGCAACTATTGCGGGTAGACTTCAAAACGTACGGGAATTTCTGCTTTTTATTTTGTTATTGGGCGAAGTTGTTTGGATAAAATAGCATTCATTCTATGGGAATCTACTCAGAGTATTTGTCAAGAACCAGGATCCAAGTAATTTACATGGCTGTGGTGCCCGTTAACAAACAATGTTGGTACGCGGTAGGTAAACGGTCCGCTTTTGGGCACAACATTTCAGCATCGAAGTCCCACAAACAGATTAGCACACCGACCTTGATAACGATACACATAGCAGCAAATGGTGCTGGTCAACGAGTGTCATTTGGCGATATTAAACAGTAGTTTTAAAATGTTCACACAGAAGTTTGCAAATTGCTGTAGCGTTATTCATAGTTCGTGGAAATCTGTCAAGTGCCTAGCGGACAGATTGGCAACTACCCCATGTGTAGTAGTGGACAGCTCAGCAAATTAAGCCCTAGCGCCACTAGGTTCACAGTAATAAGAGGTGTGTGCGTGGCCATGGGTGCATGTGTATTTGGTATCATAATTTATGGTAGCCAGCAATAACATTATAAAGTACATGCATTTTGCAACTTGATATATTTGTTATTTTCAGAATTGCAATTTTGAGCCACCATATCCATGCCAATGGATGTGTCCTCAGAATAGATAAAATACAACCATATTTCAAAAACATCTGTTTTGCAAGATACATTTCCTATCAGTCATTCCATTTCAGACAAGAGAAAATGAGTTTTCAACTCTACTGATTCCACCTGACAATGCCCTGGGGGAGTGCATTGCCCTGAAAAGTACTGTACTGGGAATGGGTGTTGTTTGTACAATTCAGTGTCAATTTTGCTGAAAGGTGACGAGACACTGGCACCAACTTTAAGAAACCCTGTAGCTGGTGAGCTACAAAACAAAGCCGAGTTCTGTGCAACCCACTCGGTCTTCCAAAAGGCCTACTTCAAACTGTGTTCGAGACACCAGATTGCACAGATGTCATTGCATCAATAACTAGAGAGGTTCAGCATATGTGCCTTGTCTCACAATACTCATCCATTCTGCAAGTGCTGGCACTTAGCACTGTCATAGGTGTCACATTAAGCCCGGGTCCTTTACCACTGCACTGTTCAACCAAGAAAGAAATGATAACTCTTTTCCTTGGATCATGCTCTTTTGACATAAATTGTACATCTTTCTTTCCATGTTCAAGAACTTTTAAGCATATTATGACATAATTTAATCATAATTAGGGCATCACTGTTCTTCTCTGCTAAACAAAAAAGTATAGCATGCATTGCCTTTGATAGAGTTATCAGCACACACTGTACTGGGAATACTGGTGTATATTTGCTATGGCAAATAGTGTTACAGTAATGATTTAAAATAGCAAAAACTAAATTAATTATGCAGAAGTAGCTTTTAAAAGTTAGTTGTTCGTGGGACAAGTGAGTTGTTGTACGGACAAGTGAACTATTGGTTCTACTTGTCCACTGGACAAGTACATAATTTAACAAATTTCGAGCCCTGTGCATCATTGATAAAATAACCAAAACAATTCAATTCCTAATTTTCACTTGAACAAACAACAAAGTAGATATATACAACATATGTACATATGATAAACTTAAGAAGTTCAAATGGAAAGGGAGAATGTTGCTGCACATTGCTTATTACCACTTTTCCCCAACTTCAGTATAACATGTGCATAATATTAAGCATAAATGTATAGTATAATTTTAGTAACTAAATTATATACATGAAATCCACTCCACTTTCCGCTTGGGATACGGCATAATTAATTTTGAAAACTGTACTGTATACAAAAACTGTGGGTAACTGGTTCCTTGGAAGGGGGATGCATCCTAGACCCACCTTCTGCAGAAGTCCAGCTGCCCCACCCTCATTCAGGGGTTCTAGCTTGGTGAGGGGCATGGCGTTGAAGTCAGCCTCCCTCTTCGTGCCAGAGAACTCCCTCTCCTCGAAGTCCTTGATCTTCTCCAACAGTTCCCTGCAAGCAGCCACGTTCAGATTAACCCTTTAGACCTGTGGTTCTTAACCTATTTTGATTGCGACCCAAATTCCGGTCGCGAACCTTGCTTGGCATAACAGATAAATAAATGATCAATGAGAATATAATTGTGTAGAAAGAGATCTTTGTAAATGGAAAGCAAGCCTGGGTACACAAGAACCAGCACAATGTTGTCTTCTGAACCTACAGTTTTATATCAAAAAGTTAATTTTGCAAAAAAATAACTGACAAGGTTTCATCACAACACCATCGTTAAATTATTTCTCTCGCATCTGGTACAGACAAGTGAGACAATAAAGGAAAGTTCAGACAGTCACTGGAAATTCATGGCAATCCATTCAAAATGACTGGACAACCCAATTTGGGTCACAACCCACAGGTTATGAACCGCTGCTGTAGACCTCAAGTTGGCCAAACCAACATGACACTTCATGTCAACCAAACCCAGCCTGAAATAACATCGTAGGCTGTATTGTTTGATGGCACCATCTAGTGGGCAGTTTTGAAAACACATTAACAATGATGTTTGAATGTACAGACCTCATATTCCAGGTCAAATAAGTGGAGAATGGGGATTTTAACAAATGGCTACACAACATAAAGTAACTCAAATACCTGACATAGTTTCAAAGATATTAAGATAATTAAATAAATTGCTACAATATGTCAAAATTAATAAAAAAATATATTATATAATAAGTAGATAAATTAATAAAATACGTAACAAAGTGTCCTACAGCAGTTCCTCAGTGTAACTAACCAACTTAAATAAATGAGTTTTAAGGAGACTCTTGAAACTTGACACTGTCTCACCTGTTTTCGAGCTCCGAGATGTCCGCCTGTAGCTTAAGGTGCCACTTCTCTGCCTGCTGGAAGAGCTGGCGCAGGAGAAGGATGTTGGTGTGTGCCGTGTTGATGAGTTCTGTCTCCACCTCCCCCGTCACCACCGCCAGCAGACCATCCAACATCTCCGTCACCTCGTCTATGGTAAATGTGTCCTCAATCAGCCTGATAAGTCACACAATAATAACTCCGTGTTCGCATTTTGGTTTAAAAAAATGGTGTCCTGGGATCCCATGAAAAAAACGGGCTCCTTACAAAAAATGGGGTCCAAAGATGCCTAACCTCAAACCTGAAAATATGGTGCTGTATGCGGTTTTGTATGCAAGCTTGTAGTAATACACAATGAAATGCACAAGCATGCACATACGTGCATACATACCACACATGCACCCCCACAATAAATATGTTTAAATTTCCTCAGCATTTTTTTAGTTATTGCAAAAAATGAAGCACATGTTCAAAAAGCTATGTTTTGAGGAAAATAGGTTTAAAAATTGGGCTATGTTAAAAAAAAAATGCCCATGGCGTCCATACATTTACTATTTTATTAGTTTTTGCTTACTTGCTGACATAAATGAACTGGACGATGAAAGAGGAAATACTAAGGAAGATCAACATCTGCCAAGATCATATTACTGATGGAACGTGACTTAGATTTTGGTTCGCATGAAGAATAGGCCAGTGTCACTTAATACCCAATTCACTGTGGCAGGTCACATGTATGTTCATCTTCCGTTTAAAGGTGTGACCAACAATATACATATCTGCATCTGCTCAATTATGTAAATATTCAACAAGATTTGATGGCGACAGAGCGAGATATGACGACACTTAACGTCAACGACACAACACAAAAGTGAACAAACAATTTACAAACTTAACAAAATCAGAATCATCTTAGCTAGGCCAAGACTACATAACGGTGACTAACCGACTGTCCTTGAGTTCCTCGAAGCATGCCTTGACCCCTCTCATGCGCTGACCACGCTGGTAGCGGGCGAACCGCATGTAATTGATGACCGTCGCCTGATGGTGCTCATTTAACCCAAGGTCCGACTGAAACACATCAACAGGTCACTCGTCAGACTTACATGTCACCTGTCACACATACAGTGGAATCTCGCTATTAAGGTCACCCTTGGGCGTGAACAAAAGTCACTTGAACAGCGAGATGACCGTATTTGTGGGAGTAATATCATATGCTTTGCTGTATGTGGAAATAATTTGGGACTCTCATCTCTTAATTGCAAGGTGGCTGTATTATTGATGTGACTGTAAAAAGTATAACGTGTCAATTCATAAACAAACTGTGTCACCAGCCCAGGCAAAATACAACATGTCAAATCCAAGACATACTACAACATGTGAAATTCCAGACATACTACAAGTACAATGTGTCACTTCCCAGATATACTACAACGTGTCACTTCCCAGACATACTACATGTTACTTCATAGACATACTACAACATGTCACTTCACAGACATACTACGTGTCACTTCCCAGACATACTACAATGTGTCACTTCCCAGACATACCACAATGTATCACTTCCCAGACATACTACAACGTGTCACTTCACAGACATACTACAACGTGTCACTTCACAGACATACTACAACGTGTCACTTCACAGATATACTACAATGTATCACTTCACAGACATACTACAACGTGTCACTTCCCAGACATACTACAACGTGTCACTTCACAGATATACTACAATGTATCACTTCACAGACATACTACAACGTGTCACTTCACAGACATACTACAACGTGTCACTTCACAGACATACTACAACGTGTCACTTCCCAGACATACTACAATGTGTCACTTCACAGATATACTACAATGTATCACTTCCCAGACATACTACAACGTGTCACTTCACAGACATACTACAACGTGTCACTTCACAGACATACTACAACGTGTCACTTCACAGACATACTACATGTCACTTCACAGACATACTACAACTTGTCACTTCACAGACGTACTACGTCATTTCAAAGACACACAGGTAAGACAACTGTTTACTAGTCTGCCATGGGTTCACTAGTAATGCAAGTGATCAGCATGTACCTCCAGTAGGACACTGTGTCTAACACAAATTTAAACCGGCTTCAAACCACCAGACAAAACAACACACAGATACAAACTGAAGAACAAAACAACACACAGATACAAACCACCAGACAAAACAACACACAGATACAAACTGAAGAACAAAACAACACACAGATGCAAACTGAAGAACAAAACAACACACAGATACAAACTACCAGACAAAACAACACACAGATACAAACCACCAGACAAAACAACACACAGATACAAACTGAAGAACAAAACAACACACATATACAAACCACCAGACAAAACAACACACAGATACAAACTGAAGAACAAAACAACACACATATACAAACTGAAGAACAAAACAACACACAGATACAAACTGAAGAACAAAACAACACACATATACAAACCACCAGACAAAACAACACACAGATACAAACTGAAGAACAAAACAACACACAGATACAAACTGAAGAACAAAACAACACACAGATACAAACTGAAGAACAAAACAACACACATATACAAACCACCAGACAAAACAACACACATATACAAACCACCAGACAAAACAACACACAGATACAAACTGAAGAACAAAACAACACACAGATACAAACCACCAGACAAAACAACACACAGATACAAACTGAAGAACAAAACAACACACAGATACAAACCACCAGACAAAACAACACACAGATACAAACCACCAGACAAAACAACACACAGATACAAACTGAAGAACAAAACAACACACATATACAAACCACCAGACAAAACAACACACAGATACAAACTGAAGAACAAAACAACACACAGATACAAACTGAAGAACAAAACAACACACAGATACAAACCACCAGACAAAACAACACACAGATACAAACTGAAGAACAAAACAACACACAGATACAAACCACCAGACAAAACAACACACAGATACAAACCACCAGACAAAACAACACACAGATACAAACTGAAGAACAAAACAACACACATATACAAACCACCAGACAAAACAACACACAGATACAAACTGAAGAACAAAACAACACACAGATACAAACTGAAGAACAAAACAACACACAGATACAAACCACCAGACAAAACAACACACATATACAAACCACCAGACAAAACAACACACAGATACAAACTGAAGAACAAAACAACACACAGATACAAACTGAAGAACAAAACAACACACAGATACAAACTGAAGAACAAAACAACACACAGATACAAACCACCAGACAAAACAACACACAGATACAAACTGAAGAACAAAACAACACACAGATACAAACTGAAGAACAAAACAACACACAGATACAAACCACCAGACAAAACAACACACAGATACAAACTGAAGAACAAAACAACACACAGATACAAACTGAAGAACAAAACAACGAGTATTCTTTATATAAAACAAAAAATATACTAGCATGAGTTTAAGATTCTCTCTCTCTGTCCAGTAAACCGAATGTGAAAATTACTGCCAAATGCTAAGCCAGGTAATAAGGACACCTTTAATCATTTACAGGATACAATAAACTGATTAACACTAAGCACTGTTATAAAATGTCACATGAGTGATGACTATGAATCAGCAGTGACATTTATGGTAAACTTGCTTGGAAATACTGTAGATTCATTGTATGAGCAGCGGCACCACACACCATGTTAGGATATCTGCCAATCTGGCCACTGTGGTGGAGAACAAATAGGAATTAACAGAAATGCTGCTAGAGTGGAAGGAGGTATTTGAGTGAAGATAGGCGTAGATAAGACAGCAATTGTAGTTATATTATTGTATGCTTGTTCACCAGAGAGGGGTTGAACATCAATCTGCAGGTGATCGAGTTCAAGCACGGGGGTGGTTTTGGTGGAAGGATGATGATGTGCATAAACTCCATGTAGAACGGTTCGAATGCATAGAGCCAGGCAGACAGTGTTATGACAGACAGACAGACAGACAGATCGTGTATATATCATACCAATATTGGCTGGATACAGTGGCACTGACAGAGCAGTGCTCAACAACTGAGGAGGCACAGTTGTGAGAACACACTGCTAGTAGGGGGAGCTACAACCCTGATCTTGATCTGGGAATAGCTGTGAGGCTGATTAAATATTGAACTGCACTATGCCGACTGGCTACCTGTGTAGTGCTCACACTTTGAACAGCATTAATATTTAATATGTTGAGTACTCATTGAACCATCGTGGCAGACGTGTGGTGTGTGATGCAGTTATTACGTAATGAAATTGTATAGTTTGGTACTGTTTGAAGTCTCGCTAAATTGGCGAATACGCATTTAAACAAATATCTACCATAAATGTCCCAACCAGGATAAGATAAAATAATGTTTATCAATGAATTTTACAGACATTGTGACACCGTTTCATTTACAAAGTATGGCTACATTTGTATAATTTTTTATAAGAACTAAGTTGGAGAAAAATAATATCCATACATTGATACAACATGTAAAACACGTGTATCTATGATACCACACACATTTGGAAATAAAGCAACAGCAATCAATATAAGATGGAACACGTGTGACTGACAATATCCACAATTATGCAGTACCTAATACATAATTTAACACCTGCTGTGGCCAATAAATCACGAGTAATGAAAAAAAATAGACAAACAGCCATTTGACAAGTAAAGTAGATCCATCCAGAAAAGAATACAACACTATATGACATATAATCAATAGACTGCAAAGTTCACATCTATGCTCAGTTAGTTACAACACTGTACCTGTCATTTCACACACGCAACTGTATTCTGTATTTAAATCATTATATGAAAATTGACCACCAGTTTGGCCCATCTGAATCACATAAGTATAAAATTAAATAACGATTTATTACATGGACCTGAATACTGATTTTCCACTGGTCAATCCAAATTTATGCGTCAATATCTTGTGATGAAATGTCTTTATTTTACCACTATATTTACATGTGGTACATGTCATATATATATATATATATGTACGTGTATATATATATATATATATTATTAAATATACACGTACATATACTATAGAATAAATGTGTGTATACTGCATTTACAGATTATGTTCACTTTTTATATTTATACCATGGGATTTTATCAAGTGGGACTTTGTCAAGAAAACTCCATTTCCTCTCCAGATACACTTTGTACTGAATGCCCTTGGGTGCTAAGCCATAAAAACAAGCCCAGTCAGTACTCTAACATAATCTCAGTTATCCTGCCACACTCACAGTCCACCCAGCTCAATCACCAACTGACACTGATATACCTGCCAACTCTCCCGGGAAATCCAAGAGTCTCCTGAAATTAGGGTTTTTTATCTTCTGATCTCCTGGAATACAGGCAAATCTCCTGGATTTTTGCTGAAAACCTCCAACAGCACGTCCTGTCTTCGAGACAGTGAACCAGTGAAGTTCCAGCAAAAAACCTCCAACAGCACCCCCACCTCCATCTTTGAGACAGTGAACTGGTAAAAAAACCTCCAACAGCACCCCTACCTCCATCTTTAAGAGTGAACCAGTGAAAACCTCCATCTTTGAGACAGTGAACCGGTGAAAAACCTCCAGCAGCACCCCCTTGTCTTCGGGTGTCAAGAACCGAGACAGCATGATACGGGAAACGTGCTGAACCGCTGATGAATCTCCCAGATTTCAACAAAGAAAGTTGGCAGGTATACACTGGCTGGACCCTGAGAATGCGATTACCTGGACCTGACTGCTAAAAAGTGATACTTCACTATCCTGCATTTTGGAACATCATCGTTGGCTAAAACAATGTAATAAATAAATCCTTGACCGCAGTTGACCGGAGCGACTAGAATTACCACACCCTCAACGACAGGCAGTGAGTGTTTGGTTACTGGAAAATGATGAACTGTTAGAATGGGCTGTCAACATGGTGAAAAACCCTTCATGAAATGGCAAATGGCCAATCTAGCAAGGAATGGCGCTGCTTCAAACAGCACTGTGAATTTACATTCAAGCGTCCTCTAGCGACGAAACCAGAAGGTCACAAGGTAAACTACCTCATGACGTATACCGGCGATAAAGGACATGAAATATACGAGACCTTCACGTGGACGCTAGCGACGGGCGACATTCCGGCATAGAATGTCACTATGGAAGGATTGTACAAGCACAGTATGTCGCACCGATGAAGAATCATATGAAAACAGGATGCAGGAGAAAAGTTAGATAATTTTATCATGGATCTCTGCCTTCTAGTGAAAGACTGTGATTACCTGGTACGTGAAGGACGACTGCATGCTTAGAGATGCAATCATCCTACGATCATTGCAAGCTGTGGTCCGCGAGAAATGGTTCGAGAAAGGAGACGAACTGACTCTAGATACGGCCATAACTATTGGTCAGAACTACGAGACGTCCCAGGAAAGTATGTGCGCAATCAGCGTCGATGAAGACCACACAGTTAATGCCGTGAACAATGGAGGTCGGGGGAAACCAAGATTACCCGGACATTCGAGGAACTGGTCACAGTCCAGATTTCAAAAAGACGATGCGAAAAAGACTAGAAAATACACAGTATGGCAAAGATGTCAGAAATGCGGGTACAACCGAAAGCACGAATGATGCCCCGCAAAGGAGAGTAAATGCAACTACTGTCACAAGAAGGGACATTTCGCGGTAATGTGTGGCAATAAGACAAGCACATATATTAGAAGATATGTGTGACTTTGACGAATCAGATGATGACGACGGCACACATCTGATCAATACCGTGACAAAGGCAGACAAAAGTGACTGGTGGCAATGCATAGAGGCAGACGGATCACACCTCGATATGCAAATAGACACTGGTGCCACCAAATCTCTGTTGTCGTACAACGTGTACAGAGATATGTACTGCAAGCACCCTATCACTAAGACCGCTCGCAAATTCAAGTCCTACACCCATCAACCAATCAGAGTGGAAGGCTATGTCACACTTCTGACGTGGTACAAAGAAAAATGCGTGGCAGTACGGTACTACATAGTACATGTTGACCAAAAACTGTTGTTGTCAGGGCACACTAGCATACAGCTAGGCCTGATTCAGAGAATGCACACAGTCACCAACACGCTTGACAAAGAGAAAAACCACAGGTACGCTCCCAGGGACGTATGCTCTCAAGATCGGTCTTACGGTACCGCCAGTCGTACACGGATCAAGGCATCAGCCTAAAGCACTGTCTGCAATGATTAAGAACGAAACTGAAAGAGATGGAAGGTGATGGTCACATTACCAAAGTGACAGAGCCCACCCACTGGGTTAGTTCAATGGTCACGGTCATCGGGAATGGAAAGCTGAGAATCTGTTCAAACCCCAAAGATCTCAACAAAGCCATAACGTGAGAGCACTGCACCATTCCGACGGTGGAAGAATCAATGCCAGGTGCCAAAGTGTTCTCCAAGATAGACGCAAAGTTGGGATACCTGTAGATCAAACTCGACTACATATTATGATCTTGGCGATTGGTGTCTGCTTACAACTGTAGCATGTAGCCATTTCTTTGAGCCTGGAGCCATCCTCACTGAATCTCCTGGCAGAAGTACAGGGAGATCCTCATTGACTTTCTTGTCATGGTAATGACGCTGCCTATCCTTTTCCCGGTCCAAATTGCATCTCACTTTGGTCGCATCATAGGCAGTTGGCTTTAAAAGAACAAATCAAGTCTACCGAAGACTTTCAAAGTTTCAACACACCAATTGGAGGTACAGGTGGTTGAGCCTCCTGTTTGGCATAAAATCGGCTTTAGAGATCTACCAACGAATCATGGACAACATGCTGGAAGACACTGATGGCGCTCGGGCCATCATGGACGACACCCTGATCACAGGCAAAACGCCACAAGAACACGAGAGTATCGTGAGGAAAGTTGTTGAGAGAGGGACAGAGTGGAATCTCAAACTCAACTTTGACAAGTGTCAAGTAACACAACCAAGGGTTATTTATGTGGGACACTCGGTGACAGACCAAGGCTTGCCACCAGATAAAGTATGAGCAGCACGCAACATGCCAATTCCAGAAAGCAAAGAAGACATACACAGATTTCTTGGATTTGTCCAATATCTCTCGAAATTCATCCCAAACACGAGTATGGTGGATGCCCCTCTCCGAGATGTGATGAAGAAAGATGTCAATTTCCACTGGGACAAATCCCAACAAAGAAGCTTTGGCGAGCTTTGTTACTCTTCTGGGTGAGATGGCGTTTTTCATTCTTATAATCACATTTGAAATGTGATTCACGAATATTGTTTGGAGAGTTTATAGGTAATATTTAAATTTGGTGTGCCCTTCAGCGTAGTGACATAATCATGTGACCTGTGTTGTGCCTAGTGGCTGCACCTATTAAGGCTATGCGTTTCAATGTTGATTTTTAACAGTTTTAGATGTTTTACAGTACTGTAACTTCACGAACAGTTTTATGATTGGACAAAATCTCTACTTGACTGCTGGTTTGGCAAGTGTTTACGACTTTTTAAATACGTTTTGACTACATTTCCTGTGATACAGCCATACTGATTTAGTCAGCCGTGACCGCTGCAGCCAGGACAATGTGCCGACCAAGCATGACCACATGACACTATAGCAGCAGCAGAACACAGCATGATCAGGTACACTGCCAATCAACTGCTTCACCATTCTTGTGCTTTACGCGTGAACGCCAATACTTGGAGGACACTAGTCAATCACAGCATTGCCGCCCGGTTGCCTATGAGACGCAGCTGCCGAGGCGCCGCTTGGAAATGAGTGACTAAACTTGTGGTTGGACATCGACCATCCCGCGGTCGGCCATTCACACGCCATTGTGACAACAATTTAAAACACATACTCACAGAACAATGGGACTCACTCCTCCATCGGTCAACGGGGCTCTGCGAAATGCTCGACACAACGCCAGATCACCCGTTATATCAGGCCTCGTCAACGCCTGTTCAATTCGCAATAAAACAAACGTTTTTATTGCCAACTTTGATCTTGTGGCAGTTACCGAGACCTGGCTCACCCGGGAGATAAGGATACAAAATCAGTGAAGATTTAACACCGGTCGGCTACAGTTTCATGCATGCACCCAGAAAGAACCAGCGGGGGGTGGCATTGACTTCTTATACAGATTGATCTTTAAAGTTAAAGTCAAGAGCAACAAACAGCCGATACAATCATTTGAATTTATGGACATTGACGTCATGTCGCCCGCTAGCTGATCATTATATATCTATCGCCCACCTTGGTCAAGTAAAAACAAACTCTCTCATGCCGACGTTCTTGCTGAGTTTGCATCCTTTGTTGAAGGTTATGCCATGATGTCGTGCCATTTCGTGATGATCGGAGACATCAATATTCACTGGGACAGACCGTCCGACTGCACTGTGAAGCATTTCAATCCGACATGTTCATTTGTTTTCACGAAAACTTTGTCGCTTTTCTCCGATAATTTTTGGATCGAATGCTTTATTGACATCTTAAAGCCGAGTGTCCCTAGGAAACAAATAATGTATCGGAAATATACGAGCATCAACAAGCCGGCGTTTCGCGATGACATTACAGCGTCGACACTGGTTGCAATGCCCTCTGCCAGCGAGGCAGATGAAATTATCACTGTATACAACACTGTGTTGTCCGACCTCGTCCAGAAGCACGCACCCTTACTGTCACATCATGTAGATGTCTGCACACTGGTGCCTTGGTACGAGAAGCTGGCCGACGCCAAGAGAACATGACGAACACTCGAATGAAAATGGCGATGCACATCCCTTACTGTACATCGTGAGATATACAAGGCACAATGTGCATACGTCAAGAAACTAATCAACTCCGCAAAGTCGGACTATTTTGTATTTGGACTTGGTCAATGCGGTGGCAATTGAAGACGACTGTACCGTTTGATGAACGGGCTCCTGCAGCAACAGAAATCTGCTCACTTACCACAAAACGACAGCATGCAAGAACTCACAACATGTTTCGCCACTTTCTTCTCAGCAAAGGTCGAGACGATGCGTGGGACACTAGGTGACTATCCTGCCGCCACACCTAGCCTAGATGTTGAGAAGCGGCAGACCTCCAGTGTACCACAATTAAAGACGTTTTGGATGGATTAGCGCCAATTCTGACACAACTGATTAATGCATCCATCATACACGATGTCGTCCCTCGTTGCCTAAAACATGCTGACGTCACCCCGTTACTAAAGAAGCCTATTCTACGTTGACAACTTGACACATTACAGACCCGTTTCGAATCTCCCTTTTGTCTCCAAGTTGGCCGAGAGACAGGTCGCATGGTGCCTACTCAATCACGCAACTGCGAACGACTTACTCGACCGGAACCAGTGGGCATATCGACCATACCACTCAACTGAAACTGCTCTAGTGCTTGTACTGAATTATATTCTTCAGGCATTAGACCGGCGGTACGGGGTGATACATGTACTACTTGATATGTCTGCCGCATTCGACACAGACGTCCACGACATCCTGATCTCGCGTCTAGAAAAACGCATTGGTGTGACTAGATCGAACACAATCCGTGATAATACCAGACGGTGCTTTCGACCATTCAAATATCGCTTTCGGTGTTCCCCGAGGCTCAGCATTGGGGCCATTGCTTTTCACCATTTACACGTCCCCAATAGGCGATATCACCAAACAACACAAAGTTCTTGAACCATCACATGTACGCAGACGACACACAGCTACATCAAATTTGACATCACTGATGAAAACGACACTGTCATCATTGCATACAATTGAACACTGCGTCAACGACGTGGATGAACACCAATCTACTGAAAGTCAATGAGGACATAACAGTCGTGCTCATCTTGGCATCACGCACCAACCAGAAGAAATACAACATCACCATGATAAAGATCGGACGGCGACTGTGACATCACTCCTAGTCCAAGTGCCTACAACATCAGCATTGCGTTCGATGTTGGAATGTCGATGGTACGTCACGTGCAACAAGTATGTTGTACCGCATACTATCACCTGCGTAACATTGCTTCCATATGATCTTGTCTATCGGAGAAAGCAGTGATTCGAATAATACATTCACTGGTGATTTTGAGACTCGACTACAGGAATGCTTTGCTCTTCGGCATCCCAGACGTTCTTATCTCTAAACTGCAGAACTCAGCAGCTCGATTGGTAATGTGTTACAACACGCGAGAGCACATCACCCTGGTGCTAAAGAAGCTCCATTGGCTTCCGGTGAAACAGCATATCGTGTACAAAATACTGCTGCTTTCGTTCCAAGCCCAACATGGCATTGCACAGCCATACATCAAAAATTTGCACGATGCATACCGACCAGCACGTGCGCTATGTTCTGCCAACAACAATGACCTGAGTGTACTGTCGTCCAACAGCAGATAGGGCGATTGCTCTTTCTCAGTTTCGGCCCCCCGGATGTGGAACTCTTTCGTTAAAAATAAAGACAGTCACACTCACAGCGCTAGCCACATTGAAGAGACTTTTAAAAATCACCTCTTCCGTGTAGCATTCCATGTTTAGTTTAGTGTGTGCTCTCATACATGACATAGTGTTTTAAAATACTTTATTATCATTTAACTAACTTATTTATGTCTTATGATGCACATATTATGTCACGTTTTAATTAATGTTATATCCTTAAAGTTTTACCACATAATCTTATTGCCTATGCCATGGCTATAGATATAGTATGTATTATCATAATTATGGCATCACGATTCACGGTTTTACTTTTAGCAATTTATTTATTTTATTATCATTTATTTAACTAGCTAGTTTTAATATTAATGTATTAATCTATTTTAGCGCATCTGAATGGACTTTTGTCTAGATTTATGGCGCTCTACAAGTTGACTCATTATTATTATCATAGTAGATAGATTGCCTCTTCGCCGTCAAATTTCGATTGCAGCCGACATTGTTGGCAACGAACCCAGCAACACAACGCCTTCGGCTTCGGCCTGGCCCTGCCAGTTGGTTGATGGGTGGTAACATATTTTGTGTTTGACAGCTACCCTCGTGTTAAATTAAAAGTGCACATATACTACTGCGCGTATAATGGGAGTAGCTATTTACAGAACCCAAAATATTGCAATGACTGTGCAACAAAATAGAAAACATACCATCTTCGGGAAAATTTTCAGACGTGCTGCCGCTTGAAAACGAGACCGATTTACGTATAAAAACCCACTTGCCAACAAATCATAGTATCCGTATACTGATTTCGAATTTACAAAAATAATGAAGATAAAATATTGTGACAGCGTTGCTGTAACGGTTGTAATTAAAGAAATGAAAATAAAAACCAACAAATATTATTATCTGTTAGCTCCGTATCATGGAATTCATCCGGGCACCTGTTTCATCACGTATCCAAGATGGCGTCCTCTGGTAAGAACTCGTGTTCTTCAGCTGTTTCAAAACACTATGTGTTTTACTACATCACATTACTAAGCGATTATATTTGTGAAATATTGCAGCGCCACATCAGCCGTTTTGTGTACACTGCATTAAGTTTAGCAATGTTGTTTTATTTGTCTAATAAATTGGTATGGACTATAGAACCAGACCGGCTGTTCACGTTCTGACGCGTGACAGTTTCAATGCAGTGGGGTCGACGCCTGATGACAACGTGTGGGCGTACTTCCGGTCGTCTTGAAACAATAACCGGTCTTTTTGATGTTGTTTAGCTTTATTAATCCATGTGTAGTGCGTACTGTGAAAACCGTCACCAGTCACTAGTAGTGCGTGTCCCAGCACCAAATACATGTTACTTTTTGTCGTAATTTTATTTAGTTTATATTCCTTAGTAACTAACACACTACTATAAAACATGTGATTTAATGAAATATTAATAATGCAACTTAGCACTAATATCATTAGTGCTGAATTGGGCACTTGTGTAAAATCCGAAGCCACCTATGACCTAGATTTTTGTGTGATAACTACATTTTGGCCTAAATTTGATACCCTTGTAGGTTAATTCCTTCATTCAACATAATCCCAGACATACTTACGTTTAGAAATGTTGCGTCTTAGCGCACTATTGAGGTGACCAGGGTCCCTATTTGAGCATCAAAAGCTACCTCTAATATGCAATATTTTTTGTAACAAACGTGCCTTGGATTATGTTTAGTAATGGATCTAATGCACTGAGATATCAAATTTTGTTGGTGAACACGCATGACGTGATGCCGCCTTTTCTAAATATAGAGAAAAACCATGCAAACTGGTGAATAAAAAATGTGGTTAAAAACACTCCACTATAATTATGTTATGCTGCATGAATGCTACAAGTAAGGTGGTATCTGGTGCGGCTGATTCCAGAGTATTCCGTTACACAATCTTGTGATTTGAAATTGTAGAATACTTCTGATATGTCTGTATCATGATGGCGAGTGCACTGACACAGTTTACAAGTATCTGATGAATTTGTTGTATTTAGCGGTGAAGAAGAAGCAGAAGATGAAGGGTAAAACATTGAACCTGAATGAGTTCCTTGCTGATGAAACTGGAACTTCAGGCCCTGGGTCTAGCTATGTTCTCGCTGCCAAGCCTCTCAGTTGGGGAGAACAGATGGATAATCAAGATGTAGAAGGTACCTTTGTATATGTCTGATTCAGTTAAAATTAATTAACATTTCTAATTGTTTTATGGCACTATATTTGTTTGAGTGGAAACTGATGTGACTTATCTACATTTATTTATCTTATATTATTGATTTGACGTGTTAATTGTATATATACCATAACAAATATAAATAATCATTGACTTATAACATTGTGAATGATTGTCAAGTGATTTCCGACAGACATTTTGCCTGTGACAAGTCTGTGCCTTTGCTCTCCGCACTTATTATGCCACATTTCTGGGCCATGTAAGATACCACGTCAGGTCAAATGAACACATATTTTGACTATATTTATTGGCAGACATCGAATTACATCCTTAACCCTATAGGGGACCACTAGGATAAAAATAAAATTTGGCCCGCGCAATCAACGCAAAACTGCTCCCGCCCGAATTTCGGCCCGATTCAGTATTACTTTAAAAAAAATTGTTTCCGTCACTAGCAACTGACCAAATAGTATCATTGGAAAGCTGAATTATTCTTCGTCCTGTGGCATTTTTATCAGTGAGTTTTATTGCGTCATGATTCAGTAATAGCTAATCACAACCAAGCTTTCAAATGTCGTAGTAGTAGATGCCCAAATATGGCCGATTTTACTACGCTCTGCGTCAGGAATTTACATTCCCATTCATATGGTTTAACCCGGGAAATGGAAGTACCGATGGAAAGCCCAATGATTGGTCTATCCAAATAAATTTACGTCAACAGTCAGCCAATCAACGCATGGGTCTAAAACGTCTTCTTGTTGACACTGGTTTAATTCCATCACGACGAAAGTCTGCCATATTTATTGTCTCGCTTCGACGATATAAGTTGAATTATTTCAAATGTCCGCATCAATATATCAGCAAAATACATGGCAGTAGTTGTGGATCAAGTTATTATACTAGTTCAGACAGTTACACAGACTTTGGGTGCTGTTTTGAAGTGGATATTATGCAAGTTGCTGGTGAGTAACGTCGCCGGACATCGCTGTCTCGCACCCAGACTTGGGCCAATTCGGGCGGCCTACTCGGTCCGCCAGTGAAGGATACAATGCATTCACAGTTCAAACACAACATGTCCTATAACCTGATGACATATACAGTGTAAATGTGTAGGAACTGTAGGTATTACTTATTTTATTGATATGTAAAGACATTGATAATAGGTACGTCATGTTATCGGACAGGTGCGCCATGGCGCGCAACAGTATGCCTACGAGTACAAGACCTATTGCCGTGTCGGTTGTATTTGAACGTTCTACGAAAAATACAATAAAATGAAAAGTTCTGAATATACTTGAGTCTGGTTTTCATTATCACGCAGCTGAAATGTATAGCTACATTTGTCACACTGCATGCATGAACATACAACCGCTCAATAATTAATTGGTCATTGGGCAAACTTGGTTTCTACTGTACCCTCGTTCTGACGTTCATGAAGAATAGTCTAAATTTTACTTGGGTCTACCTAAAAAAAATTTAGATAAAAACAAACGTAAGAGTACATTTGATTAATTTTCTCTATACTCGTTAGCTTATATACATGGCTACATTTCTCTAATTGGACATTGACACATACAACCACTCGGAAATTAGCTAGTAGTAGGGTGAAAAAAATATTTCATTTATTTTTGATAAATTTTAAACAGTTGTATCTTCATGATTATTTGATATGCAAATATCATCACAGCATAATAATAAAGGGTCTTTTTGCCAAGATAATGATAGCTCAATCATATTTCTGCGATTAATATTAGCAAAGTTGTGATTTTTTAAAAGAACCCCTACAAATAGCTCAAAATGGTGTAGTACAAGCAGGCCTTTATAATGCAGGATAACATTTTTACAAATCCAAAAGTGTCCTGGGAGATACGTGCATCATTTTTAAAGCATAATGAACACATAAATACCTGTGACAGTCAATAAGGAATTATAAGTTTTTCTTCTTCAAATTTCAATCCATCCAAAACTGAACAAAACCCATCCAATTGAAGGGTGGACATGTTTCTATAAAGCAGTGCTTACAAGTGAATACTAGACAATAAATAATAATTATTTATTTATTTGCTGTTATGACATTGAATAAAATACAAGAAACATGATAAAATGTTATTTGTTAAAACTAGTACATTTTATTACAAAATAAATGTAACTAAAACGTTTCTGTTTGACAAGGTGATGACATGCCTGAGTATGGAATGTCCCGGGGCCCTGCCATTGACCGCTCGAAGCTTCCCTCAGCCCCTAGAGCTGCCCGTGGTGCAGACTTTGACCCGTCCCGTGTGCCCACTCGCCCTCCATATACCGCCTTCCTTGGTAATCTACAGTACGACATCTGTGAGGAGGACATCGAACGATTCTTTATGAAACTCAAGGTATGTAAGGGGTTATCTCAGAACGTCGATGTCTGATAGCAAACAAAATTACTTTTGTTTGGGGGAATGTAGAGGCAGTTTCATCTGGCACTGGACATCGATATTTTATGCTTTGGACCGATGCTGTTAATATATTGATATCATCATATCAGTGTTTATAAACTTTCGTCGGAGGGGGTGGGGGACTGAGGCCACATGAAAGTAATTTTGTCTGATATCGGACATCAACGTTCTGAGATGATGCCACACCGTGTGCGTGCAAGTGCATGCATATCAGGGCTGGTTTTCTGACAGAAAAGTATTTCTGTTGGGACAATGTCTAAAACCGCCAGAATCTTAATACATATGAATTTATTATTTTGTCCATTATGTCACATGTGAAATAAAAAATTATAATATACATCATTCTTGCATAACAAAAACAACAAATCTTGAGAAATATACAATTATTGTATTGTGTTTATTTAGATTCCAGCAGGTCCATTGGACCCAGTAACAGGACTGATAACTGAAACAATACGTATGAATAATACAACAATAAAAACAAAAAGGACAAAAAAATATACCAGGCAAACATTTGTTATACATAGAAATGTTTTTGAATTGATGATCTAAAGGTTTCAGCTCCAGTAAATATATCACAAGTTGGATCACTTAACCCTCTCAAGGCCAGATTAATGCAAATATGTGCCTGTTATTGAATCCTATTAAATCGAGAGAACGTGCTGTGAGTGAATCGTGATATACTCGGGTTGCATGAATGCAAATAAATAAATAATTTTTGATCCGACTCAAATAAAATTTTCACTACATTTGAAGAACTAATTCCTGGTGTAACTAGTCAAGTATGTGACATATATGTAAATTTATTACCCAAATATGAATTGCTAAAGTTTGACAAAAATTTAATACTTAAATAATTTTCAACAATTCATTTTTTTAAATATTTTTCTTAAATAATTAGCGGTTACATGCTGCGTATGAAATGTTCATAAATTATTATGCTACAGAATGGAAAACTAATTAAATGTCTATGGTAAATAAAACTGAAATAATTTAAGTTTTTCAGAGTGCATGTATTTTCAAGATTTTATACAAAATGGCGTTCTTTGTGATCATAGCCGTCATCCCGTCTGAACTATTAAGTTTGTGTTATATTTAAAATGCGTAATCATAGTACAAAACATTCCCCTTCGATGGCAGCGTTCGTTATAAACTCGATTGGAAAATCCCATAAAAGTCAGAATTACTGGAGTTCGACATAATGACAATGTCGAGAATTACAACAAAGCTAAAAAACACCACCCGCTTCGTTGCGCGGCGCATTAATATTTTTTTACAACAAAATAGACTGCTCAAAAGTTAGCATTTAATCGTAGAAATCGCCTGCGGACACATGTTTTGGAATAATTCCTGGGTGCTTCCATGTTTATGCCCGCAGCAAATGTTAAACTTTAATCTCATTGGCTGAAAATCACCATTAAAATATTCACTGCGTGGCGTAAAAGAGGGACCGGAAATTGTGTGTAGCTGCGTTCGACTACAAAACCGCTTGGTGGTTGGCGCTATTTACTCACTGAAATCGCCATCATATCTCACTTTTGATGCTTCCTAGTGAAACTTCAATATTATTATATGCTAACTGCCAAAATAAATTGCCGTTATTGGATGACACTGTTTCGCGGTACCAGTTTAAATGTGCCCCTGTATTCGGGTTGATTCGGGCGTTCTGGCCGTGAGGCATACTCGGGTTGATTCGGGCGTTCTGACCACGAGAGGGTTAAATACAATGTGTTCAAAGTAGTCACACATCTATTCAAAACACAGTGTTTTCTAACGTTGATTCTGCTACTGGAAACTCTAAAAGGAGTGTAGATTCGTAGAGATTGTATCGTAAATAACAATTAAATTGGATAGCCCCTACCATATAGGACTAGTTAGGAGTCTAGTTGGGAGTCAGCCCTGGGTTCAATTCACTTTTATCAATTCCAATTCATGTGTATTTACTAAGGATCAATTTCAATTCAGCGTACTCAAAAAAAAGATCAATTCTAATTCAAATCGGCAACAATAGCTGTTTTGTAAATTTGTTGTAACTTATTAAGTTTCTGCACATTGATGTGCATTGAAGCCCCAGTGAAAATCCACTGAAGCAAACAATAACCCTTTAACTAGTTTAATTAAGCTTAAGCCAGGTAGTCCATAATAAATTAAAATGCCTGCTTTGTTCTCAGAAGAGACAGTGCTAAGCAGGCCTTGTGCCAAGTAATGCAATCTGAGTGTTATGCAGGGTTATGTTGACTCCAGTCAGAATATCTGCACCAGTATCTAGAATGGTACTGCAATGCAGCCTGGTAAAAGAACAAAGGAGATGCTGAACTGTGGGCATTGGCAAATGTAATTCACTCCCTCTGCAAACAGTAATGTTGGTCTCTGGTTGTTAATTAGTAGTGATTCCAATTAGCACTTAGAAGCTCTGTCCTATGCTGCTAGTAAAACTGGGGTACATAGCCATAGGGACTGAGAGAGCAAAGAACTGCTAAACAAAAGATTGCAGCCCATGTTTTGTCTGGTGACAAATCCTTATGCCCATGTAAAATTGTAAATACTGGTAGTTCTGCTGTTGATTGTTTTATTTCGGTCTTTGACCAAAACGACACATCCGAAAACGTTACTATTTAACATATTTGTAGTTTACACAACTCAATTTATATAGAAAAACTTAATAAATTAATTTTCTGTTTCCATCGATTCATCTTACTTTGTGGGATTCAATTCCAGTTCAATCAGTTTTGGTTTTATTCAATTCTAATTCAAATTCATGCATTTTGTTGATAAATTCCAATTCAATTAAGAATTGAACCCAGGTCTGTTGTGAGTGCACACACTTGTGTAAATAGATGAGATCTGCAACTTGCCTACGATGTTGAAGGGAAGGTAGTCTAAAATGATGGCAAAGTTCAGGATAACTGTCAGAGGAGTACTGTGTTTGGGATTTGTAACAGATATTTACTGAATTTTTTTAACTTGTTTGATTTTGTCAATAAATGTACGTTGCCAGGGATTCCAAATAACTGCAATATTCCAGCTGACTTCTGACTATAAATCTATATGCAAGCATCGCAAAGCCTGTACATCTGTAAATGTTGTGCAAAAGCGCTTAATAAAACCACTCATCTTAAAAGCTTTAGAGATACTACGATTACTGTGATCTTTAAAAGTCAAACTTCGGTCAAAGTGACACCAAGATCTTTGACAGTGGTGACCTTGGGCAGAGACTGGCTTAAAAAAGTAGTCATAGGATATACATTTCTTTCTGTTAGTGAACGACGCTATGCAGCATTTGTTAACGTTAAGTTTAAGGTGCCATGTCTCACACCAATGACATAAATTACACTGTCCGGATCCTTCTGCACCAACTGACAATCGGTCACCGACATAAAACAATTTGGAATCATCAGCATACACTGACATTTCAAATGAATCAACATGATTAGTAAGATCGTTAATATACAAGATAAACAGAAGTGGTCCAATTTGTGAACCTTGTGGTACACCAGACAACACCGGCTTATGTGATCAAAATCAGGAATAAGTCAGATATGCCAATGCTGGCCATTCAGCTTCAAAGTGTGGTTGTTTGTATTTGGCTGGAATGGGCGATTTTCAGGTTTCAGAATTTTTTTATTAGTCTATTTATCCTCAGACGGATGGTTTTGTTTACAACTGAATCTTTTCACACTTCAGCTTGTTAACATCCGACTCCCCCAAGAACAGGGCCGCATGAAAGGCTTCGGCTATGCAGAATTTGAAGACCGTGAGTCCCTCATAGATGCCCTGGGTCTCAATGATACAGTAAGTTTTGTGTGCCAGCCTGAGGCTGTTCTGGCTGTCTGTGTATAAATTAATTGTTTGCAGCGATAGAGCTGTGAAATTATTTGATTTCGAACTGTCTCGGTGAGCCTTGCATGAGGACAGTAGATAGAGTAGTGACTAGAACATTATCGGTAGTCTCTCAATCAAGAGAATGTTCGAAGTTCAAACCCTCTTACAAACTACTCTTGTAAAAACAGTTTTGCATGCTTTATTTGTGATGAAATTTATTCCCAATACATACAAACAAGATATAATAATAGTGATGCAAAATAATAATAATATAGTATTTTTATAATATTTGTTGTTATTAGTTGCTATTGGGAAAGAAGTAAATTGAAGAGCAATTCTTGTAAATTGTTTGTAGACATTGTTGTGGAATAATACATAATGTGCTGCTGTATGTGCACATGAAGTGAATGTTTCAATGTGATTTTTCAGCTGTTGAACAACCGGAAAGTGAGAATTGACTTGGCAGAACAGAACCAAGGTAAATGCCATATGGCATTGCTTTCATTTCCATAAATGATGTCATTACAATGTCACCATAATATTTGACAGAGCCGTGCACAATTGTCAATTATATGGCGTTATAAAAATGTGGTTAAAATGACATAACTTTAACAAATCAGTTAAATACTATATAAAAGGTTGGTTACATTAAAGGACGATTACATACCGGTATATATTTGCTAATGTTTCTTGCTGCCAGGGTTAGGAATTTGGGATCAGTTGCACTTGTCAATTACTCGGCATCAGAGTAACTGAAACTTACCCAATGACAGTTGAACCCAATCCTGATATTTTGTGTCCTAATCTCGTTATCATGTCTGATGTCCTTCCAAAGTCATCACCATATTTAACGTAATTCTTTTGTCAGCCGAATTGTCCATTCATTGTTTCCATCGTGTGTGCTATATGGTTCACTGCATTGCTTGTCATCATCCGCTTGGTGACAACCTCTCCCACATCAAAGCATTTCGTCATTGTGACAGGTGGTGACAGGGACCGCGGCCAGTGGCGTGAGGGAGACGAGGATCGTACGACTGGAGACTGGCGGCGCAAGCCGATGTCAGACGACTCCTTCGGCGGGGGTGAGTGACAGAGCCCAGTCTCTCAACTTCTTGTTGTAAATGGGGTGTAACTGATCTCTGCTATGATGATTCTTCTTCCCTGTTTGACCCCGCGTCTCTTGCAGGCAGGCCTTTTATTTCTTTAGACATCAGCTGTTTTTTTTTAAGTCCCAGTTCCCCCATTTATTTGACCCAAAAAACAAAAATGTAATGTCTGTATGTTCAAACATAATTTCTGATGTGGTTTCATGAATCTTAATTATCCACTAGATGCCACCACCGTACAATACAGCGTTACACGGTTATTTTCGGCAGGGGTTGGCAGACTTTAAGTGTCGGTGTATGGACAGGTTTTGCCAACTTGAAGTCTAAAGGTTATGCAGGATAAAATAAAATTTTACCAGTCAAAAAATGTCCCAGTGCATATGCTTGTCCATGTGTGCATGCATACAATCCAGTACAGGCATGTATATATATATATATATATATATATATATATATATATATATGAAGGGTCTTAGAACAAAAAGCGATAAATCCATTTTCTTCGTTTTGAGAAAAAGTCACTTTTGTGCTTCATCCTCAAAGTTTAAATAACAACTTGTAAATTAAGTTGATATATATTTAGAATCCATTATTACAGAGAATGGTGGCAAACTCTGAAATATTTGTTGCACATTTGTTATGCAAAATGTGATTTTAAACGATATTTTGTTATCAAAACTTTGTATTCACACAGCGCGAGCCGTCACTCCGCGTAGCTGCATGTGCGGCACGGCGGTACTGTTTGGCTGAACATGGATTTATCGCAGTTTGACAAAAAAGACGGCGCATATCGTGTTTTAAAAACAAATGCTCTTTTGTGCACATCGTTTTGTGGGGATTTATTAATTAATTTTTTTATAAATTAGATAGCATCCTAGCTCAACACGTGTTTAAAGAAACGTTTAATCCTGGTTTGGGCAAAATTTCAAAAATGGCATTTATCATGTTTTGTCCTTCATATATATATATATACACCGTATTCGTTATTTTTAGCATACATGCCTTAATTAGGGTACACCCCCTTTTCCAGCAGGGTCTGATGTCGGTTTTTGACTAAAACTGACCACTGGATCCATCATTTATTGTAATTCCTGTCAACCTTTGACAATATGAGAAAGAAAGTTCCACCTGCATCCACAGCCTTTGCAAAGTTCCAGTATCCTTTTGACCACAAAATCACCATCACCTGGACGTATAAATCACTTCCAGTTAGTGTCAGTTATGTTGTCGTGTATTATTCCGGCTAAACTTAAGTTGAATGTATGCATAGGATGGCATTACCTGCTCTCTGACTTTGTCCATGTCTTAGCACCACTGTCATGCAGGTCGTTTGTCTTCTAACTTATCTCTCCAATGTGAAATAGCTTTAAATATTTGGTAACCATAAATAATTGACAAAATTGTGTTTTTTAATCCAGAGTGACATGCGTGTAAATGGCGCCATGTTTATTTTAAAGATGGAAATGAATTATCACACAGTGGAGTACAGTAGAGACAGTAAAAAATACACATAATTTATTAATTATCAATTAATCATGTCGCATCACCATTTTGATATTTTCACACTGGTTTGAGAAACAGAATTTCTGTAACTTTAAGAATATTTTATAAGCATACTGCACACTAAAAAGAATGAATCAGTATATATATATATATATGACCCATCTTAATGAAATGAGTCGGATGTCGGTAAAACTGATTTTTTCTGTAAATGCCATTTATGTAAAAAAATATCGCGAATCTACAAATTTCCCCTTAAAATTATTCTTTAATATTTGTTTTATTGATTGCCACTACTGCTACTGTCTAATTAATTCTGTTTTATGTATTTTAATGTCATTTCTGAGGAGCTGTACGAAGTGTCCCGCTTGGTTTCCATAAAACAGTCAAAAATGTCGCTAATTATGCGCATTCTTTGACGTCATTTTTTGATGATCCCTAGCAAATCGGATATCCCCGCGAAGCTTGACACGTCGTCTTTCCAAGTATGGGCACATATATGCTAATAGTTGCGAACTATGATCTACAGAGGGCAAGGAACACACCCCCTCTTTTGACAGATGTGTAAACAAGTTCAGATCACGTGGTAGCAACGCAACTAAGTGACGCAAGCGGTTTCACGCATTGGTTCAGTGAAGAGGTAATTTGAATAATTCTGTATGCACGCAGGCATACAGTGTATTTTCATCGCGTCAGCGCTGTCACTTGCGACCCCGATAGTTGTTCATAACGAGGCAACAATGGTGTTCGGTGTGGCTTCGAAGATGTGCTCTGTCCAAGCCCAGCCGAGGAGGTTGCCTCTATTACTGGACCGCCTGGTTAGTAGGACTCTGGGCGTTGCCGGAGACTGACCCTGTTGTTATACCGTCTGGCGAACAGGAGCCACAACAAGAAACTACTGTGGGTACACTTGAGCAGGCAGGATCCAGCGAACCCGTTCCCTGCACCCGAGGCCCTTCCGCGTCGTGCCGATACCACGCAAGCGAGGATGTGGCCGGTCTGGAAGCTACACTTGACTTTGTCACCGATCTGTTGTCGTTATGTAATTACATTGTTCTTTGGTATTAAAATTCTTGTTAAATATGACTATCTGTTGTATTTTACTTTGGAGATTACGAAAAATTTTCATCGTATTTATGTTTTCATAAATCTGAATAAGTTTTTTTATATAAAAATGATAATATAAAATTAATAATAAAAACAATAACATTCTTACTGACCCACTAATGACAGATACCTCTAAGAAAGCGGGTGGATTTTCCCATGGTACGGCAGCCATCTTGGATTTAATGCATGCGTTGAAATATCTTGGAAACTACTGGACTTACATTACTCAAATTTGGTGTGTAGTTACTCCATATAACCCTAAGTGTAACCAGCAAGCTACATTTAGCATTTTTCGAAAAACTTTTTTTTAATGATTTAAAAAAAAAAATTATGTATTTGTTCCCGACATTTTTTTACTAGCGACTCATTTTATTTAAAAAAACATGCCTTGCTTTTGAAAAAGTAGCTTGCTTACATTGTAGCAAGTTTCAAGCAAATCTGTCAAGCGGTTACTCAGATAAATAAACAAGAAGACGGCTGGTGTGAGTGAAATCATGTTTCTGAGAAAATCGCGTTCAAAGTTTAGTTACACTTGTACACAATTTTCAACATCTAAAAAGCAACCTAAGTGATTGAAACTTTGTACACATGTTACTCAATGTATAGTCTATCAAATGGCATAGTTCAAAGTGATTTGAACAGCATAGTAATATGTCAAACAAAGCAATGTAGCAAAAACATTACAGAACAGGAAACTTTGTAAAATAGCACATCATTCCAACATTTATACAGATAAAGTTCACAGGAGCACAGATAAAGTTCACTGGAGCTCAGATGAAGTTCATTGTAACCTAAATAAAGTTCACTGAAGAAGAGAAGAAGAGCATGGCAGGTTCGCGACAGCAACATGGCGCAGCATACAAGCACAGTCGGCAGATCTGCACAAGTATCTCCTTCATCCTAATCCGGGAAGTGTGAGACCCCCATCTCATCCAGAAGATCCGTGTAGCCAAACTTCCGCTCAGTCGCAGCATCCGGGAAGTGTGAGACCCCCATCTCATCCAGAAGATCCGTGTAGCCAAACTTCCGCTCAGTCGCAGCATCCGGGAAGTGTGAGACCCCCATCTCATCCAGAAGATCCGTGTAGCCAAACTTCCGCTCAGTCGCAGACAGTCTGAGACGGATCGGGTGACACTGACAGTCAAGTTGACGCTAAGAAACAAGTACACAATACCAATGTATTTCATGAACACAAGTATTACTAACAATAAAAGCCCCTCCCAGTACTATAATTCTGTGACTGTAGTTTATCTTGCGCCTTTTGTTTATTTTGTTAGTACTGAATTATATACAGTGTCACTGTATGTCATAAAGGGACATACCAAGGCAAGTTGTACTAATATAAACCATAATTCCATAGAATAATGTACAAAGTATAACTGTCATCCCTAAAACAACATAATCTGAGCATGTATATAATTATCACTTTTATTTTATGTCAACTATAATGGTTCTGGCGTGCCTGGATAACCCCTGCCCTGGACGGCTGAACATCAACAAGACCATGAATATAAAATTATAGGCAAACGTCCAATAATTTCTTGATACAGGGTTCAAAGACTAACTGTGGAGACAACATGAATATATATGTATTATTTACACTGTCAGTGTTATAGAAAACATAGAAATTGTCCTTATTCTGGGTGCTATTGACACAGTCACTGCTCTGGGCCTGTCATCGTGGTCGGACCCGAGGCGAAGGCGAAGACGTCGTCGTCACATATTCAACAACAAATTCAACTTGCATAGTCTTTCTTTCACGTGCTAACTGCAGCTACGCAATATTGCGTCGCTTCGCGGCACGGAAACCACTTACTCACTTTCGACCAAACGGCATAATGTCGTTTTAGAAAGCTAAAGAAACGCGGAGAATAAAATGTCAATCCTGTCGAATGTAGCTGGTATTACAAGCTGACGTCATAGGTTGGACGTATTAAAACCAATCAGAACATTTGACTTGACGGAATCAGAGGATTCCGTCATCACGTGATGCAGCCTGACCAATCGTTGTAGGGTTACCCATTCCTTTGTCCCCGAAGTGGCAAGAGAGGCGGTCGTTTATAGGCTGGATTATTCAGGCAGCAGCGGTGCCGTCTTAAAATATAAAAAACCGGCTTTCCCGCGATATGCGCCACGATGGAATGGCAGTATTTTTCGCGACGCAATCGATCGCGGAAAATTGCATAATGTTCGATTATTCACGCTTCGTTTGACAAAAACAAAGACTTAGCAATGATAGGCATCACACAAAATGCATGTTTTGTGACATAAACAGGTTTATTTCGGTAGTATAACGTATATGAATGGGAAGTTGAGTAATTTTTATACATAAAAATGTAAATAACTCAAAACTCATTTTATTTTTTTAAATCCTTAAATTTCGACCCGAGCTTAACAATGCCAGTAATTACACAAGCAATTAATTTGTTGCCAACTTATTTCTGACAGGTTTTATTTTCATTTTAATTAAGTGTCATCAGCTTTTCTAACAATAGTGGTAATTACACAAACAATTAATTGTACTGCTATTTTATTTCTAACAAAGATATTGTTTTCATATTAACAGTATGTCTTCAGAATGCCATTATCTCGGGCTGATCCAAATTTCAGCAAGTTTTGTCCATGGTAACTAAGGTACATTACCTGAAACACAACAACTATGTTGCTTAAACTTTGAAGGCCGTTTTCTGGGATTGAAGACTTCAACCCCCCCACACATGTTTGGCAAGCCGTAACTTCAGTTATAATTGAGATATCTTGTATGATACACCATATGAAAGCTGAGAATCTGCGCTTTCAAACAATGCCAGTAACTCAATATTGAAAAACGCCGACATGTGAATCATTTTGTTAAGATGGATCACATATATCCACGGAGACTGGTCATTTCACTGAGATATGAACTCGTAAGAAAATCTATCATTAAACAGAATCCGTTGTTAAATTTAGGGAACTTTTTTAAAATGCAAAAATCTATCATCATCACCAAAGACACTATTTACATGACAGGCCAGCGTAAGTGTGCCAGTGGCCCACCCTGGTGGTGAATGAAAATGTTCAGTCCGCTAGATCAGTTAAGGAGCGAGAGCGTTTATCGAGAGCAAAATGAGCTGATAAGAATGTTAGTGAATGTTGTATCCTTATTTCATGTTACTGTATATTGTTTCAGATGACCGCCGTGGTGGTGGTGGTGGCTACGATGACCGGTATGTGTTGCGCAGGTGTGGTGTCACATTTAAGGCCAGTAATACACAAACTAGTTGGCGGAGTATCTTTCTTGTGTCAGATAATTGATAAAGGATAATTCATTGATAGAAATCTGCTGGTGTAACACTGAGATAAAAACCTACGATCCTCGGAAGCCTGACTCATTAGAAATGATGCAAACTTAGCCATTAGAGGGAGCCACATAGTAAGCAATAAATCACTCCGTGGATGATTGATTAGTGCGAGTGAGAACAATCGCTTTGCTAAAGAAAATTATGTTCTGCCAATGTAAATCTCTGAAATCTAATAACCGTGTAGTGCCAAATAGGTGCGTGTACGGTGGCATTTTTGTTAAATAAATAGGCCGACAGGTTTATTAGGCACACAAGAGTGAGCCGTTTCTTTTGAAACTTAAAAAAACGTGCCAACTAAAATGTTATGTTTTAATGGTTTGAATTGTGCCTGAATGTGATTGTCTTTGTTTCTCCAGGGGCAGCCGGTACGGAGACAGAGATCGATATGGCGGAGATCGGGACGGTGACAGAAGGGGTGGTGATAGGTATGGGGGTGACAGGTATGGAGGTGGTAGTAGATATGGAGGTGATAGAGGTGGAGACAGGTATGGCGGTGGTAGGGATGGAGGTGACCGATATGGTGGTGACAGGGGTGGCGATAGAGGTGGAGACAGATATGGCGACAGGGGTGGCGACAGATATGGTGGTGGATCCCGCTATGAAGACCGAGATCAGGGTAAGTAAGATAATAGGATAAGGGGGGTTTATAGTGTGGTCGTGGAGTCTTAAACATGTTTAAATTGCATGTTATACATTTTAATACCTTAAAATAAGACTGGAGAATAGTCTTGGCCTTTATTTCACCAAATTAAGTGAACTAAATGATCCTAAATAATTTATGTCATGGCTGCTTGTTGGCAAACTCAAGAAAGATGAACTAAAACAAAATATTCTATTGTTACGTAGCAGTGTTTATTACAACAGTGTTCCTGAGGAGAATTCTTGTATGTCTGTGTGTATATAGATGGATGATCTTGGTAATAATGTGGATACACACAGTTATTATGGTGCGCAGTCAATAGAGCATCGCACTCTCAATCGAGAGAACCCGGGTTTGAATCCTGTGCTGCCGTTTTGAACCTTGGGCAAGTTCGTTCACTCTACGTTGCTCCTGTTCACTCATCTGTATGAAGAAATATCTAAGTATAGCAGAGTGGATATCTGTGTACGCAAAGTCTGCGCATTAATTACAGCATGTTTCCCAGAGAAGTTGAGATGGTATTAGATTGAACAAGTCTGCTAGGGAGTAAAGCACTTCGGAGCAGTTGTAATGTCTGGATATTGCTAGGGAGTAAAGCACTTCGGAGCAGTTGTAATGTCTGGATATTGCTAGGGAGTAAAGCACTTCGGAGCAGTTGTAATGTCTGGATATTGCTAGGGAGTAAAGCACTTCGGAGCAGTTGTAATGTCTGGATATTGCTAGGGAGTAAAGCACTTCGGAGCAGTTGTAATGTCTGGATATTGCTAGGGAGTAAAGCACTTCGGAGCAGTTGTAATGTCTGGATATTGCTAGGGAGTAAAGCACTTCGGAGCAGTTGTAATGTCTGGATATTGCTAGGGAGTAAAGCACTTCGGAGCAGTTGTAATGTCTGGATATTGCTAGGGAGTAAAGCACTTCGGAGCAGTTGTAATGTCTGGATATTGCTAGGGAGTAAAGCACTTTGGAGCAGTTGTAATATCTGGATATTGCGATATACGATACATTGCCGGAGAGCACAAAGTAAGCTGGTGTTCTGGTGCATCTCGCAGGTTACGGGAGGCGTCAGTTTGGCACAGGTTTCCACAGCGGAGGTGACCGTGATTCTTATAGGAGTGGCGGAGACCGCGACTCGTACCGCACTGGTGGCGACTCCTACAGGAGCGGTGGGGACCGCGACTCTTATAGAACTGGGGGAGATTCGTATGGAAGCAATAGCTACGACAGGTGAAACACCAGCAGAATCTTCTCTGTTTTTCATCTCTCACAATTGATGTTAGAATTAATGAGAATTATAATTAAATTGTGTCAACATGAAGGCTAATATTTGATAACCTTGTAGTTCAGTTCAATTTTTCTTTAACAAGTATTGACCCTCTGATAGATCATTTTAATTAGAATAGTGCTCAAGTTGTGCACTTTGTCTCTAAACAAAGGAATGCTGGTGACCATATATGCCATACAAATAATGTGGTAAAATAAAATTGAAATACAGTTATAATTGACATCATAAGATATGACTTATGAGACTAGCCTCAGGTTATTGGAGCAAACTTAATTGATAATTATAACTGACAGCCAGTTATGTTGAAATATATAGTTTATTACTCTTGCAGGCTTAACAACACTAATATCTGGGTACTTGTATATCTAGAGAAGTCTAATGCCTATGTTGCTGATTTGAGCAGGGAAAGAACTGGAGACCATGCAGATTCAGGTGTGTGTACATAAATTAACTTTGTTTTTTGTATCTAGTTTGTTAAAATTCTTTGTGATGTGTGTGTATGCGTGCATGTGTGTGCGAGCGTGCGTGTTACAAACTATGTAGGTTTTAAAATAAAAGGATTAATCTTGAAATCTAAGTGTTTTTAAAATATGACCAATAATGGATGGACACCCTAGGGAGCTAAGAAAGGTAACCCAAACTTTGCCAATACAGCGCAATCCAGATAACTCGGACTCGCTTGAGTCAATTTTATCTTGTGTCAACTCTCCTTGAGCTGTCTTTGTATCACATATGATATAAAAAAAATCTGCATAAGTCAAAGTTTTGTTTAAGTCACCTTGATTTAATCCACACGCTCATTTTGTTTAATCGGTTAATTGATTATACATGATTTTAATATCCATATGATAGTGCTGCTGACGGTTTAATTCTCAATGTTTTGTTCACAGATCAGCAAAAAGAGCGTCCGAGGTTACAACTGAAGCCTCGAACGAAGCCAGTTGAGGAACCCCAGGCCGCACCCACCAAGTCAGCATCAATATTTGGTGATGCGAAACCCGTCGACACAGCTGCGAGGGAACGGGAGATCGAGGAGCGTCTGTTCAGAGAGCGCCACCTGTCAGACAAACCGGCAGAACCGCCCCGGGGTGCCCCGCGACAACGGTCAGTCTCTTCTTGACCTCTTGTTATTAAGTCTACTGGGTAGACTGCCTTCTTGCATTACAACCTGTCAGACAGTTTGAAGATAGCAACCAATTTGTTTTCAAACCGCAGTAACTCAAAAAGTAAACATAATTCCTGGGTACATCCATCGACAAATGTGTTGATAAGATAATTATCGTTACAGTGATATCAAATTTTTAAATTTAAGATAAATCCTGAAACACCAACCCGCACCGTCGCACGTCATGCCAAAAGGCTGGAGACGCTCAGCGGCATTTACTCCCTTGTCGTCATAAACATCTGACGAGTTGGTTGTTTTTTGTGACATGCAAATAACCATGTTTGAGCGGGCTTAGTAACACGAGTTCGCAATCAACAGACTTCATATTTGGCACGTCACTTAAGAAGAACATTAAGTTTACGAATACAAAGTTTAAAAGAAATTGACAATTTCATTTCAGTTTTTAAAACGTAGAAATTGCATGTTTTTTTTCTCAGAAATAGACTAATAGTAAACTTGTTCAAGATAGGCGTACTCATGCGGATGTGTCAGGAGTACTCATGCGGATGTGTCAGGAGTACTCATGCAGATGTGTCATTGTGTTTACTTTCAGAACGTCAACGGGGAGCAGTGGTGATCGACCACACACGCGAAGAGACAGCGGCAGTTCTGCTGAAGGATCATCTACGTCATCGACACGACGTGAACGTCTGTCAAGTTCTAGTTCGTCCAAAGGCATCAGAACAGGTTAGATATGGCGGCTAGTTTGTTCAAATGTTCAATGTGTATTGCAGCAAGATGTGTTTGGTCGTGTTTATTTCATATATTGTAGAATGTGTTGTTCAGGAAAGTGTGTTCTTTGGTGTATAGAATGTATAATGCAGCTAAGTGTGTTCTTTTGTCTTCTTTAGTGTGTTGTACAAAGTGTAGTGAAATGTGTTCTTTTGTTTTCTTTAGTGTGTTGTACAAAGTGTAGCGTAGTGTGTTTGTTCTTTGGTCTCGTTTGTTTACTTCGTTCTGTGTGTAGTTCAAAAAATGTGTTTAGTCTTGTTTGTTTACTGTGTTGTTCTGTGTGTAGTTAAAAAAAATTGTTTAGTATTGTTTGTTTACTGTGTTGTTCTGTGTGTAGTGCAAAAAAGGTGTGTTTGGTCTTGCTTGCTTACTGTGTTGTTGTGTGTGTAGTGCAAAAAAGGTGTGTATGGTCTTGCTTGCTTACTGTGTTGTTGTGTGTGTAGTGCAAAAAAGGTGTGTTTGGTCTTGCTTGCTTACTGTGTTGTTGTGTGTGTAGTGCAAAAAAGGTGTGTTTGGTCTTGCTTGCTTACTGTGTTGTGTGTGTAGTGCAAAAAAGGTGTGTTTGGACTTACTTTTTTATCGAGTTGTTCTGTGTGTAGTGCAGCAAGGTGTATTGTTTGTTCTGTGCGTAGTGTAGTAACGTGCATTCTTTGACACAGTTTGTGTACATACTTTGTACAGTACACCATGGTGCATTCTTTGACACGGTTTGTGTACATACTTTGTACAGTACACCACAGTGCATTCTTTGACACAGTTTGTGTACATACTTTGTACAGTACACCATGGTGCATTCTTTGACACAGTTTGTGTACATTCTTTGTATAGAACACCATGGTGTATTCTTTGACACGGTTTGTGTACATTCTTTCTGCAGTACACCATGGTGCATTCATACTGTGTTTTTTACTTAACATGTTCAGTGTGTAGTGAAATATGATGTGTTCTTTTGAGTTCTTACAATGCACAGTTTTGCTAGGTGTGTTCATTTGTGTTTTTCTTTACAATATTAATCCATGCAGCAAGGTGGGTTCTTTGGTTAAGGTTCGGTGATTTTCCTAGAGTGTTCTACCCCAGCCTCACTGTCCCTGTAGACATCTGTCCACTGGGAGCCAACAATACACTTCTAACCCTTCTCACTTAAGTTAGGACAGTAGACCTTAGGATCTTAATAATGTACAGTGGAACCTCCCTATTAAGGTCACCCTTGGGACTGGGCAAAAGTGACCTGAATAGCAAGGTGACCATATTAGCAAGATTAGTGACCTTAATTGCGAGGTGGCTGTATTACCAAGGTGACCATAAAGCGAGGTTCCACTGTACTCCAAACAGCCCAGTCTTGAGCTAACACAGACGTTTGCGGTGTTTGTTTGTGCGCATGCGTTGTGGGTAGTTTGCCATGGGGGGGATGTTAACACAACATGTGACCTGCCACAGACAAGTGGGTATCAAGTTGCAAAATTGTTGAAATATCTTCGGTAGTTGATTGACTGCAAAAATTGGAGCAAGGTTTCAACAGTGATGTTCTGAGAAACGAGATCATTTTGACACATTGCCTATTGTTTTTTTTAGTCCGTGCGTTTGTAAATTTATGTATTTTATAAGTTTTTGGTTATTTACCAAGAAAAATAAACTGGACATTGTAAAATGAGATTATAAGGTGTACATTTCTGCCAAATAACAACATTTATGGGGTATGATATAGACATCTATTTTTGGCTCGCATGCAGAATATGCCTGTGCAACTTAATACCCGGTTCACTGTGGTGGGTCACGTATACATAGGGACAGCCGTGTGTGTCCAAATTACAAATTGTGTTTGCATGAATCTTGTTTTGAATGCAATGGAAATAAATTTTATAATATTCAACAGTTTGTTATTTGTAGAGATAATAACAATAATTATATACAGTCGCTCCTCGTTATAACGCGGTAGTCGGGGTCCATGAAATGAATCCGCGTTATAAACGAGACGCGTTATAAACGTGGCGCGTTCCCATATCTGCCGTCAGGGGCGCTACGACGACGACCGACACCGCTGCTGCACGAAGAACGCCATCGAAGCCAACCAAAGTGTGCACGTCGCGCAGTCTATACGCAGTTTATGAAGCTTATTAAACTGCCAGCCAATGTCAATGTGTATTCTGTTTAAATGTCGTACACTTTTGGACACTGTTGAACTTAATAAAATTCATGAATTGTGTACCGTTTTTAAATAAACAACGGACCAACAAGCCACGGTCAACTGAACGATAATATGGTACCACTGACGTAAGATCTAAAATAATGACCTGGCACTCAGCAGCCGAATACGCAAATGATTTGAGAAACGCTGTGTTAGAGTTTATTAAGGATTTAAAGCTATAAGTACGCTCACAATTGGCTTAACTTCATCTTTCAATCAATATCAAAATACCAATTTAGAAAGCACATTTACCGTGCCGAACAATATTACGATTCACCAATTCATATGTGGTTGACGAATTAATATTTTGGCGCACCAGTACAGGCAGTAGTTTTGCGTTCATCGCAGCGAAAAGCTAATATTTGTTACGCAATGTTAGATTACTGATCTTGTCTACTAAGCTGTATTAAAACGTATTTAACCCATTCTTAAGCGTATTTGTGAATTTCAATTGCACTTTACAAGCCGCCCGGCGCCGAAACCTGGCGATCCGCGGAAGCCATGAGCATGACTAGCAGATTGGAAACGATTCATTTGATGTCGGCGCAAAACAAACAATACCTCACTCCACATTTACTGTTCCTAAAGTTAAAACTGAACATAATTATAGTCAACGAAACTTTGATAGCATTGGCAGTGCAGAATAAACAACGGCAACGTAGTGACGCGCCTCGCACTTGATTCGTTGCAGTTGTATGTCAACGTTAAATTTATTTTCCGCCAACTAGTCTTTCAATATACACATGTCGTGGATAAAGACGGGGATAACTTCACACAAAACAATTGACAGTTATTACCGTGTTAATATAGTTTGTCATAGCGCCCATGTTCCCCCTGGCGGCAGAAATTCGGGGTCCACGACCGACCGCGTTATAACCAAATCCGCGTTATAACGGGGCGGGTTATAACGAGGCGCGACTGTAGTATGTACGTGAACCTTGAAACATTTGCATGCTAGTCCACGTCCTGTATCGCTTTTGTAGATTCATTGAAATGTTTTAAGATGCAAACCCTATGCGTAGTTATTTTTCTTTTGTACATGAAAACAAGCTTAATCTGAAAGACGTATTTAAAAGTTATCGTGTGTTTTGTTAATTTTCACTTTATGTAAACATATTTATTAAGTTTTGTTTCTCATACAAATTACATACAAGTTATACTAAGCTAATGTAGCAAAACATAAAATGCATGTTTTGTGACATAAACAGGTTTATTTCGGTACTACAACTTACATGAATTGCAATTTGAATAATTTTCTACACGGAAATGTCAACAACTCAAAACCCATTTTATTTTTAAATCCGACCCGAGTCTCATTAATTCAGTAAAGGCACAGTATATTTAGTGTCCTTGAAATTCCCCCTCTGCATGTAAGGTGACCCAACATTACGTTCTAAATCTGATGCCGCACCTTTGAAAAAAAGCGGGGCCATTATATATGCTGTCTTGTGTTGATTTATAACTACATGTAGTGTTATTAGTTGTGTGTATTTTGATATAAACGCATAAATATTTGTTTGTCAAGAAATAAATAAAAGAAAAGAGTGTGCGTTGGTTGGTTTGTTGTGTGACGAACCGCAACATTTATCTTGCTGACAGTGGCGCCCCCTCCCGGAGCTGGCTCTGCCCGTGTGCGCAGCGACAGTATGCTGAGCGACGACGCCGACGCGTTTGAAGACGACCGCCGCCAGAGGTCGCCTCCAAAAAAGTCATCGGAACCGGCACAAGTAATCGTGCCGGCTCCACTGCCGAAAACAAATGTCTGGGAAAAGAGGAAATCGGAAACAAAGGTGGTGGAACAGCCTCCGGAAGAACGCAGGTCGGACGACGGCAAAGTGTACGAAAAAGAGCCTGAGCGACAGAAGGAAGAAAAGGAGCAGGAGAACAGAGAAACGAAAGAGGTGCAGTCGTCCGTTTCTCTCACACTGCCTGTTGTTGTGACATTGCGTGTGAGAGCGAATGCTGAGAGCGTGGCTTGCTTAGAACAGTTATATACATGGCTGTCCACCGATTGGTTCAGTGATACATTGTGTCGTGTATAGTAGACTCTTGCTATCAGGACTCTCTCATGTTAGGAACACTCACAGGAACTACAAAATCCCATTCTGTCTTTGTTGTGTTACGCACCCTGGGAAATATATACATGTATATATATGTACATTTATGAAACCAAGACATAACATGTTTCTCACAAGCAAGAGTCTACTGTAATATTATTATTAAAATGTTATAGACAGACTTAGTTTGGGAGTAGAACCCATAGTTTTGGAGTAGAATCCATAGTTTGGGAGTAGAACCCTTAGTTCTGGAGGTAGAACCATTAGTTTGGGGGTAGAACCCTTAGTTTGGGGTAGAACCCAACAGTTGTCATGAGTAGCCAGTGTCACTTGTCCTTGTCTCTCATTGGGTGTCCTTGTCTCTCACTGGGTGTCGCCGTGTGTATTACAGAGCCTGCAGACGACGGAAGTAGCAAAGGTTCCCAGCAATGCTCCCCCAGTGAATGTGTGGGAGAAGCGTCAGAAGGAGCAACAAACGGAACAGCCTGAGATACAGACTACAAGCAGTCAGGACGGTGGGTCCTTACTGTCACAACCTCACATCACGTTCTCTCGGTGTTACTCCTGTCAAACCTTGCTTTACGGTCACCTCGGTAATACAGCCACCTCACTATTAAGGTCACCCTAGAACAGTCCCAAATTATTTCTATAACAATAAAATAGGAAACTAACCTTGCTAATATGGTCACCTCTCTATTCAAGTCGCTTGCCAGTCCCGAGTTACCTTAATAGTGAGGTTCCCCTGTATATCAAGTGGAACATTTGTGATCTGCACTGCTTGCTAATCATCAGAGAGTCGGCTGCGGAGTTGTGCAACTAATTGTGCGATTATTTGTGCTACTCTGCCAGCTGTCGAGTATACTTACAAGCAGATGCATATCACAAAAGTAGCCCATTTCTTAACATGCCTAAAGTTTTGTAGCAAATTCAGTGTTGTCGGCTATTGTCTGTATCTGTCCTAATTTTGGTTACTTGCACATCGAGAATGTCAACAACATACAGCGAAACCGTAAATTTGGGTATCTACACGTAATAGTAAACCCCTTTTGCACAAGTAAATGGTTGTCAGCCACTTTTTGGAAAGGTCACTCACAAGCTGGGCTCGTAATGTTCCAACGTCATCGCATCTCGATATGCCTATTGTTTGAGTGAGCGTGCGTGTAGTAAATTAGAGAAATGTACCAAACAAATGGAACAATGACAACGTGTCAAATCTCTCCCTTACAGGACAATAGGATGGCCAACAAGTCTGTTCAGTTGTCGGTCGCATGTTGTGCTGCCCCCCTGGTGGCAACGAAAAGATGCGACTGTGAGGAGCCAAGCGGGATCTTGCGGCTGTAGCGACAAACCACCGCGCTGTCGCCTGACAACATGTGCTGCGCCTAAATGGTGCGGGGAGCCGACATCCGTAATTCAGAGCATGTGCAAGACATTAGAAATTTACTCTTTTAATGGTAACGGTGCATATAGAGTTTTAGCATATATTAAAGTGTTGCTGTTTGCCGATGTGCGACTACGACATGACTAGTCGTACTTCACCGATTTACATTGAATAGAACCTCGATTTGGTGCCTATTCTATGCCCGATGTGAAAAACAGTTCTTTAAATTGAAGGCCATTAATGGCACCCGGAAACATACTGCTTGTGATTTTTTAAGCAAATTACAGCTCTTGGAACTTTCCCTTATTTCGCCAGGACTCTTGTTCCAGCATAATATTGTTTGGCCAGTGGACCACCCACGGAGATTCATGTAGATTCTCAACATGGTTGAGATGGTACATGGCAGAATGTACTATTACTCTGACATGTAATAAACTGTCTGTATACTGGCTTAGGCTTCTTCATTATACAGCTATATTAGGAATGTAAACAAATCTCACACACACATCATAAACACACAAACAAATAAAAGTGAAATGAAATTTTAAGCCCGTTCTTTGCAAACTCATGTCACTAAGCCCCCTAAAATGTGGTCATTTGCGTGTCGCAGCCCGTCAGATGTTGCTGATGTCCTCATAGGCAGGACCACTTGGTACACCCTATCCTTTAGTGCGGCTGTACAGCCTGTTGTTTCAGACTACACGAAATTGCAATTTTGGAATTTAGTATTTTTTGATATCACCATAAAGACAAACAATTTCTTATCTACAAGTTTGTTGCTGGATGTACACAGAAATTGTGTTAACTTGTTTAGTTATTGATATTTGAATATCGCGAATGCTCAAAACTTTATATCCACTGCTGTGTATACATTGCAGGATTAAGCCTTCGTGATGTTAAAACGGCAATAACTCAAAAATTAAAAACAAATTCTGGGTACATCCAGCGACACACTTGTAGATAAGATTATTATCTTTGTTGTGATATCAACAAATATAGAATCCCATTGTAAGTTTGACCATTCGCAATGTTCAAATGGTAATAACTACAAAAATAAACAAAATTCCTGGGTTCATCCTTCGACACATTTTTAGGTAAGATTATTATCTTTACAGTGATTTACAAATTATTAACAAACACCAACCCAGATAGATGCGTGCCATGCTAAATCCTAGCGGTGCTACCTGCGATGATGTCACAATGACCGCTAGGTGTCGCAACAAACTGCAGACAATGTACAGAAAACCCCCACCAAAAGGGGCCTTGAAAAGGGTGACGGAGGGGGTTAAAAAATATTTCATTCAGATTGGGAATAAAAAGGCTAATTTCGCTTGTCTCCAAGATAAGCTTTGCTTGTCTCCAAGATAAGCTTTGCTTAGTCTCCAAGATAAGCACAACTTGCAAGTTACAACAAGAAACAAAATACAAAAAAGAGAATGCATAAGACTAGGTGCTCCCATACAGAGATTTTTGACCCGTGCTGCAAAGATTTGGAGTGTCATAAAATGATGTAAGGTCTAAAGTATTGGTTCGTGTAGACATCAGAACCAGGCAGTGTGATGACTAGTGACCAATGTCTTGATAACTGTCGTATTTGTTGAACCCATGTTGGATTGCTCAAAATCTTGAGTCCTATGCAACATATTGGTGGGGGTGGATGGCGGTTTAAAAAAATTCAAAATACCAGATTTTTGTACTTTGTGAACTCATGAGATCACTTGTAAACAGTATTAGAAAATATTCCAGTAACATTTTGTGTGCAGCTTCCTAAAGTACCAGGTAATAGCATTTGACCAGAGTCGTACTGTATTCTCCACCTTGATCCAGTTTACTTTGCTGTAGAAATGAGTACATGGCTTCCTAGTGTATGGAAGCGTACGAATGGTATGTGCCAGACCTGGGGCGGAAGTACTTGGTACTCGAATACATTTTTGAAGCACTCGTACTCAAGACTTATGGGTCATGGACTCGTACTCATTGTACTCAGATTTTACGAGTACATTATAAGTACATCTGAGTACTTTCTCAATATATACTGGGGAAAATAAATTTATTTGTAGTTATAAAATGAAACTTGAAATATTTTAATTTTTTAAATACTTTGTTATTTCTGATAGAATACCACCTTACCATCCCTACACATAGTACATCCTCATTCTCTGAAAACCATGACTATGATACCCAAACATGGCAACAGTCGGCATCTTTCCCCAGTCAGAAACACCCTGTTAATAAACAATAATTGTAGGCTATCAGTTCAGGCCATAAACCTGTTTGTTTAATTAAGCCACCAGGATGTCCATAAATTAGCAGTCAACCCACCAGTTAAACAGGAAATGCCTTTGATGTAGTCTGGAGACCATGCCACTTGGGTTTCTGCCCTTCCTCTGTAGCAGTAAGGTGGCTGAAGTCAGACTGCCTCCTGCACTAGTATAATCCAGTGCCAGCAGCCTGGCTAAAAAATCGAAAGAGGATTTTGAGCCTGTTATATGGACATGTGCTAACCCTCTCAGAAACCAGTAGTCCACGATCAGAAAATATAAATGCAAACTTCTAATATCAGCAGATTGCTGGTTGTAGAGGTGAAAGAATACCTCAGTCAGCCATGCACAGATCGTCAGAGTGACCCATTGCAGTTCTGGCAGGGTCAGCGCAATAATTGTCCAACTCTGGCTCAGTTGGTCCCTCACCATCTCAGCATTCCAGCCTCATCAGCCCCAGTTGAAAGGCTGTTTAGCATAGCCGGGAAAGTATTCCACCCTGAACGGTGCAGCCTGAAAGACTCGACCTTTGAACAACTCATGTTCAATGACAAATAGATGATAAGATCATAGAATCATCGAATACTTATGATCTATTGACCAGCATCCTGGCCCACCACTATCACGCTCATCACCAAAGCAGCAGGAAACTAAACCAACAAAACATGATAAATAGAACAATATGAAAGTCATTGTCGTACACTTTCAGAGTATAACAAATAAGAAAGAGGAACTTTGTTTACTGATTGATCAAGTGAACCCATGCATAATTATTGGCACTGAAACATGGCTGAATCCAAACATTAGTACTTCTGAAATTTTCCCGGACAGTTACACTGTCTATGGGAAGGACAGGGAAGATGGGTATGGAGGAGTGTTAATCACAATTAGGAGTGACTATATTAGTGAACAAGTAACCATGGGTGACAATGAAATAGTGTTTGCCACAATTGAACTGTTTAAACAGAAACCTCTTCATAGGAACTGTATACATACCACCGTCCAGCAATAATGATGAAGAAGAGTCGCTATGTAGCCAGTAAACTTTGTAAATCAAAACAAATCATCAGCATTCTAGATTGCTGGCGACTTCAACTTGCCAGATATTTCATGGAAGGAAAATGAAATCACTGGCCACCAAAACTCTATGGCAATGAACACCAGGTTCTTTGAAATGGTGACAAACTACCACAGTGAACAAATAGTCAACTGCCCAACCAGAAATACTGCAATTTTGGACCTGTTCTTCACCAACAGACCAAGCCTCATAAATCTCATGGAACTGATGCCCAGACTTGGACACCATGACATTGTGTTTGTTAACTCAAACATCCAAGCACCTAAACAGAAACCTGTAGCCTGCAAAATCTACCTATGGTTCAAAGCTCACACAGAATCTCTCAATGCAGATGCTGATTTTCCAAGACTTTCATGCAGATGCTATGATTTTCCAAGACTCTTTCACGGAGAGAGATACTCTGCTACAAGTTCAGTTATTGAAATGTGGGATGACATCAAAGCCAACATCACCGCCTTAATTGACTGACATGTCCCATCCAAAACAGCGTCAACCCGCTTCAGCCAAGCCTGGATCATGACAAACACCAAGCATCTCCCACCAAAAACATAGGAGCTACAAAAAAGCTCTTACCACCAACAGGCCACAGGACTGGTCTCGTTACAAACAACTGAAAGCAGCTGTACAAAGAGAATGCTGCAGAGCTCACGATAACTACATTCATGATATTCTTTCTCCTAGTGTGAAGACCAACCCAAAGAAATCCTGGGGATACATAAAAAACAGGAGATGTGAGAAGAACACAAACAGTATTATTTACACCGACAGCAAGACAAAGGCAGAAATATTAAACAACCAGTTCTCCTCAGTTTTCAACCACAGTGCGCAGGAAAATATTCCCAACAAAGGCCCGAGTCTTTACTAAAGTATGGATAAGATCACTGTCACAAAGAATGGCGTACACGTCCTCCTCAGCAAACTGAATGTACACAAAGCTACTGGTCCAGACAATATCCCAGCATACGTTCTAAAAAAACTGTCAGAAGAACTTGCACCAGTCCTCACCATCCTGTACAAAGCATCACTAGACCAAGGCGTAATTCCACCAGACTGGAAACATGCATTCATAACCCTACTCTTCAAGAAAGGAGATAGGAACAACCCAGCGAACTATCGACCAATATCACTGACCTCCATCTGTTGTAAGACTCTCGAACACATTGTCCAGTCCAGCATTATGTCACACTTCGATAACTTCAATATCCTTCCAGATGGCCAACACGGATTTAGAAAAATGAGATCCTGCGAGACCCAGCTTGTAACAACAATCCAGGATCTGGCCAAAGCTCTAGAAGACAAAGAACTTGATGTAATCCTCCTAGACTTCAGTAAAGCTTTTGACAACGTTCCACACAAGCACCTCTTCTACAAACTTGATTATTATGGCATCAGACAACAGTGCGATAGATGCATATACAACTTCCTATTAGACCGACAGCAGCAAGTTGTAATAGATGGAGACGTCCACTGTCACTCCGGTCCTTTCAGGTATTCCACAAGGTTCTGTCCTGGGCCCTCTGCTATTCCTTGCTCATATCAATGACTTACCAGATGTTGTGCAGTCATCGACCACCTGACGATTTGCCGATGACAGCATCGTGTACAGAATTATCAACAACAACAATGAATGTGCAGCACTTCAACAAGACCTGGACAATCTACAGAAATGGGAAGAGGACTGGCGCATGGACTTCCATCCAGGAAAACGTAAAGTTATACAAGTCACGAACAAGATGAGACCTGTTGCTACCTCATACAGAATCCACAACCAGTTATTGGACACAGTCGACTCGGCTACATACTTGGGCGTTACAATTCACAAGACGCTATCCTGGAACAAACAGTGACTACTATTGCAAAGAAAACCGACCGAACGAGAGCATTCCTTCAAAGAAACGTCAGTGCATGTCCGATGAAAACGAGCACATGCATATACAACGTTAGTCAGACCCATCCTAGAGTATGCTTCTCCAGCATGGGATCCTTACACTAAAAACATCAACAGGTTAGAAGATGTGCAAAGAAGATCAGCACGCTTCATAAAGCATGACTACAGCCCCTACAGTAGTGTGAAGAAGAGGACACGATCTTAAATACAATATTCGTCATACAAGACTGACATTGTACCAACGATCGTTCTTCCGAGACACCACCAGGCTATGGAACGCCCTACCTACAGAACTCATAACTCTGGACAGTCTGGAATCCTTCAGACAGGGCCTCCAGATGATCAAACTACAACAGAAGAGAAATAAACAAACAAAAAAGACAATACTGCACCATGCATTTTTTTCACACTGGATTTTAAAGTTGTTTTGTATTGTGCTCCCCCTGCTGTGTAGCACACAGTACGCTAGTACTCCAACATGAGGCCTGTCCTTGAGTGGAAGAAGATGCCACTGAAATAAATGCCAAAGAAGTGAATTTCATTGTTGATGAAATAAAGAGGTTTTATTATATAGTTTTTCTCATAAAATTGATCAAATGCCATTGCATATTCACTTGTGCCGAGTTATATAAATTAGAGTAATTAATAATTTTTTTAATACATTATTTAATATTTTTTTAAACGTACTCATACTTTTACTTGTACTCGTGAAAATGTACTCGTACTTGTACTCAGCTTTTAGTAATGTACTCATACACATCCATCATCAAAGTACTCGTACACATGAAAATGTACTCGGCCCCAGGTCTGGTATGTGCAGTATCTGAGATGTGGCTGAATGCTTCCCAGTGAAGTTGAGATGGTGTTTGAATGAAAGATCTCCCAGAGAGTAGTGTCGTGTAAAGTGCTTTGTCCACTCATCCTCACGTGCCAGAGGGCGTTGCTGATTATAAGTCTCAGTACCCCCCGGCAGATTGCTTTGAAAAATGTTGAAGTTAAGCTCGGCCAATGATATCATTTGCTGGAGTGTTCGGCTCGTTTTCATTTCTGCCATTCTCATTTACCCATGTTATGTGTCATGTCCGGGAAATAATTATTTGAATACACAATAGCACTTGTTGGAATTCTCTGAAGTCACCGACATCATCTTAGAATTGCGGCGCGGGTGTCTGCAGTGAACACCAACAAATCTCCTAAATCTCCACCTACATCTCCTCGTGTCAGTTGGACCGAACACAACACGTTCTGGGGAAGCAGCAACAACAGAGAAAGCAACGCAGAGTGTAAAGTTTGTTTAATCTCCAGAATCAACAGCAGTGACCCTTTTCTGACCGCCACTGTACCAGCAGGTGTGAATAGTGGCCCGTAAACGCATCCCATAATAACGTAAATTCTAAAATTCAATTAAATGTACTTTTTATTTAATCAGACACCTGTGGAGTTCGTTATTAGTCTTGTCATTTTTCAGCGATGAAGATGGCGATAAGATGGATGAATTTGTATACAAGACAAGCTTGTGTAAGATAACTTAGTGAATGGTTAAATATATCACAGCCTTGCGATTCAAAGTCATAGTTTTACGTGTTGTCCCGAGATGTGGCTGATATTGAAAGAGGTGAGTTGCGTTGAAGAGAGTCGAGATGTTAGGAATGTTTCGTCAGATGGAAGTTGTTCTCGTGTTAAATTCTTTCTTGTCGTTCTCTTCTGGTGTTAAATTCTCTTGTTGTTCTCTTGCTTCAAGTTCCCCGCTTGATGTACACATTGAGCAGTTTCCTCTGCAGCAGTAAACAACACATATAAGTCAACAAACAACACAGAATCATGTCCTCCGTTAGTAGAATCAGACACATATAAGTCAACAAACAACACAGAATCATGTCCTCCGTTAGTAGAATCAGACACGTATAAGTCAACAAACAACACAGAATCATGTCCTCCGTTAGTAGAATCAGACACGTATAAGTCAACAAACAACACAGAATCATGTCCTCCGTTAGTAGAATCAGACACGTATAAGTCAACAAACAACACAGAATCATGTCCTCCGTTAGTAGAATCAGACACGTATAAGTCAACAAACAACACAGAATCATGTCCTCCGTTAGTAGAATCAGACACGTATAAGTCAACAAACAACACAGAATCATGTCCTCCGTTAGTAGAATCAGACACGTATAAGTCAACAAACAACACAGAATCATGTCCTCCGTTAGTAGAATCAGACACGTATAAGTCAACAAACAACACAGAATCATGTCCTCCGTTAGTAGAATCAGACACGTATAAGTCAACAAACAACACAGAATTATGTCTTCCGTTAGTAGAATCAGACACACATCGTACTGTGAAATAATAAGTTTTTCTGGAAAACCCCAAGGCTTGTTGACTATATAGATTCAATAATCCCAATATCAATACAGTGTGCAGGTAAGAACATTATCCTCTAGACATGCCTTTGCAAACTTTACATATGAGTTGCTACTTTTGTCTATCTAAGAAAATTTGTCATTAAAAAAATGTACCTAACACTATTTTTTAACATAATTCACTGTCTGGATCCAAGTTTTTTTTTAAATAAATACATTTCTGTTTTATTATGTTATTGTAAAAATAAAATATATTGTTTTGTGAAATTTGAGGAGTGAGATGACGTGGTTTGCTGACCTTGGTTTCGCTGACCCGAGTGAGGTAGGGTTGGAGGACATGTTCACCCACTGCGTCATGGAGTGCCACCAGGCAGTACACACACGCCTTGCGAACGTTGCCAACAACACTGTCATAACCCTGGCAACACAACAGTTGACACGTGTCAATAATCTAATGCTGCATTCCAATCCGCTCGTGCTGATCATATGTACAACTTTGTAACACCTACTTGACCCATTTCATAAATTTAACAGTGTTAAAGAAAGATTATTAATTTTCCATAAATATGGGGCCAAAGTGCTGTGGGGGTCACTTACGAAGTATCTCAGTAAATGTTGTATGACTGACTTCGAGTGACACCAGTTTTTTTAACAAACAATTTACCTATCCATCATGTGACGTGTTGCCCAATAAACAATCCGTCAAACAATACAAAATGCATGGTGATCACATGGTGTGTTCATGCATTTTCCTGTACAGTTTGATGAAATTCTGGCCTGAAGTTTTTTGTTATGACAAAAACATAAGACAAGATTTCTAAGGTGTCAAATGTATGCAGGAATGTCTGAATGTACTTCACATTTATAACCGTTATCAACATTGTTGGAGAGAAACCGCAACATAGCGGAACCAACAACCAGCTAAAGGCCGGGATACAGCACACTGGCACTTTTCACCTGACTGGGCCAGAAACAGACAATACTAAACCCACCTTGACTGCAGTGTGTATACTACACCTGCTGCACTGTACTCGAAGCTGGCAAGACCCCATAATCATGTAAACTTTAAAACGTTTGCCTACATCTGGGCTAGTCGGTGTTAGTTTGATGTATTCAAAATGTTTCAAGTTCATGTGATCATGACATCATGCCGGCTTCCAGTATAGGGCAGACGGTGTCAGTCGGTGTAGTGGACACATTGCTGCACTTGGGATAAGCCAGGTGTGGTCTGGTGTAATCAGGTCGGGTGAAAGGTGCCTGTGTATCCCAGCCTGTGTGTGGTGGAGATCTAAATGTATCATATGGTCTACAGTGAGCACTTGGTTGCTGTCTTACTTGCTGAATAGTTGCACATGACGTGTTGTGAGGGTTGGAGGAGACAGAGGGAAGCCTTCTACTGGACGGATGAAGGGACGAGGACGACACCTGGCAAGTGGGGAAGAGGGGAGCTTGGGGTAGGAAACTGTCTCACCTTGAGTAGTCCTGGGATGATCTTCCCTACTACTGATGTCACATCATCTTCCGACAGTCTCTTGATAGTCTGCAAACACCATCAACATGAAATTCTGTGACATTACATGTTGACTACGATGTACAGGACAATCTCAGAATTTATAAGCCATATTAAAGTTGTCAACAGATGGATCGATACGCCAAAGAGCTAAAGCGGGTATGCAAGGTTATAGTTTTTAAATGATGGCAAAATTGTGTAATTCATTCAATTGATCTAACACTAAGAGGGAGCATATTCCAAAGTGTTGGTTCAGCAACAGACAATGCCCTAGTTGCAATTCTATTGACTCTAGGAACAACATGTAAATCAGAACTCAATTATCAAAGCTGGATAGGCTTTCTTACAGGAGTAACCTATGAATGTAAATGTGCTGTTTGTTTACTTGAAAATGCCTTTTAGCTAATGGTACAGATCTTTAAAATTATACGATATCAGACAGGAAGCCAACGCAAAGACCTCAGAAGAGGCAGTGAGAGAGAAAACCACGGAGACAAAGTCACAACCCTAGCAAAGCATTTCTGTACACAATGTAATCTTGAAGTTGTGATATCCTTCAGGGCAATATTGCGAAAAAAGGAATTGCGATAGTCGAGCCTACTAGTAACAAGTGCAGTTACAACAGTTTTTGCAACAGAAAGAGGCAAATAACGGTGAATACATCATAAATCACGAATATGATAATAACAGCAGTGACATGTTTGAGAAATATGTTGTATAAAATGGAAATAGTAAAAAATAACTCCAAGATTTATTGCTGAAAGTGCAGGTGTAACATACTGGCTAAACATCAAAGAAATCACAGAAGACCAGAGCATACCTCTGACATCATGTTGATGGCTGCCAGCTGTACGGTGTTCTTGCTGCGCTCCACAATGGGAATGAGGACTTGGATAGTGCGATTTGGAGGCAGGGAACGCACTAGCATGGAGGCGCAGTCCTCCGCAGCAGTCTTCACCTGAATCAAACAGACAACCGACACTGATCACCCCGAGTAGCAGGGATACCCTCGCACGCCAGGGGCGCTGCTGATTACTCCAGTCTCAGTATACCCCCTGGTAGGGCGACTTGTGAAACTCTGAAGATACGCTCAGCCAATAATATTGATCGTTTTCCGGGAAATTCCGGTGAAAAGTTTGGGAAGTAAACAAAGTTATTTTAATATGTAATACCTCTCAGTGGCTTGGGAGAATGGTCGAATGGGTAATTACATTGGGATTCCCAGAAATCGAGGGCTTCGTCTTGAAACTTTAGTGCAGGTTGGACGTGTGTCTGCACTGTTCTCATGGGTAATATGATTGCAACCGGCGAAGGTTTGATTTACCTAACTTCCATACAATGCGTAGGCGACATGCCAGGAGTAGTGAACTTAGTCACCACCCCTGGCTTGCAAGGGTGAGTAGTGGACATGCCAGGAGTAGTGGACATAGTCACCACCCCTGGCTTGCAAGGGTGAGTAGGCGACATGGCAGGAGTAGTGGACATAGTCACCACCCCTGGCTTGCAAGGGTGAGTAGGCGACATGGCAGGAGTAGTGGACATAGTCACCACCCCTGGCTTGCAAGGGTGAGTAGGCGACATGCCTGGAGTAGTGGACATAGTCACCACCCCTGGCTTGCAAGGATGAGTAGTGGACATGCCAGGAGTAGTGGACATAGTCACCACCCCTGGCTTGCAAGGGTGAGTAGGCGACATGGCAGGAGTAGTGGACATAGTCACCACCCCTGGCTTGCAAGGGTGAGTAGTGGACATGCCAGGAGTAGTGGACATAGTCACCACCCCTGACTTGAGAGGGTGAGTAGGCGACATGCCAGGAGTAGTGGACATAGTCACCACTCCTGGCTTGCAAGGATGTGTAGGCGACATGCCAGGAGTAGTGGACATAGTCACCACCCCTGGCTTGCAAGGGTGAGTAGGCGACATGCCAGGAGTAGTGGACATAGTCACCACCCCTGGCTTGCAAGGGTGAGTAGTGGACATGCCAGGAGTAGTGGACATAGTCACCACCCCTGGCTTGCAAGGATGAGTAGGCGACATGCCAGGAGGAGTGGACATAGTCACCACCCCTGACTTGCAAGGGTGAGTAGGCGACATGCCAGGAGTAGTGGACATAGTCACCACCCCTGACTTGCAAGGGTGAGTAGTGGACATGCCAGGAGTAGTGGACATAGTCACCACCCCTGACTTGCAAGGGTGAGTAGGCGACATGCCAGGGGTAGTGGACATAGTCACCACCCCTGGCTTGCAAGGGTGAGTAGGCGACATGGCAGGAGTAGTGGACATAGTCACCACCCCTGGCTTGCAAGGGTGAGTAGGCGACATGCCTGGAGTAGTGGACATAGTCACCACCCCTGGCTTGCAAGGATGAGTAGTGGACATGCCAGGAGTAGTGGACATAGTCACCACCCCTGGCTTGCAAGGGTGAGTAGGCGACATGGCAGGAGTAGTGGACATAGTCACCACCCCTGGCTTGCAAGGGTGAGTAGTGGACATGCCAGGAGTAGTGGACATAGTCACCACCCCTGACTTGAGAGGGTGAGTAGGCGACATGCCAGGAGTAGTGGACATAGTCACCACTCCTGGCTTGCAAGGATGTGTAGGCGACATGCCAGGAGTAGTGGACATAGTCACCACCCCTGGCTTGCAAGGGTGAGTAGGCGACATGCCAGGAGTAGTGGACATAGTCACCACCCCTGGCTTGCAAGGGTGAGTAGTGGACATGCCAGGAGTAGTGGACATAGTCACCACCCCTGGCTTGCAAGGATGAGTAGGCGACATGCCAGGAGGAGTGGACATAGTCACCACCCCTGACTTGCAAGGGTGAGTAGGCGACATGCCAGGAGTAGTGGACATAGTCACCACCCCTGACTTGCAAGGGTGAGTAGTGGACATGCCAGGAGTAGTGGACATAGTCACCACCCCTGACTTGCAAGGGTGAGTAGGCGACATGCCAGGGGTAGTGGACATAGTCACCACCCCTGACTTGCAAGGGTGAGTAGGCGACATGCCAGGAGTAGTGGACATAGTCACCACCCCTGACTTGCAAGGGCGAGTAGTGGACATGCCAGGAGTAGTGGACATAGTCACCACCCCTGGCTTGCAAGGGCGAGTAGTGGACATGCCAGGAGTAGTGGACATAGTCACCACCCCTGACTTGCAAGGGTGAGTAGTGGACATGCCAGGAGTAGTGGACATAGTCACCACCCCTGGCTTGCAAGGGTGAGTAGGCGACATGCCAGGAGTAGTGGACATAGTCACCACCCCTGACTTGCAAGGGTGAGTAGGCGACATGCCAGGAGTAGTGGACATAGTCACCACCCCTGACTTGCAAGGGTGAGTAGGCGACATGCCAGGAGTAGTGGACATAGTCACCACCCCTGACTTGCAAGGGTGAGTAGGCGACATGCCAGGAGTAGTGGACATAGTCACCACCCCTGGCTTGCAAGGGTGAGTAGTGGACATGCCAGGAGTAGTGGACATAGTCACCACCCCTGACTTGCAAGGGTGAGTAGGCGACATGCCAGGAGTAGTGGACATAGTCACCACCCCTGACTTGCAAGGGTGAGTAGGCGACATGCCAGGAGTAGTGGACATAGTCACCACCCCTGACTTGCAAGGGTGAGTAGGCGACATGCCAGGAGTAGTGGACATAGTCACCACCCCTGACTTGCAAGGGTGAGTAGGCGACATGCCAGGAGTAGTGGACATAGTCACCACCCCTGGCTTGCAAGGGTGAGTAGTGGACATGCCAGGAGTAGTGGACATAGTCACCACCCCTGACTTGCAAGGGTGAGTAGTGGACATGCCAGGAGTAGTGGACATAGTCACCACCCCTGGCTTGCAAGGGTGAGTAGTGGACATGCCAGGAGTAGTGGACATAGTCACCACCCCTGACTTGCAAGGGTGAGTAGGCGACATGCCAGGAGTAGTGGACATAGTCACCACCCCTGGCTTGCAAGGGTGAGTAGTGGACATGCCAGGAGTAGTGGACATAGTCACCACCCCTGACTTGCAAGGGTGAGTAGTGGACATGCCAGGAGTAGTGGACATAGTCACCACCCCTGGCTTGCAAGGGTGAGTAGGCGACATGCCAGGAGTAGTGGACATAGTCACCACCCCTGGCTTGCAAGGGTGAGTAGGGGTGTAATGATACACTGAATGATTGATGCATCGCGACAGTCGATATCGCAATGCAATACTTTTGATAGTAAATTGATGTTGTGTGCCGACGCTGCTTGTTACAAGGATATGAATCGTGGCTAGTTTGCTGAATAACACAAGGCAGATATAAGTTTGTATAAGAGGTTTATATATAAAGCCACAATCATTATGCAAGAATATATTATGCAGATTACATAATTAAAATAATCATTCATTACCTAGCCAACATGATTATAATCTAGATGAGAACAGCAAAGGTGGGGGAACCAACCACACGCAGGTGGAAGGACCCACTGATTCAACTGATATCAAGTTGAAGACTTGTGAATTAATATCTATGTACAAATAATCAATAGTGGGGAAAGCGCAAGGTAACCACCTCCGCCCTAAAACCCCACGTACAAATCGATAACTGACCCCGCAAATGAGAACAGATGTATGTTTATTATAAACATACTGCCCTTTATTTAACATACCGTGTAATGTCTTGTTAAAACCTAATGATTGTTGACGAATATACAAATTTATAAACCTACCTAACCTAAAATATATACCAAAAATACAGGTGTAGTAGGGGCTGGACGGGTGGGAAACAAATATGTTATCCTTAATTACGGTAAAAAACGGTTAAAACAACCCACGAGGAACTAACGAACCCTACTGGGTAAATTTTATAGCGTATCAATGCGCCTCGTAAATGTTATAACCGAAACAAATATTTATATCCGTAACATCTTAGAAAAGATTACCTTTCCGAATAACGCCCGAATGAAAGAGAGGCCCCACTGTTGTGGCTGGAAGAGCTTGTCCCATGGTTAGGTCGGTGTACCGTACATTTCAAATATAGGCTGCAGCAACGCCCACATAAATACCATTTAAGCTTTGATCAAATGTTGGTTATATCACATACATCGATCTATAAACGCTAAACCAATATCATACTCTCATCAAAATAATACAAAAACAATTATTAAATAACAAATAAGATTGGCAAAGGTGGGGCGGTCATTTCCCCTGCCCCCGCCATAGCAAGTGTAGCAGTTCATAGTATACCGATAACACACTATAAGAGATTAATGTGTGGTTGTGTACATACTCTACCCGTAGCACACTGTAAGAGATTAATGTGTGGTTGTGTACATACTCTACCCATAGCACACTGTAAGAGATTAATGTGTGGTTGTGAACATACTCTACCCGTAGTACACTGTAAGAGATTAATGTGTGGTTGTGTTCATACTCTACCCGTAACACACAGTAAGAGATTAATGCATGGTTGTGTACATACTCTACCCGTAACACGCTGTAAGAGATTAATGTGTGGTTGTGTACATACTCTACCCGTAGCACACTATAAGAGATTAATGTGTGGTTGTGTACATACTCTACCCGTAGCACACTGTAAGAGATTAATGTGTGGTTGTGTACGTACTCTACCCGTAGCACATTATAAGAGATTAATGTGTGGTTGTGTACATACTCTACCCGTAGCACACTGTAAGAGATTAATGTGTGGTTGTGTACGTACTCTACCCGTAACACACTGTAAGAGATTAATGCGTGGTTGTGTACATACTCTACCAGTAACACACTGTAAGAGATTAATGCGTGGTTGTGTACATACTCTACCCGTAACACACTGTAAGAGATTAATGCGTGGTTGTGTACATACTCTACCCGTAGCACACTGTAAGAGATTAATGCGTGGTTGTGTACATACTCTACCCGTAGCACACTGTAAGAGATTAATGCGTGGTTGTGTACATACTCTACCCGTAACACACTGTAAGAAATTAATGCGTGGTTGTGTACATCCTCTACCCGTAGCACACTGTAAGAGATTAATGTGTGGTTGTGTACATACTCTACCCGTAGTACACTGTAAGAGATTAATGTGTGGTTGTGTACATACTCTACCCGTAGCACACTGTAAGAGATTAATGTGTGGTTGTGTACATACTCTACCTGTAAAACAATGTAAGAGATTAATGTGTGGTTGTGTACGTACTCTACCCGTAACACACTGTAAGAGATTAATGCGTGGTAGTGTACATACTCTACCCGTAACACACTGTAAGAGATTAATGTGTGGTTGTGTACATACTCTACCCGTAGCACACTGTAAGAGATTAATGTGTGGTTGTGTACATATTCTACCCGTAGTACACTGTAAGAGATTAATGTGTGGTTGTGTACATACTCTACCTGTAACACACTGTAAGAGATTAATGCGTGGTTGTGTACATACTCTACCCGTAGCACACTGCAAGAGATTAATGTGTGGTTGTGTACATACTCTACCCGTAACACACTGTAAGAGATTAATGTGTGGTTGTGTACATACTCTACCCGTAGCACACTGTAAGAGATTAATGTGTGGTTGTGTACATACTCTACCCGTAGCACACTGTAAGAGATTAATGTGTGGTTGTGTACATACTCTACCCGTAGTACACTGTAAGAGATTAATGTGTGGTTGTGTACATACTCTACCCGTAGCACACTGTAAGAGATTAATGTGTGGTTGTGTACATACTCTACCTGTAAAACAATGTAAGAGATTAATGTGTGGTTGTGTACGTACTCTACCCGTAACACACTGTAAGAGATTAATGCGTGGTTGTGTACATACTCTACCCGTAACACACTGTAAGAGATTAATGTGTGGTTGTGTACATACTCTACCCGTAGCACACTGTAAGAGATTAATGTGTGGTTGTGTACATATTCTACCCGTAGTACACTGTAAGAGATTAATGCGTGGTTGTGTACATACTCTACCCGTAGCACACTGTAAGAGATTAATGTGTGGTTGTGTACATACTCTACCCGTAACACACTGTAAGAGATTAATGTGTGGTTGTGTACATACTCTACCCGTAACACGCTGTAAGAGATTAATGTGTGGTTGTGTACATACTCTACCCGTAGCACACTATAAGAGATTAATGCGTGGTTGTGTACATACTCTACCCGTAGCACACTGTAAGAGATTAGTGTGTGGTTGTGTACATACTCTACCCGTAGCACACTGTAAGAGATTAATGTGTGGTTGTGTACATACTCTACCCGTAGCACACTGTAAGAGATTAATGTGTGGTTGTGTACATACTCTACCCGTAACACACTGTAAGAGATTAATGTGTGGTTGAGTACATACTCTACCCGTAACACGCTGTAAGAGATTAATGTGTGGTTGTGTACATACTCTACCCGTAGCACACTATAAGAGATTAATGTGTGGTTGTGTACATACTCTACCCGTAGCACACTGTAAGAGATTAATGTGTGGTTGTGTACATACTCTACCCGTAGCACACTGTAAGAGATTAATGTGTGGTTGTGTACATACTCTACCCGTAGCACACTGTAAGAGATTAATGTGTGGTTGTGTACATACTCTACCCGTAGCACATTATAAGAGATTAATGTGTGGTTGTGTACATACTCTACCCGTAGCACACTGTAAGAGATTAATCTGTGGTTGTGTACGTACTCTACCCGTAACACACTGTAAGAGATTAATGCGTGGTTGTGTACATACTCTACCCGTAGCACACTGTAAGAGATTTAACAAGATTGCCATCCAGAAAATTACTCTGGATGGCAGTTGGACAAGGAAGCCTTTTGGCTTATCGAGAGTCCAATACTTTTTATCTACATGTATCCCGCCTTTTTAAGGTGTGTGTCGATTTTATTTTTAAACATATTCACGCTACTAGCACCAACACAATCAGGAGATAATCTGTTCCATTCATTTACAGTCCTTTGTGAGAATGAGAACTTTCTTATATCTAATCTACACTGCTCCTTTACTAATGTAGCTTCATGTCCTCTGGTCCTTCTATCTTTCTTAACTGAGAAAAAAATGTTTCTATCAATATTTTCATAACCATTCAATATTTTAAACACTTCTATGTGATCTCCTCTCAATCTCCTGGTCTCTAGTGTTGTTAAACCACATTCTTTTAGGCGTATTTCGTAACTAAGATCCCTCAGATTTGGTATCATTTTAGTAGCTCTCCTCTGTACTCTTTCTAGCATATCTATGTCCTTCTTGCGATATGGCCTCCATGCTTGTATACAATATTCTAAATGAGGCCTCACTATTGTTTTGTACAGCGGTACTATTAATTCTTTTTTCTTATACGCTATATTTCGCCTAATTAATCCAAGGATTTGATTTCCCTTTGACGCTGCAATTCCACACTGTTCTGAAACCTTCATATCAGCACTAATGGTTAACCCTAAGTCCTTTTCTTTTACAGTAGTACTTAGAACAGTACCCCCCATTTTATATTTTACCTCTTCATTCCCATGACCTGTGTGGAGGCATTTACATTTCCCAAAATTGAACATCATTTGCCACTTTTCAGACCATTTGATCAACCTATCAAGATCATCTTGTAAATGCTGTTTGTCTCCATCACTTTTAATCCTTCTAAACACTTTTGTATCATCCGCAAATTTTAACACCTTGCTTGTTATATCATCGTCCAAATCGTTGATATATATTAAGAATAATATAGGTCCTAGTACTGATCCCTGTGGTACCCCACTCAATACCGATTTCCAGTTTGAAGCCTCCCCATCAACTACTACACGTTGTCTTCTGTCATTCAGCCATTTTTCTATCCAGTTTATTATACCATTTCCTATGCCATGGGCCTTTAGCTTAAGGAGTAATCTTTGATGTGGTACTTTGTCGAAAGCTTTTTGAAAATCTAAATAGATGATATCTACTGGTGATCCCTCATCTACCCACCTAGTGATGTCTTCCAAAAAACATAACATATTTGTTAAGCATGACCTCGCTTTTAAAAACCCATGTTGAGATGGGTTTATCAATTTATGTTTAACAAGAAAATCCACCATGTGATCTTTAATTAGTCTTTCTAATAATTTGCAAATCACTGATGTTAAACTCACTGGTCTATAGTTCTCTGACTTGTTTCTCGAACCTTTTTTAAATAACGGTATAATGTTTGCCTCTTTCCATTCTAAAGGAACCACTCCCTCTTCTAATGACAAATTGAAAACTGTTGCAAGCGGTGCGCTAATTTGTTCTACAATTTCCAATAGTAGTTTGGGCGGAATCCCGTCCACTCCAGGTGATTTATTATCCTTCATAGCCCTTATTTTCTTAGCTACCATTTCCGAGGTTACAACTAACTGTCCTAAATAGTCTGAATCTGCCCTCTTCAACTTAGCCTCTGGTACTGGCAGTGAACTAATATCTTCCCTGGTAAACACTGAACTAAAATACTCATTCAGGCCTTCTGCCATTAAGAATCCCTCTGATATTGTATTTCCAACACTATCTTCTAGAGGACCGACCTTATCCTGAACTTTCTGTTTGCTTCGAATATACGCATAAAAACTCTTACTGTCATGTTTTATATTACTAGCTAATTTTGTTTCATAGCTTCTCTTTGAATTTCTAATTTCAGCTGTAGCTTGATTAAGTGCTTCTTTATAAATGTTGTAGTCTTCATCATTTCCAGTACATCTATATGACTTCCACATCATTTGTTTATACTTAATTTTTCTAATGGCTTCTTTCGATAAGTGTTTCTTTTTAGACCGTTTCCCTTGTTTTGTGAAAGGTACAAATTTATCGACTATGCACTTAATTTCACTATTTAAGATATTCCAGCATTCGGTTGCTGTCTTATTCTTCAGTGTGTTATTCCAGTCTATCTTTGCTAAATATTTCCTCATGTCCTTATACCTTCCTTTGTGGAAATTTCTCCTATACTGCTTTTTACTATTCCTTTCTGATTTTACTTTGATGGTAAAATGTATCTGGTTGTGATCACTACTCCCCAGTGGCTCACATATCTTGACATTGTCAACTAATTCTTTCTGTGAGGACAAAACTAAGTCTAACACATTCTCTCCCCTGGTTGGTTCTAGCACATGTTGAGAAAGGAAACTATCTTGTACTAAAACTAAAAACTTGTGGTCCTCACTCCCCATACTCTGTAAAGATTTCCATTGTATATGCCCATGGTTAAAGTCCCCCATAATAATACAGTTCCGTTTGCTTACTTCCCTTATAGCGTTTTGTATTTTTTCATTCTCTTCTATGCTTATGTTTGGACTTTTGATTAATGTGTGGTTGTGTACATACTCTACCCGTAGCACACTGTAAGAGATTAATGCATTGTTGTGTACATACTCTACCCGTAGCACACTGTAAGAGATTAATGCGTGGTTGTGTACATACTCTACCCGTAGCACACTGTAAGAGATTAATGTGTGGTTGTGTACATACTCTACCCGTAGTACACTGTAAGAGATTAATGTGTGGTTGTGTACATACTCTACCCGTAGCACACTGTAAGATATTAATGTGTGGTTGTGTACGTACTCTACCCGTAGCACACTGTAAGAGATTAATGCGTGGTTGTGTACATACTCTACCCATAGCACACTGTAAGAGATTAATGTGTGGTTGTGTATATACTCTACCTGTAAAACACTGTAAGAGATTAATATGTGGTTGTGTACATACTCTACCTGTAACACACTGTAAGAGATTAATGTGTGGTTGTGTACGTACTCTACCTGTAACACACTGTAAGAGATTAATGCGTGGTTGTGTACATACTCTACCCGTAACACACTGTAAGAGATTAATGCGTGGTTGTGTACATACTCTACCCATAGCACACTGTACGAGATTAATGTGTGGTTGTGTATATACTCTACCCGTAGGACGGTGTAAGAGATTAATGTGTGGTTGTGTACATACTCTACCCGTAGCACACTGTAAGAGATTAATGTGTGGTTGTGTACATACCGGTACTCTACCCGTCACACTGTAAGAGATTAATGTGTGGTTGTGTACATACTCTACCCGTCACACTGTAAGAGATTAATGTGTGGTTGTGTATATACCGGTACTCTACCCGTCACACTGTAAGAGATTAATGTGTGGTTGTGTACATACTCTACCCGTAACACACTGTAAGAGATTAATGTGTGGTTGTGTACATACTCTACCCGTAACACACTGTAAGAGATTAATCTGTGGTTGTGTACATACTCTACCCGTAACACACTGTAAGAGATTAATGTGTGGTTGTGTACATACTCTACCCGTAACACACTGTAAGAGATTAATCTGTGGTTGTGTACATACTCTACCCGTAACACGCTGTAAGAGATTAATGTGTGGTTGTGTACATACTCTACCCGTAACACACTGTAAGAGATTAATGCGTGGTTGTGTACATACTCTACCCGTAACACGCTGTAAGAGATTAATGCGTGGTTGTGTACATACTCTACCCGTAACACACTGTAAGAGATTAATGTGTGGTTGTGTACACACTCTACCCGTAACACACTGTAAGAGATTAATCTGTGGTTGTGTACATACTCTACCCGTAACACGCTGTAAGAGATTAATGTGTGGTTGTGTACATACTCTACCCGTAGCACGCTGTAAGAGATTAATGTGTGGTTGTGTACATACTCTACCCGTAACACGCTGTAATAGATTAATGTGTGGTTGTGTACATACTCTACCCGTAACACACTGTAAGAGATTAATGTGTGGTTGTGTACATACTCTACCCGTAGCACACTGTAAGAGATTAATGTGTGGTTGTGTACATACTCTACCCGTAGCACACTGTAAGAGATTAATGCGTGGTTGTGTACATACTCTACCCGTAGCACGCTGCAAGAGATTAATGTGTGGTTGTGTACATACTCTACCCGTAGCACACTGTAAGAGATTAATGTGTGGTTGTGTACATACTCTACCCGTAGCACACTGTAAGAGATTAATGTGTGGTTGTGTACATACTCTACCCGTAACATACTGTAAGAGATTAATGTGTGGTTGTGTACATACTCTACCCGTAACACACTGTAAGAACTTAATGCGTGGTTGTGTACATACTCTACCCGTAGCACATTGTAAGAGATTAATGTGTGGTTTTGTACATACTCTACCCGTAGTACACTGTAAGAGATTAATGCGTGGTTGTGTACATACTCTATCCGTAGCACACTGTAAGAGATTAATGTATGGTTGTGTACATACTCTTAGAGCAAAAAATGTTAGAATTCTATAGAAAATATAACAGGATTTTTGCACAATTCTGTAGAATATTCTATAGAATTCTTTAGAAATTGCAGTGACTATAGAAAATCTACTGGTTATATTCTACAGAATTGCGCAACATTTTCTATAGAATTACAATTTCAAAAAATTTGTTGGAGTGGGTAATAAAATATCGTGATCACACGTACCCTGAGATTGGGGTCGAGATGCAGGTGAAGAACTTTCTCGATGATGTCGTGCGCGTATTCCGACAGACTGCTGATGGCGCCATTGTAGTGGGGCTGGCGTTGGAGTTCGGTCATCGCCTGCAGTGTTAGCATGCGGGTCTTGACCTGAAATCACACAAGTTTGTAGAAACCTGCATTACTGACATGAACAATTGTGTATAAATCTGTGTAACATCTTGCATTGGGAAACATCCGTATTCTAGCTGATTATCATCAACTATCAGCTGGTTATGAAATACATCTACAGAAAACTAAATCTGCTTAGTTTTATTACTTTTATCTAGCATCAGGGGCTTAGCAGGAGACCTTTCTGCCCATCTTCAAGACTGGCAGATGACTGGCCAAGACAGGTAATTACAACTAATAAGACTGGTACAATATAGAGGCGGTCAGCTGGCCATCAGATCAACTAATAGTTCCAAGTCTAGGGGCCCACATTAATGACTATCATTCGCACAACTGGTAGTGATGCAAACTGAATGGACCATTATTAATTTATTAAATGTCTCAAATGACACAGGTCAGTAATTGAAAAAACCTTGACGCGAAAGGCCTCCGTGCAAACCATCCGCATGCTTAAACGCATACTTTTGATTAATCTTTTGTTACTGGTATTGTACCTGATAATTTAAAAATCGCTAAAATAATTCCATTTATAAATCAGGAAATACTAATGCGTTTAATAACTACAGACCATTAAGTATGTTACCAACAGTTTCAAAAATAATGGAAAAAATAGTATGTAATAAGTTAGTAATATATTTAGAGAAACATAACATACTGTATAAACATAAATATGAATTTCATTCGAAACATTCCACTGTGCATCCAATATTGCACTTACTTAAAGACGTTGTAGTTGCAAAAGACAAAACCACCAAAGATATTACATTGGCTGTATATTTCTCGATTTATCTAAGGCATTTGAAACAATTATCCACGACATTTTGTTGTGTAAGTTAAATCATTATGGTATCAGAACAATAATAGATGGTTTGCCAGTTACCTTTCTAATCGTAAACAATGTATTGAAATAAATAATTGCAAATCTCCACTGATCAATATAACACATGGAGTCCCACAATTCAGGATCCATATTAGGACCTGTGCTTTTTCTAATTTATATTAATGACATAGTGAATTCTAGTTCTCTGAACTTGTTATCCTTTGCAGATGATATCCAATGAGGATATGATATTGAAAATTTAGTTATAAAAGTGAATCCAAAATTTAAACAATTATACAACTGGTTGTGTGCTAACAAAATTAATGTAATTGTGCCTGAACGTCAAAAAGACACATTTCTGTGTTTTAGTCCTGTAAATACAAACTAAATAGTAAACAATAGCATTAAAATCAATAATGAAGTCATCAACCAGGTTGGCAAGTATAAAAAAGACGAATCTGTTAAATTCCTGGGATTGTATATAGATAAGCGTCTAACATGGAAAGAACACATCAACATAATTAATTCCAAAATATCTAGAGCCATTTTTGCAATAAATAGAGTGAACTATTTCTTACCACATAAATCATTATAGCACACTTTAATTCACAGTCACATAACATATGATATACAAGCAAAGAAGATAGAAATTATACCAAAATGTGCTTTAAGAATAATTAATAAAAAAGGATATAGGAGTCATACTGATCCCTTAAGTCTGAAAAAATACTAAAAACATTCAGATGTATATAAACTACAGGTTTCACTATTTATGTATGACTTTAAACATGATTTATTACCCAAGTCATTTACAAATTTTGCAATAAAAGACTCAAAACAAAAGTATAAGAATAACCAGACAATGCAACCTTCTTGTTAAAGAAACACTTAGAACACATTTTTCATCTAAGCTGCCTAAATGTAATTTCACAAGAATCTGGAACAATATAGACAAAAAATAAGAAACACTAAACACAGGATAAAGTTTAAACGCATGTTGTGTGACGTCTACTAAATACATATCTTCTTCAAGTGAATTGTTTAAATCCTAGATGTTCAGAATGTAATTAAATTTGGTTAAATGAAAATCTACCTTTGTTTGTAAGTCTATTACCATTTTTTACACTACTTTGTAAACCAAGTAAAAATGTTTGGATTGCGTCTATGCTCTTACATATATTTCAATGGATCAAACTTCTCAGTTCGTTGCCATATACCACCAGCAACAGCACTTACTATATGTTAAATAATACTCCGGTTTAATATTATATAGTACAGAGGTGGGCTGGTGATGATTCGTTTAACTTGACTTTGATGATTGTAGTGACTGTGATTTAGTAATCATAGAGTAATGATAATTTGCTTTAAATGGTGTCATAGGAAGACGGCTTTCAGCCAAGTGACATCCATACAATGTAACACATTTCCATTTGTATGACATGTGTGTGCTAATTGTATGTTACCTTGTTACATTATAAAATAAAGTTACTTACTTACTTAATTCAAGACTGGCAAAGAATTATTTCTGTTTTAGAGCCTGTCTAGGAACAAAACTATTATTACTAACTAGCATCAAAAGTGTTTACTATGACTGCAATAAATTTTCCATTTGATGCAACGCTGTATTGAAATCGGTAATACAGCTGTATTTATGACTGACCTTGATGTGGGTAAAAATAATTAAGGTCAGACTGAGCGACCTTGGTGTGGGTCAATAGTAATGGAAGGTCACACTGAGTGACCTTGGTGGGGTGATAATGAAGGTCTGACTGAGTAACCTTGGTCAATAATAATGGGAGGTCAGATTGAGTGACCTTGGTATGGATAAATAATAACGGAAGGTCAGATTGAGCGAACTTGGTATGGATCAATAATAATGGAAGGTCAGACCGAGTGACCTTGGTGTAGATCAATAACGACGGTCAGTCTGATAGACCTCGGTGTGGATAAATAATAATAGAAGGTCAGACAGCATGACCTTGGTGTGGATAAATAATAATGGAAGGTCAATCTGAACGACCTTGGTGTGGGTCGATTATGAAGGTCAGCCTGAACAACCTTGGTGTGGGTCAATAATGAAGGTTGGAATGAATGACCTTGATGTGGGTCAATAATGAAGGTCATACTGAACAATCTTGGTGGTTTCAACAACGAAGGTCAGAGCGACCTTGGTGGAAGTCAATAATGAAGGTCAGACTGAGTGTTCATGGTGTGGGTGAATAATCCATGGTGTGGGTGAATAATAAAGGTCAGAGTGACCTTGGTGTGGGTCAATAATGAAGGTCGGACTGACCTCGATGTCGTCGAGACACTGCAGTAGAAGAGTGAAGATACTGGGCAGGTAGGTGTCGTCAGAGATACACTTCTGGGACAACTTAATGAGACCATCTTGCAGGCGAAGACGCACCTGGTCACTGCTGCAATAACAATGTTCTTTCATTGGATTGAAGATCTCGGTTATTAACAGCATACATAATTACCTCACAAGAAACCTGGATGCAATTGGTACATTTCGACTGCATTCCACGGAACGTCAATGTTTGATATTAGACTAAATTACTTTCATTTGGGGAGGGGGTCTGAGGCAGTTTCACTATTATTTTATGCTTTCTGACCGATACTGTTGTTATATATCAATGTCTACACACTTTCGTCTGAGGTAGGCTGAAACCAGATGAATTTTGTCTGACATTGGACATCGACATTCTGAGATGATCCCTTAGGGGCTTTCAACAGCTTCTCGTGGGAAGACCAGGGAGTGCATGAGGTTTGATATGAGCAGAGCGAGGTCGAAAGGTAAGGTGGGAGTGACCGGTCAGAATGACAGTATGCAAGAGTTGCCATTTTGTACTGGCATTGTAACTTCACCAGCAGCCAGTGGAGTTCCTGCAACATTAATTAATTGGCATCACACGGTCTCGCTTTTGTTTTTTCAGAACAGCCGTACTGCACTGCTCTCAACCGCTTTTAATTAATTTAATTATTACATCTTACCGTTCGTGGATGGCAAGGTCAGCAATCAACTCGAGCAGTTTCGGGGGTTGACCAACAGATTCTGCAACATGAATCATGTGTTATGATTTCATGCTATAACTCAGAATATTTTCTGATATCATGTTATGCGCGACATTTTCTGATGTCATTCTGCACAAAATATGTTTAAAATGTGTATGTGTTTATCTGGAACCATTATGCTATCATACACATCACATATAAAACACAATGTAACTCTATAGCATATTTTCATATTATTCAGGGATAAGAAATTTCCGGTTTTTGCCGGAATTCCGGTTTTTATACTGCTCCAAATATCACTTTTGTGAATCGTGTAAATCCGGTGAGAAAAAATGAATGTTGGAGGGGTAGGGCATATCAAATCCTGGACAATTCACTGACGATCTATCTGCGGATTGAATTAACCATCTATCCACTGGGTGTCGCCACGTGTTAATGACGCTGCCTGGCGATTAGAGACAGAACCAACCCAACCGAACCCACGAATCTGCGAAGTAAAACCCTTAGTTCTGTCGGCTATTCGCTTCAGCACTTTCAAAGTGCGCGCACAAAAGCAGTGGACCAAAAGGAAACGACTATGTATTTTGTGGAGATGTCGATCATTTTCTAACACAATGACTAATCGACGATTTGTTGTACGGCAAGATAAATGTTGCATGAAGGACATTGACAAGTGTCAAAAATAAGTGGAATTGGGCGTGGCTGGAGACACTATGTTGGATATATTCATCAGTAAATTATCAGCACCAGGGAAAGCCTACTGTTTGTGGTGCGAGGCCGATGTCAACTATGCGGATTGGATCCTACAGGCTAGTCAGGGGAACCGAAGGCATTGATCGAAGTACACATGCTGGCACTGCCAACGCTGGTCACCAATGTTCTATTAGAACCTGAACAGAGGGCGTATCACATGGAAGCTCGCCGATTCCATGTAGACAACACACTTCAACAAGCACCCACAAGTTCCAGATTGGACTCGTGGTGGGCTACCATATTCTCTACTGGCAAGTTCCCAGCCTTGTCAAAGCTGGTGGCTACAATGAGGAGCTGCTTTCATGGTCCTCAAGTGGAAGGGTGTTTTAGTCACATGTCTAGCATCATGAATACTGCCACTGCCAGAAAGAATGTTAGTACATTCAACACTATTCAGACAGTGAAATACTCACTCATGGCAAGCAACAAGACTGCTATACAGAACTGCCACAAACAAAACACAAAATGTATTCCATCCATCTTGCCAAGGAAGGAAAGATGAAGGAGGAGAAGAAAACTTAGCTGAACATGTCAAAGATGAAGGCAGCCACCAAGTACAAAGCTAAGGAAGCAGTTGAGCTGGCAATGAAGAAAGTAGAATGGCCCATCAACGAGCTGTTTCGACAAAACTGGCCAAGGAGAAAGCTGCCCGTCAGCCAACTCGGGTTCAGCCCAGAAAATATAATTAACAAGCGAGTTAGTACTATGACAATGTGTGCGTGAGTCCATGTGCTTTTTTTGCTATTGGAAATGTTAAGATTTTCTATTTAATATTGCTCAAAATACACCATATGTCGTCTACAATTAAGATATCTGAGGAGCCCCTCCTCCCCCCGATTAGATGAGACAGTCCTCTCGGGCTGAAATGTGGGCCACAGCTAAATTTCCGTTTTTTTCTCTGAATGTCACTCTCGTCCATGATTATTGGAACACTTCACAAACTAACATTATTTAACTTTCTTCAATTCCACTTAAATGACAATTTCTGGTTATTTTTTCATAAATGTAACTTATGATTAAATCAATCATAGAGAGTTCATATATATATGTGTGTTCACTTTTAAAGATCACTTAAACACAGGAACCAACTGAAGACACATCAGCAAAACTAATTTGTTCTGTTGCTGCACCAATTCTTTGGGATTTTCCCTCTTAAACTGAAAATATTACACAATTCTGCCGTCATTTAAAGATTTATTTTATAACCTTTCTAACCCACCTTAGCTCCCTGGCATATCCATCCATCTGTTGACAACTTAAATGTTGCTTATCAATTTTGAGATTGACCAACATTTTCGTCTTGATGTGCCTGTGACCTTGGTTTTCAAGGATTTATTACTATTTATATCATCGTCTCCACGATAGAGGAAAACTTACGGTTTAACAAGTCTTCATTATCAAAGCTGCCATCTCCCACGTCCTGCCCCATGCCAATGTGACACACCTGAAAATGTGTTAACACATCTGGATGCGTCACCCATGTTTTCATGTTAATAATCTAACTATCATCGAGCTGGCGCATGTATATATGCATATATATGCGTGTGTGTGTGTGTGTGTGTGGGGGGTATGTTAATGTTTTCCTCCTAGATGGCTTCCATGGCTTAATTTGACCCACTGGAAGAAAAGAAACACCATTTTGTAAATTCCATATTAAACAAAATTCTTCTTGAGGTTTAAAAAGAGTGTTTCGAAGGTGAAGCATCATTGTGGCAGCAGAATGGACCGAGTGATGTGGCCCCCCCATGGGGGAGTAATGTGTGACCCCCCATCCCACAGAGGATGTAGCCCCCCACTCTCTAGAGGACCCAGGGGAAGATCAGAGATAGGATATTTGCTGCTATTAGTTGGCCACACCTTGCCAGTGTTTGACATGTCGTCAATGTCAGTACATATAGTGTAGCTGTCCATGGACATTGCGTCTTCTGTCGTGCACACAGACACTGGTCTGCCTAGGCTTGATGGGTCCGACCTCTCTGTGTGTCTGTAACATATGTCATTGAATAAACTAACAATAATTGAGCTTGTATGTGTGTGTGCTGTGTGTGCATGTGTGTATGTGCGTGTGTGTTACGCATTTGTATACGTGTATGTGTGTGTATGAGTTTGTATATATATATATTCCTCCAAAAGGCAGCTTATTTTCCGCCTTTGGATACCGATTTCGAGTATATACAATTTTGTGCCATGACGGTTAAGTGCCACCTGGTGAATGTGTAATTCAAAGTTTTATGTAGAAGGTCGGAGGTAAATAACAATGGTTTCATGTGTTTACATCAATGTTTTCAGACTCTCTTAGGTGTTGGCATTTTGAAGGTGTGGAGATCTGGTGTAGCATAAATTATATATTTGCACAGACAGAAAAATAGACGAGACGGACTGATGGAAGAAGCGATGAAGGGAAAGACAAAATTAAGAAGGGTGGTGTATGGGGCTACAGGATGAACTAATAGACGTGGATCTATATGGCGTTTGTGTTGCTATTGTTGCAATGGTTACCTGTTGTGTGGCCGCCTCCTGCGAGCCATGAGTCTCTGTAATGGCATGTAGCCGAGACGATCTAGACTTGCCTGATCCACGTTGAGCATCTTCACTGCACTCTCCTGTCAAAGGCAAAGATAAATTCTTATACAGCGCAGTATCCAGACCTAAAAATCCTGCTCAAAGCGCTTTACTCCCTGGTAGACCTGTTCAATCGAACACCATCTCAACTTCTCTGGGAACTCTCAGTCACGCTGCCATTAATGCGCAAAGACTATTCTTACACAAATATCCACCACTGTCTATAGCCAGGTACTCGTTCATATAGCTGAGTGAACTGGAGCAACGTAGAGTGAACGAACTTGCCCAAGGTTTGAAACGGTAGCACAGGATTTGAACCCGGAGAATGCGGTGCTCTAAACACGTACTGCCCCACTACACCCCATGTCATCCGTAACATTCAATTTCAAAGTATACATCTACTGCTACAGAAACAGGCTGTGTTGGTAAAGACACAATCTCTACATTGAACATTCTTTTAGCAATATACACAAAATTATTTTCAAATAGTTTCAAGTATACATCAGAATCTTATTGAACTGAAATTGTTTTTTGTGTGGCATAAATAATACAAAAACAAATTTCGTCTGATAACAATTAGTCCTAATGGCAGGATGCCAGTAAAAAAATATCTACTTGAAGCAACTGGAAATCTTAAATGGCATGTAGTTGTATAAAATACTTTCTAGATTATGTATATAAAGAAATCATACACATATTTAATATGTATATACTTGTATGTACTACCTATGAATATGACACAAGTTACAAGCTATTATCATGGGCGTTCTGATGTTGACACTAAATTAAAGTCAACTGACCCTACAAGATTTCAGTTTAAAATCAGGCTTTTCACAAGATATCCCAGGTTGTGTAGAGACAAAAAACTGAAATTAGTTTACAGTCCGTCGAATCTGACATGACGACCTGCCTGTAAATGGCAACTTGTTCCTACCTGGAATGCTCGAGGCAGTTCACAGAGCATGGTGAGGAATTCGTCGTTGTTCATCCGATACATATCGCACAGGACATCTAGTGCCACCTGGTGACAATCACAAACAACTCAGTCTCTATCACGATTGTTAAACCCAAAGGCAATGTGACAGTGAGAACATGTCACCAAAAAAGTCACTTGTGTCTACGTTCCTGTCACACGCGTCACAAATGTCACTGACATGTCATTGGTGTCACTGTATCTGTCATGTGCCATTCATGTCATGTGTCATCATCTGTCGACAATTCCTTTCATGTGTCAGTCCTGTCATGTACATCATCTTCTGTCAAATGTTCCTGTCACATGTCACTCGTTTCATGTATGTCATAACCTGTCAACTGTTCCGGTCACGTGTCACTCGTGTCATGTGTGCATGATCTGTCAACTCTTCCCGTCATGTGTCAATCGTGTCAGGTATGTCATCATCTGTTTATATTAATAATTAATTATTGTCGATCTGAACACATCTTAACATATTAATTTATCGACTGATCATATATTGTGTTTTAACACAAGAAAATATTATTTTTGTCATTGAAACATATTGATATAAAAGCAGTACATGGTCATATGCCTCTGCAAAATGTCTATTAGATATAGGAAATGTCTACACCATTTGACAGATCTGCTACATTCTAAGTCTTTACTACCCCAGTCAAGGAGAAGAATTGTTATTAGAATGTTTACAAGCACCCCGATCTCAACTGTGCCATGCACTCGGTTCAATCATTGGAACTGATCGCGTGATGCAATCGGAATCGGGAAGGGAGTAGAGATCAGGGCAGTTGCAAACACTATATCTACCGACACTGACCTTCCTAATCTCGACGCTGCCTGGTTCGCTGATCCAGCGAATGATGCGTGATGTTGCGAGGCGCATGTCGGAAGAGTTGACGAACTCCGGACCTGTCAACAACTGGATCACTTCGTTGAAGTACCGAAGCACTATGATGATCAACTACAGGCAACACACATGGATTTGTAAGACATTTGATATCCTAAATGTAAAATGTTTAATGTTTAGCAGTGTTTATACCCAAGCTGAGCATTCGACAAAATAAAATGAAAGAAATAATATATATATATATATATACACAGTAGAATCTTGCTTTATGATCACCTCAGTAATACAGCCAACTTGCAATTAAGGTCACCGTGGTATAGTCCCAAATTATCAAGTATAGGAAATTAGACCCGCTAATAAGGTCATTTTGCTATGCAGGTCACTTTTTTCCAGTCCCGAGGATGACCTTAATAGTGAGGTTCCACTGTACATATATATATATATAAGATTTACATATATATATTGTTTGTATATATATATATATTATATGTACATATATTCGAGCATAGTTACCTTGAAGTTGTGCATTTCTAGCTCGACAATAAACCGCAGCAGTACCTTGAATTGATCTTCATATGCAAAGTGTGACCTGCATCAAAGAACATCTAACACTGACACATGAACTTCATTGAGTCATACAAACACAATACAGTGAACATCAAACAGAAACACATTACCTCTACATAGCACACATTGTTTTGTCCGTGAAACAAACAACAGATTCTGGAGTAAAGAAAAAACATATTTACCAGTGTGAGAAATTCACACAAGCAGATGCAAGTGAAAACTAGCTGGCTGACAAAGGTAGCAGAAAAAAACAGGTCTGAAAAAATATATACAAAACTCTTGATGGTGAACAACACACAACAAGCAAAGGTACAGATCAAAGGAACGAGTGTGTGTGTTGTGTGTGTGTTGCGTGTGCTGCGTGTGCTGCGTGTGTTGCATGTGTTGCGTGTGTTGTGTGTCTTGTGTGTGTTGTGTGTTGCGTGTGTTGTGTGTGCTATGTGTGTGTGTTGTGTGGTGTGTGTGTGTTTTGTGTGTGTGTGTGTGTGTGTTGTATGTGTGTTGTGTGGTGTGTGTGTGTTTTGTGTGTGTGTTGTGTGTGTGTTGTATGTTGTGTGTGTTGTGTGTGTCTGTGTGTGTGTCTTGTGCATACATGTGTCCATGCATGTGGATGCCCACATGTCAATGATATGCAGGTTCCTGTGTGGACCCACCTAACAGTTTTAAGCATCTTCTCTATGCGAGACTTGAGTGGACTCAACATTATGTCAGTGCAGAGCTTGGTGAGGAGGCGAGTGAGGCACATGTAGAGCCACCCACCCAGGTAAGGGTAGTGCTTCTCCACCAGCGTCGTCAGAGTGTCAACAAACAGCGAGTACACCTGGCACAATGTCAATACATCAGGTCAACAGTGTCAATATGTCATGTCAACACGTCATATCAAAAGTGTCAACATGTCACGTTAACAGTGTCAACATATCATGTCAAATGTGTGGACCGGTCATATCAACAGTATCAACACGTCATGTCAACAGTGTGAACATCTCATGACAAATATGTTGACACATCATGTTAGTAGTGTGAACATGTCATGTCAAGTAATATGTTGACACATCATGTTAGTAGTGTGAACATGTCATGTCAAGTGTCAACACTGTTATGTCAACAGTGTCAACATATCATATCAAGAGAATCAACATGTCATGTCAAATGTAAAGACACATCATGTCAACATGCAGTGTTGACACATCTCATTTCAATACTCTTTTGTCAACAGTATCAACGCATCTTGTGTCAATACATATTGTGTGAATTAACACATATCGTGTCAACACATCTTCTGTTGACAAATCTTGTGTCAACACATCTTATGTCAGAACATCTCTTGTCAGCAATTCTTGTATCAATACAACTTGTGTCAACACATGTCATACCAAAACATCTCATATCAACAGTGTTGACAATTCTGGTGTCAACAGTGTTAACACATCTCATGTGAACACATCTTGTGTCAGCATATCTCATGCAAAAATATCTTGTGTAAACACATATCATGTTAACACATGTGTCAACACATCTCATGCCAAATTATACTGTATCAACTCATCTCATGCCAACACATCTCATGGCAACAATGACTATGCATCTAAAAAATCTAGTGTCTGAACTGGTTCAGTGGAAATCTCCAAGAAAAGAAAGGCATATGTATGTGATCTTCAATATCCCCACCGCCCGGATGAATTTTGAAAAAATCTAAATCTTTAAACCACCCCAATGGGCCCGCTAGTTTGCACACAAAACGTCCACCCCACACAATCAAAACCAACAAAGATAAGTGCCATTTTAAAATTGTGACCCCTCAGGATCCCCACCCCCGGTTGAATTTTGAAAAAATATAAATCTACAAACCATCCCTATGGGTCTGCTCAAACAAACACAAACATCAGCCCCATACAGGTAAAACTAAGAGATACGGGTCCACAAACAAAGAGATAGACAGAGAGATAACTGTATTGTTTTATAATATACAAGTCTTGACACAATTTTATGATATCTTGTTGTAGGTGTCGCTAGTGGTACTCACACGTTCGTTGGGGTCGTGGAACATGAGTGTAAACACTTCTGTCATCTTGGACAGCTCCAGTTGACTGCAACAGACACAGTTTGGTGGGTAGATTCTACCAACACATCATTGCGGGAGAGCTAGGCGTTTTATTATTAAACACAGTCCAGCTGTTATTGTACCATCAGCACATGTGACCTGCCAAGTAGGTATTAAGTTGCAAATGTTAAGTATGTACTTTTTTAGTCTACAGATCATGATACCTCATTTGTTGAAATATCTTCACTTCTATTGTTAAACTGAAGCAAACTGTAAAAAGCAGCATTTTGAGAAAAAGATCATTTTGACTCATATGTTTTAATCAATAGGCTCGTAAATGCAAGTATATTAGTAGTTTTGGATTGTTTGTCGAGGGTAATAAACTGGACCTCGAAAGATGAGATAAGGTACGCTTTCTGTCGAAATCATAAAATTGATGGAACACGACTTAGGTATGTTAGGCTTGTGTTCAGAATAGGCCTAGATGCGATTTAATACACGGTTTGCTGTGGCGGGTGACATATGTATCTATTCTAGTTTCAAGAACATGATATTAATAAATGAGTAACAGACAAGACTGGTATAAACAGGTAGCCAGTGCAGCCTGGAAACGACCAGGACTGCCTCACTACGATAATTAGCACATAAGGAAATTTCAACATTAAACAGAAGAATCAACTGGCACTGTTAAATTTACGGAGCGTTTTCAAAATGCAAAAAGCCGCCACTGTACTAAGTGGGGACACTATTTCCGTGACACACCAGCGAAAATGTTCCAGTGAGGCGTTGTGGTGTTTTAAGTAAGTACAAGATCACAGTTTGTTAATTTTCTTAAGAAAATTAGTTTTCAATATACAAGACCATACTTAACTTTTAATCAGTGAAATAAATTTTAAAGGGCAAAATTTAAAAAAATTGTGAAACGGTGGCCAGATATTTAAGACAGCAGCACTGACTTAAAGACACGGTTGTTGCTGAGTTGGTTCTTCAGAATAATGAGTCCCTCTTGACGGTCAGTCCAAGACGAACTACTCAGTAGAGACATCAACTGCATCATATCCTGCCAAGACACAACACTGTTTTATAGTAAAGGTAAGTTCTTACATAACAACCTGACAGTGTACCCCGGGCTCAATGATACACCAAACTATCAATGCATCATGTTAGTCAATGTGATGACAGTGTAGTATCAATAGTACATTTTTGTCGATAGTTATTGCTGATAGCATATTGACATATCAATAGTAATGAAAGCTGGGAAGCAGATTGTCCGGGCTACAAAACACTGGCATGCTTTTTCAATTTAATTTTGTAATTTTATTTACCGTATTATCCCTAATAGACGCGCACTGCACGAGTGCAAGGCCTTGGATGCGCGTCTATTGATTTATCATAAGACATCCGTAGCACAAGCTGCCAGCGGTGGACAAATGCACAAATTGCATACACGTCACGCTTGAGCAACTCTAAGATAGGCAACACGTAGCAGACAGAACCAGCACAGCCACCAAAACATGTGTTCGGTCGACAGAACATGGTACTCGACGCGCCACTCACAACAAACAGCTACTGACAGCAATGCTTGCGGTTTTATAACTCCGGAGTTTGGACAAACGCCAGAACGATACATTGAGCAGTGCTAAACTGACAACCATCACGCTAGCCATAAGACATCATTGGACGTTGTAGGATAACTTCCGTATGTATTGAATCGGCGCTGAAATAATCCAAACCCGCGTGCTTTGCCGGCGATGCAACAGAACAATTAAGGGTCAAGGCCAACTGCGAGTACGAATTGGGAGCGGTTCTCGAAGACGTCAAGTCAGACATTGGAGTGCGTTTCGTTGTTTTGACCCTTCCTCGTGGCTACAGGTGGATACGCAATTGTGAATGTCACGTAATTTCAACCCTTCATCTGTTGTTTTAGGAAGGTTTACATGATTATGACAACATGCTAGACTTCGTGAATAAAACGAAAGTCGCTCAAATTATAAATGTAGTGCCACCTTTCCACAAGGTGTGCCAGCAGCAGTGTTATTATACTGTATTTAGAATTTTCGAAATACATAACCATTACCGAAAATCAGTATTTGTGGGTGGTTTCACTTCTGTAAAGGGGGGTGCACATCTATTAGACAGTGTATGTCTATAGGGGATAATACGGTATTTACCGACATAGCGCTGATACTCGTCTACCGCAGCAGCATCCTTCTGTGATTCACCAGTTTGGGAATCAAGCGCCTCCACGGCCACACAACTTCCTGTATGGTTTAAAGTTGCTTTCCCTGGGCATTCGCTAGTCCATAAAGCTATTACGATATTATCGCAATAGTTATGAAACTATCGCAATAGTATTGCAATAATAAAACCCATCCTCAAAACTCCTCCCCTACTGCCTAATATATATACGATCTGATGCACAATTACACACACAAACGACCGTCGCAAAATAAACAGAAATGTGTACAAATGCACTAACAAAAACACGATATTGTATTGGTTGTATGTCTTACTTGTTAAGCAATTGTGCATAGCATATGTATTAAGTTAAAGATGTCTGTGTAAGTATGTCTGCCTGCGTGTGTATAGGTACAAATTCAAATTGCTTTCCGTGCAAGTATCCCACTATACAGGAACTAGCCCGGCAGCAGCTTATTTCCTAACATTTTAAATTCAAGTGCATACCAAAACAGTGCCACCCAGTGATTACCATTAGAACCACAAAAACAGTGCCACCCAGTGATTACCATTAGAACCACAAAAACAATGCCACCCAGTGATTACCATTAGAACCACAAAAACAGTGCCACCCAGTGATTACCATTAGAACCACAAAAACAATGCCACCCAGTGATTACCATTAGAACCACAAAAACATTAACTTCTTTGAGCGTTTGTATGCAAATATTTCACAATATTTCAAGTTTTTGATATAATAGTTCAAACATGCTAGCATTAGTGATGTTTGGTTGTCACGATGATATGATTGTGTTTATTTCACTCTGCATTTGAATAAATTGCTTTTTGTAAAAATGGTATAATTCATTTACGATAACCAACAATGTTACAAGGGTCATTCCAATTTGGGTGTTTCTGTCAATGCTACATTGTAGATAGCTATGCATATAAGCAGGGCGGATCCAGAAGTAAAGTCTAGGGGGGGGGGGCACAAAAACCTCCACTGGCAACCGAATCAAATGGTGTAGTAGACATTTTGTTGCTACCGTTCCACCGTAATTTCATAATTTCAGCTGCTGTCTTAGCTGGACTGGTGATATCAGAAGACGGGGCTGTTGAAAATGTTTTGTTCCCATAACTACATTATATTATTATATATTATAACTTGAACTGGGGCACATTTAAAATGCTCTAGGAGGGTATGGTCGCGTGGACCCATTATAAAAGTTCTGCGGGCATGCCAAAAAAAACCTGGATCGCCGTATGAGCAGTAGGTGAACATTACCCGACGCAGTGTTTCACTGTAGACGTATAGCGACTTTTTCATGCATCCTACACTAACTCTGTCCATCTCCATGTGCTGTAACAAGAACATGTAGAAAACATTAGCAACACTAATAATAAACTTTATTTAGACACCATCAAATCTGGGACTAAGGCCTAATTCACAGGTGTTTACAAAATCAGTATATCTATGACATAAAACTGCGTATAAGAGAGACAAATGACAAATCAACTACAGATTGAAAAGAAAAGTTAACAGTAATAATAAAATAAACAGTAAAATGATGAGTAAATGTAATAATAAAGTAAACAATTAGCAAATGTGTTGAAAAACGAAACATACCGGATAAAAAACAACTACGGATACAAGGCTCAATTGCATTAAATAAGTTGATTATATATAAAAAAATATTATGCTAAGATAAATAAAACAAAAATTTATTAAAACTGTATGCATGAATAATACAAATGTCAAATGAGATCTGACTATATTAGTTTAAGAACAGAAACAAATATCACTAACTATTTGGAGTGAGGCAATACATTAAACTATCGATGTATTGCTTATGTACTATAATTAATAAATTGAACTATCAATAGTTATCATTGATAGTACAGTGAACCATCGTCAGCAATGATAATTGGTAAACAGCTCAGCAGGGGTACTTATGCCACAAATTTTTTTTTTCCGCAAACATGTTTTAAATTTCGACCGACCAACCGACCGACCGACCGACCGACCGACCAACCGACCGACAGACCGACATAAATAATTGTTTATTTATGATACAATTATACAATAATAATAATGTACATTATGGTATTACAACATAACATTTAAAATGGGTGTCATATTAAAATGTACAACTTGGATGTGGAGACTCCTATTAAGACTAAAAAAGTTTCATCATTTTGGGAATTGACTGCATTCAAGCCAAGAGATGCAGCCACCCATGAATTATGGTTTTTGTCAGCTTAACCTGGTATTTGCTATTCCATGGTACTATTATGATACTATCGCAATGGCAATATCGATACTATCGCAATGGCGATAGCACTGCAATAGCAATACTACTTTAAGACTAAAATGATCCTCAATAATCACCCCAGTTAAAATATATAATAAGTTAACAACTTCTAATTAGTTAATATGCATGTCACAAACATAAGAGAACAATTTGGTTACTTCTGATGAAAATTATTGTGTGAAAAAATGCTAGAGAAGATGCAAGAAATGGAGCAGACTGATGATAGAAGACACATTAAGTGAGAGAATTTACAGGTGTCTCATACTTGCCTCATTCCTTTGTAGGGTGTGGCAAGAACGGGTGTGGAGGCTGTGGGTGGGACTTTGGGGGGTGCGGGTGGGGCTGGGGGTGTATAAGTCATCCATATCAGCACACTTGTCGTCATATTTAGTCTTGTGCACTGGGGTTGGCTCGTGGGTCTGCAACATGCATATCTCTCCCGTCACTACGTTTAGGCAATCTCTCCATCATTTCATCAGCAATTGCTGGTAATTCACCCTGACTACTAGACATGCATATGCCCTTCCATAGGACCTTAAACTGGAAAGGACAAAGTAACATTTCCATCTAGAGCTTTCAGTTCTTGCATACTCCTACACCACCACTGATACCACTCTTACACCACCACTGACACCACTCTTACACCACCACTAATATCACTCTTACACCACCACTGACACCACTCTTACACCACCACTGACACCACTCCTACACAACACACTGACTGACACCACTCTTACACCACCACTGAAACCACTCTTACACCACCACTGATACCACTCTTACACCACCATTGACACCAATCTTACACCACCACTGACACCAATCTTACACCACAACTGATATAGCTATTACACCACCACTGACACCACTCCTACACCACCACTGATACCACTCTTACACAACCACTGACTGACACCACTCTTACACCACCACTGAAACCACTCTTACACCATCACTTATACCAGTTACACCACCACTGATACCGCTATTACACCACCACTGACAGCACTCCTAAACCACCACTGATACCACTGTTACACCACCACTGACACCACTGTTACACCACCACTGATACCGCTATTACACCACAAATGACACCACTGATACCGCTATTGCACCAACACTGACAGCACTCCTACACCACCACTGATACTGCTATTACACCACTCCTACACCACAACTGACACCACTCTTATACCAACACTGACACCACTCTTACACCACTCTTACACCACCACTGAAACCACTCTTATACCGCCACTGATAGCACTCTTACATCACCACTGATACCAGTCTTACATCACCACTGATACCACTCTTACATCACCACTGATACCACTCTTACATCACCACTGATACCATTCTTACACCACCAATGACACTACTCTTACATCACCACTGATACCACTCTTACACCACTGATACCACTCTTACATCACCACTGATACCACTCTTACATCACCACTGATACCATTCTTACACCACCAATGACACTACTCTCACATCACCACTGATACCACTCTTACATCACCACTGATACCACTCTTACACCACCAATGACACTACTCTTACATCACCACTGATACCACTCTTACACCGCCACTGATAGCACTCTTACATCACCACTGATACCACTCTTACACCACTGACATCACTCTTACATCACCACTGATACCACTCTTACACCACTGACATCATTCTTACATCACCACTGATACCACTCTTACATCATCACTGATACCACTATTACACCACTGATACCACATTTACACCACCACTGATACCACTCTTACATCATCACTGATACCACACTTACACCACGGACACCACTCTTACAACACCACTGATACCACTCTTACACCACTGACACCACTCTTACATCACCACTGATACCACTCTTACACCACTGACACCACTCTTACACCACCACTGACACTCGTACTTACCTCATTCCTCTGCAAAGTGTAGCAGGCATGGAGGCTACGGGGGCTGTTGGGACTGGGGCTACGGGGGCGGGTGGGGCTGGGGGTGAGGCTACGGGGTGTGTGACTGGGGGTGGGGCTATGTGGGGTGTGGGTGATGCAGGTACGAGGTGTGTTGGTGGGGGTGGAGGTGTATATGTCGTCCATATCGGCGCACTTGTCTTCTAACTTAGTCTTGTATGCGGGGTTTGGCTCATGGGTCTACAACAAGACGTTTATATACTTACACACCGTTATGACCTTCCACTTTAAACTTGGTATTAAGTTGCAAAATCATTATTGTGAAAAATGGACTTTTGTACCTTTTTGGATTCGACAGATCATCAGATTTTAAATTATGCTTGATTTATTGAAATACCTGCAGTAGTTTTTGACTTATTCCTAAAATTGAAGCAAACTTTAAAACAGCGACATTTTGAGAAATGAGGTAATTTTGACTAATACAGTCATATTGTATTTTAATGTATTTGTTCGTAAATGCCTGGATTTTATTAGTTTTGGATTGTCTGTCAAGGAGAATAAACTGGACATTGAAGGATGAAATTATAAGATAATATATATATATCTGACAAAATCACAAAATTGATGGAACATGACCTAGACAGCTATTGTTGCAGAAATGGCCAGTGCGACTCTGGTGGAGCACAAATAACTAAATAGGACTAGTATAATGACTAATAACAGTGTAGAAGTAGACTGAAGACAGCAACATACAACATAAGAACACTACTAAGAGATGAACAGATACAAGAACTGGAGGAAGAACTTAAGGGAAACCAGGTTGGTATGGGATGTGATCGGGATCGGAGATGTCATAAGAAGAGAGGAATGCTTCATTATCTTACAAAGCAGCCACCTATTATACCATTCCATGGCGAACAACGGCCAAGCAGGAGTAGGCTTTCTCATAAACAAGAAATGGAAAGACAATATAATGAGGGTTAACAGTATCAGTCCCAGAGTAGCAGAACCTATTCTATGCATAGCAAAGCTCTACAAGCTGAAGATAGTACTAGTATATGCACCAACAACATCATACTCAGAAGAAGACACAAACAACTTCTATAACAATGTGGATGAGACCTTAGATAAGCCACTAAGTGATAGTGATGGGAGACTTTAATGCGCAAGTAGGGAAACAAACAGACATTTCGCAAACGGCAACAGGTAGAATTTGGCCTAGGTATGAGAAACGAAACAGGCGACACATTGGTAGAATGAGCAACATCAAGTAAGCACAAAATCATGAATACCATGTTCCAGAAGAAAGCAGGGAGGAGATGGACATGGAAAAGACCAAATGTAGAAACGATGAACGAAATTGACTACATCCTGACAAACAGGCCAGACATGGTCACACTCACAGACATAACTGTCATCAACCACGTCAACATCGGAAGAGACCACAAGATGGTAATGAGCAACATCAAACTGGATGTCAAGGCTGAAAGGAAGTTGACAAACAAGAGACCACCAAGTGTAGATACCACACAAATAGGAACAAAAAATATCGAATTCCAACTCGAACTGCGAAATCGATTCGAGACACTACAAGAACTAGACGACATCGACACCATGAGCGATGATCCAACTAAGTGCGACAAGTGTAGCCAAAGCAATCAACAGGCATGTAGTGATGAGAATATCGTCACCGACACGAGCACTAATGAAGAAACGACGAGAAGTGGGGGATAACAGCAACCGTAAAAAACAAATAGAGTACGCAGAAATATGCAAGACCATCAAAAAGAAAGCGAAAGAGGACATCAGATAGTACAAACAAGAGATCATACGAGAAACGATTATGTCATCAAAGAGCCTGGAGAAAGCCAGAAGAACACAGGCACTAGGCCAAGACAGACTGATTACACTTCTAGACAAGCAGGGTAGCGAAATACGATCATTGAACAAATAGAGCAATTCCACACCGAGCTATACGACAGTGAACAGAGTACCATAATTCACACCGACCCGAAAGAGGTACCAGAGATAACACCATGGGATGTAAATGCAGCACTAAGAGATATGAAGAATTGGAAGACATCAGGCAACGACCATGTAAACATTGAAACATTAAAAGCAGGAGAAGATATACCATTTCGAAGACACTGGCTATGCTGTATACTAAATGCTTATCAGAAAGACGAATACCCACCGCATGCAAGAACGCAATACGGTGATAATCTTCAAGGGAAATAAGAAAGACTCAAAGAACTACAGACCGATATGTCAAACATCTACAAATTATTCACAAAGATACTAATGAATAGGCTAGAGAAGACACTCGACGAAAACCAACCACGAGGCTTGAGGATAGACGGAGAATATCTCAGTCATCTTTGCTTTGCCGACGACATATTCACATGCGCTACTACACCGCAGGAACTACAACAAATGTTGCAGGAGCTAGCTGATGAAAGTAAAAAACAAGGTCTGAAGATGAACATCTCAAAAACAAAAGTGAGAACGTTGAAAGCTATGTCTATCTATGGCAGCGATACAGTGTCAGAGACAAAAACCAAGACAAGGAGATTCAAAGAAGAATCACCACCGGCTGGCTAGCATTCGCCAAACCCCGACATCTTCAAGGGTGACTTTGGAACCTGCTTGAAAAGACAAGTCTTCAAATCATCTGTACTTCCAGTGATGACATACGGCGGGGAAACATGGGCAAAGAACAAGCCAGCAGTCGCACAAACAAAGATGGAAAGAAGTATGTTAAACATCACATACCAGGAGAGAAAAACAAACATCTGGGTAAGACAGAAGACAAAGGTCATAGATGTGATAGAACAAATCAGGAGGCAGAAATGGACCTTGGCAATGCACATCAGCAGACTACCAGATAACCGATGGACACCGCGTATCACAACCTGGAGACCTAACGAAGGGAAATGATCTCGAGGAAGACCGGCGAGACCGTGGAGAGACGAACTAGACGAGTACTGGAAGAACACCATTTGGCAGAGGATAGCGCAAGAAAATGACATACCAACCACGGGACACTACGGCTGCACAATGATGATAATTATTAGTCCTTTTTCCTTATATGCTATATTTCACGTATATATTTCCAGTTACAGGTTGGACTTCTGTAACATTTTTGGTGTAAAATCTAATGTAAGGGCTGTTTATTTTTCCAACATTGTACAACATGTTTTGTAAACTATAATTAGACAGTATATACCCATACATGAAAACATATAACACAAATGTTAATGTCTCTGTGATATATTTACTAATGTAATCGCAGTAAGAAATCGTGTTACATTTTTTGCAGATTAATAATAGTGCATTTGCATTTTAACATTTTGAATGTAATATTGTTTATACTAATTGAAAATTTAATTAAATTGAAATTGTATGGTGCAGAAGACTCCTACCAAGATTACAATTTGTTTTGTCTTTGATTTAAGTTGTAACTGACCTAATCATCAACTAATTAGTTGCCTAGCAACGTGCCCATCAAGCCATCAAAAATGGATGCCAAACACTTGGAGCGTTCTGATATTTTGTTACATATTTTATTGAAATTATGACACCAGACATTTTTCTTTATGATAAAAAACACAAGGACAGTTTTGAAGTGACAGTTGTTTGTTTGATCTACCAGTTGTCATTCCACAACAGTAATGTAATGAACAATGTTTAGGTATGAAATTATATTTCATATTGATCTTTATGTGAGGTGGCAGCACTACTGATATAAGCAACCCTTTGTGAGTGGGGTGAGCCACACCTGTTGCATGACAACTGCATAATAATACAAGGGAAACTCCCAGCCAATCAGGGTAGTGTAGAAAGACTGCTCAACTTGTGCACAGGACAATTGCAGCGCACAAGGATCTAGGTTCTCAAGTGAGCAGACGTATCTACACAAGTTTTCCGTTTCCCGTATTCGAGTTTCCTATAACTAAATTGAATTCTGCGTCCCTCCCCACCTACCGTATTTTAGGATGTTAGGAATAAAATTTCACCTCTCTGGATATTATCTAAAAACCTTATTAGTTACAATATTGATATAACCATTGTACCATGTGATTTGTGGATCATTGTTTAATTTCCGTGTGTTATTGTTCATACCCATAATGTGGGCCTTTTGTCGTGTGATGTTTAGGTAAACGATGCAATGTATGAAGACCTCCATTGGCCCACATTTGTTGTAAATATTGCATGTTTTCACGTTTCAAATGTCAGAAATAAATCCTGGCCACTTTCATTCTACCTGGTGTTGTGTTGGTGCCTAGCGTAAATATTATTACTATTAACAAGATTGTTTGCAAGGTACAGCGTAACAGATGTCATGCACATCATTCTGATTGTGACATAGGCAAGCTGCAATGTACTGGATCCATCAACAATGTCTGCATTCAATAAATTATTATTTTTGAAATCGACTGTATCTTAAGTATCTAGCGCACAGTGGCGCAGTGACTAGAACATCGGACTCTCAATCGAGAGAACCCGGGTTCGGATCCTGTGCTGCCGTGTTGAATCTTGGGCAAGTTCATTCACTCCACACAGTTCCAGTTCAATCACCTAAATGATTGAGTACCTGGCTATAAGACAGTGGTAAATACTTATTTCAAAATAGTCTTCGCGCATTAATTGTAGTGTGACTGAATGTTTCCCAGAGAAGTTGAGATGGTGTTCGATTGAACAGGTCTACCAGGGTGTAAAGTGCTTTGAGCGGTCAAAAGGACTGGATACAGCATTGTATATATATATAACTTCTCGTTTTACTTTATTGAATCATTCACAAAGGTCGATGGGAGATGACGCAGCTTACCTCTGGCCATGTGAGTGAGTTGTCACTGTGACACACCTGGACTACCACTGACATGTCGTCAGTGTCGTTGCATGCTGTTGTTGACTTGTCTGGAGCAACAGAACAACCAACAGGTCACAGCCTGATGAGTCACCACCCCACAGTCACAACCCAATGAGTCACAACACCATAGGTCACAACACAATGAGGCACAACACCACAGGTCACAACACAATGAGGCAAACCCCACAGGTCACAACCCAATGAGGCACAACACCACAGGTCACAACCCAATGAGTCACAACACCACAGGACACAACCCAATGAGGCACAACACCACATGTCAAACCCAACGAGTCACAACACCACAGGTCACAATCCAATGAGGCACAACACCACAGGTCACAACCCAATGAGGCACAACACCACAGTTCACAACCCAATGAGGCATAACACCACAGGTCACAACCCAATGAGTCAAAACACCACCGGTCACAACCCAATGAGGCACAACACCAAAGGTCACAACCCAATGAGGCACAACACCATAGGTCACAACCCAATGAGGCATAACACCACAGGTCACAACCCAATGAGTCAAAACACCACAGGTCACAACCCAATGAGGCACAACACCACAGGTCACAACCCAATGAGGCACAACACCACAGGTCACAACCCAATGAGGCACAACACCACCGGTCACAACCCAATGAGGCACAACACCACCGGTCACAACCCAATGAGGCACAACACCAAAGGTCACAACCCAATGAGGCACAACACCACAGGTCACAACCCAATGAGGCATAACACCACAGGTCACAACCCAATGAGTCAAAACACCACAGGTCACAACCCAATGAGGCACAACAGCACTGGTCACAACCCAATGAGTCACAACACCACAGGTCACAACCCAATGAGGCACAACCCCACAGGTCACAAATCAATGAGTCACAATACCACGGGATGCTGGATTTGATGGGTACTTCTCTTGAAGTTTCGCCGTCTAGCACAACTTTCATGGACCTGTCAGTGAGTTAGTTTTCTAGTCACTTGAGCGTGGTTCTGGTTATACCATAGTGGCATAATTTATGGAGGAGTTTTGTGTGGGAGACTGTGTCAAAAGCTTTGCTAAAGTTTAATATTGCTATGTCTACTTGAGTTCCAGAGTTGAAAGAAGAGAATAGGTCATGCATGGTGGTTAGAAGTTAGTTTTTTTTTTAAATAATTGTTTGGTAAAATACAAAACACTTTATGCAGAAGGAACAACGCAAGTCAGGTATTGATTGAATTAGGCCAAATTAATGACATGCAATTTTATTGACTGTATATTGTTATAAATTGTTACATACACATCCATTGTGACAAAGACAGCAAGCATGCCGGCCCCTGACTGCTAAGCACTACTGTCTACTACATACAGTGCTTAGCAGTCAGGGGCCGGCATGCTTGCTATCGTTGTCACAATGGATGTGTATGTAACAATTTATAACAATATACAGTCAATAAAATTGCATGTCATTAATTTGGCCTAATTCAATCAATACCTGACTTGCGTTGTTCCTTCTGCATAAATGGCTATGTTTCAAATTATTCATGATTTTACAAAAGTGTCTGATCATTGCTGAATGCAACACTAGAAACATTATTTATATAGCATAATTACAAGAGATATCCTGTTTCCAAATGCAGAAATTTGAAGAAAAATGTTTTTGAGAATGGCAGTCAAAAATTACATAATTGATTTGATTACATGATATCGACATGCTTGATCCATCCTTGATGACTAAAACTCACTTAAGGTATGTAATTGTCATAGAAGTTAACTTTATTGATAGTATGCATACAAAGGTATAATAATCTGGCAGATAACCATTTAAAGTATTTTTTGTCAAAAAACACCATTTCACCTGGGGTGTCTGGCCTTAAAGCAAAAACAATGGGTAAACGCAAACATATTTTATGTATTCTAAAATGAGAAAATAAGTTTTAATATAAGCTATTTGATCATAAACAAAATTTTTGTTGTGCATCGTACTATTTTTTCTCACACAATGTGATGGAGAACCTATCAATAATATTTAGTTGTATAACAGCGAGTTGTTCAGACCAGTAGTTTCGTTTGGCGGGCTAGTAAATTTTCAAATTTACTGTGAATACAAAAACTGAATATGAAGGTAAGGTCTCTACTCGCCTCTTTCTTTGATATCTTCCTCTTGTACTGGACTCAGTCGGGGACGCTCGCCAGTGGCACTGCGTGTACGCTGCCTGAGTGTCTGCGCTGTGGCAAACAGGGCATGTATAGTAGCAGACATTAACCAGCACATACGCACGCACGCACGCACGCACGCACGCACGCACGCACGCACGCACACACCAGTGTTTGCATTCTGGCAAACAGGACATGTATGGTAGCAGACATTAACCAGCATGTACGCACACATGCACGCACACACCAGCGTTAACATTGTGGCAAACAGGACAAGTATAGTAGCAGACATTAACCAGCACACACACATGCACGCACGCACGCACATGTGCACACAAACACCAGTGTTTGCATTCTGGCAAACAGGACATGTATGGTAGCAGACATTAACCAGCACGCACGCACGTATGCCCAACAGTGTTTGTATTGTGGAAAACAGGGAATGTATAGTAGCAGACATGAACGAGCATGCACGCACACATGTCGCATGCATGCACACGCTACAGTAGTGTTTACCCTACAATGTGATCACCGAGGCATGCCACCTCACTGTTTTATTCACATGCTTCGTCCAATATTTGCCAAACAGTTGCCTCATAGTTATTTCAGGTTCTCACATATTTTTCATTTATCACAATAAATTTGTGATATAAATTTATGTCCTATGTCACCGTAGAATTTCAGTCTTCAGACGTCACCTGATCAAATATCAGGAAATTTACAGACTTGTCAGTTTTACGTTAATCATTTAAGTCTTACATGTCACTTGTCAGTCTTACAAGTCACTTATCAGTCTTACAAGTCACTTATCAGTCTCACAAGTTACTTATCAGTCTTATAAGTTACTTGTCAGTCTTAATGTCACTTGTCAGTCTTTTGTGTTCCTTGTCAGGCAGTCTTACAAGCCACTTGTCTGTCTTACATGTCACTTGTCAGTCTTACCAGTCATATGTCAGTCTTACAAGTCTACAAGTCACTTATCAGTCTTACAAGTCACTTGTCAATCTCACAAGTTACTTATCAGTCTTACAAGTTACTTGTCAGTGTTAATGTCAATTATCAGTCTTCTGTGTTCCGTGTCAGGCAGTCTTACAAGCCACTTGTCAGTCTTACATGTCACTTGTCAGTCTTACCAGTCATATGTCAGTCTTACATAATACTTGTCAGTCTTATATGTCACTTGCCATTCTAATGTGCCATTTGCTTATATGTCTCAAGGCCCAAGTAAATGAAATGTTGAAACTCACCCACAGGAATAGATGATCTAGGACGCGAACGGAAGGTATGATCCACTGCTGATGGATTAGCTGTCAACAGAATGCACGTCTCCAGTTATGTGTCTCTTACATAGATTCACAACAATGAATAATAGACCATCTAACTCAGGCACGGATTTTTATGGGAAATTGGTGGGACTCCTGCAGACTCCTACTCTGCTAATATTTGGGAGTCCGCAGAAAATATCGGGAGTCCACATTTTTTAAACAAATCAAATAATAACTTTTACAAATTATCCTTAACTTTTCTCCACCTTACAAGTACCTTAACAGTAAACATATTTACCATATATAAACACAAGTCACATTCATCTGCAATGTATACACTATGTACGACGCTCCAATCTCACATACGCATATGCCTCTCATGCCGATATTTTTATCAATCACAAGTGAACACCTCCGTGTAGCCTATAACCCAAGATGGCTGCATCCATATCGGATCCAAAAGCAGCATAATACGCAGTGCTTACATGTATTTACAACCTAACAGATGCGAGTATGATTACTGATTGCATCGTTAACTCAGCCGCTTTAACACTGGATTTATCGTCTTTTAAGGGGATGCGATGGTCAGAGCATGAACGACTTTTTCAGATTTTTGAGAAAAAAATTAGTTTCGAGTTGTTGACATTTTCGTGTAGAAATATTCTTCAACTATGTGTTTGCTAGTGTATACATTGGAGAACATATCTGCAAAGTTTCATTCATCTAGGTTACATTTTAGATGTTGAACTGTGTGTACCAATGTACCCAAACTTTGAACACGATTTACGCAGAAACATGTTTTTCCCTTCACCTCTCGTCTTCCGTGTCAATTATCTGAGCCGTTACTTGACAGAACTGCTTGAAACTTGCCACAGTGTTTCTTGATAGTATGCTCTTGAAAACTGTTAAGTAACTTTTCTGAAAACTTTCTTGCCTGGTTTTTGCATAATGGATTTGAAGGTAAAATTTGCCCTCCATTAAAAAAAAAATCTAACATTTCAAAAATCCCCCCCCAATTTTTTTTTGAAATATCAATGAAAACTCTTGACAGTTTTTATTGGGATACTATAGCGTAACTACACACTAAATTTGGGCTGTCTATGTCTAGATAAGTGGAACGAAAGTTTAGTCCAAGATGGCTGCCATACCGCAGGAAAACCCCCCCAAAAAAACCCACTCAGTTTCTAACCATGACTCACATCCTCTGAAAATTTCAACTCTGTAAGTTCAATAAGAAAAAAAGTGCTCTGACCATCACATCCCCTTAAAGCTAGGGAGTCATATGGACTCCTACCAAGGGACTTTTAAGGATTCCGTGGACGAAACAGGGAGTCTTGGACTCATGGACTCCCCTAAAATTGAAACCAGTAACTATAATCGAGTTAGTCTAGAGTAGTTCACATGTATCGTATAAATGTTTATAGTCTTTTAAAGTCGTGTTTGGTTAAATATGAAGAGGATAAGTGAGAAAAGACTGGCAAAGAAAGAAGATAAATGGCAGAGGATGGTAGGTGAACTGGAAGATTGAAACTAAGATGAAGAGGCACTGTCAAGTGAGATCTTGAAGTATTTGGGGTTTAAGATAAAGGTAAGTTCTTATAATGCGCAGTATAGGACTACAGTTTTTAGGTTTGCTCAAAGCACTTTACACTTTACTCCTTGGTATACCTGTTTAATCGAACACCATCTTGACTTTTCTCAGAAGCATTTAGCCATGCTGAAGTTACTGCACGAAGAATATTCATAAACAAATATATACGATCGTGTAGGCTGTTTATTATATAAGATATTCACTTTAAAAAATTACAAATTATTGTGTATACCTACATATATAGCAATTAACAATTGTGCAAATTTCTTGGTATTGATCCAAAAGATATTTTTTCAGATACAAAGAGAAACCATAAAGGCTATGACTATCAACTTTTTCCATAATTCTAGGTGGCATGTTTCTGAGTAGAGCTGGCAGGTAGTATCTTATACACCTTCTGGCTCAAGAGGTTCGGCTATACGGAAACGTAATGCAGTGACTTTGTCTAGTGTGATGGCCATGGTGTGTAGTATTTTGTGAAAATAAAGATTTATAATAAAAAGGAACACTACTGTTCACAAATTTATTATATATTAAGCGTTAATGAGAGTCTCCCGACATAGACTAACTATTGTTAAGTTTGTGTTGCATTTTATGCCTTTGTTTGTTTATTGTCGAATAAATATGTTCCAATTCTACCACTATTTGTAGCCAGATAGTCATTCATATTACCAAGTGAAGTGGAGCAAGGTTCAACATGGCAGCAGGAGGATTAAAAACTGAAATCTCAAACTATCTGTATCTAGTCTACTGGACTGAAAGTTTGATGCTCCAACCACTAGGCTACTGCACTCCACAACAAAAATATACACAGCACACAACACAGTCAGTACAGTCATCACATCCTGCAATACAGATAGTACAGTCATCACATCATGCAATACAGATAGTACAGTCATCACAACATGCAATACAGACAGTACAGTCATCACATCATGCAATACAGATAGTACAGTCATCACATCATGCAATACAGATAGTACAGTCATCACATCATGCGATACAGATAGTACAGTCATCACATCATGCAATACAGATAGTACAGTCATCACATCATGCAATACAGATAGTACAGTCATCACATCATGCAATACAGACAGTACAGTCATCACATCATGCAACACAGTCAGTACAGTCATCACATCCTGCAATACAGATAGTACAGTCATCACATCATGCAATACAGATAGTACAGTCATCACATCATGCGATACAGATAGTACAGTCATCACATCATGCAATACAGATAGTACAGTCATCACATCATGCAATACAGACAGTACAGTCATCACATCCTGCAATACAGATAGTACAGTCATCACATCATGCAATACAGACAGTACAGTCATCACATCATGCAATACAGATAGTACAGTCATCACATCATGCAATACAGATAGTACAGTCATCACATCATGCAATACAGACAGTACAGTCATCACATCATGTAATACAGATAGTACAGTCATCACATCATGCGATACAGACAGTACAGTCATCACATCATGCGATACAGACAGTACAGTCATCACATCTTGCAATGCAGACAGTACAGTCATCACAGCATGCAATACAGACAGTACAGTCATCAAAGCATGCAATACAGACAGTACAGTCATCATAGCACACAACACAGACAGTACAGTCGTCACAGCACACAACACAGACAGTACAGTCATCACAGCACACAGCACAGACAGTACAGTCATCACAACATGCAATACAGCCAGTACAGTCATCACAGCATACAATACAGACAATACAGTCATCACAGCACACAATACAGACAGTACAGTCATCACAGCATACAATACAGACAGTACAGTCATCACAGCATACAATACAGCCAGTACAGTCATCACAGCACACAATACAGACAGTACAGTCATCACAGCACACAATACAGACAGTAGTCATCACAGCACACAATACAGTCATCACAACATGCAATACAGACAGTACAGTCATCACAACATGCAATACAGCCAGTACAGTCATCACAGCACACAATACAGCCAGTACAGTCATCACAGCACACAATACAGACAGTAGTCATCACAGCACACAATACAGACAGTAGTCATCACAGCACACAATACAGTCATCACAACATGCAATACAGACAGTACAGTCATCACAGCACACAATACAGACAGTAGTCATCACAGCACACAATACAGACAGTAGTCATCACAGCACACAATACAGTCATCACAACATGCAATACAGACAGTACAGTCATCACAGCACACAATACAGACAGTACAGTCATCACAGCACACAATAGTCATCACAGCATACAATACAGCCAGTACAGTCATCACAGCACACAATACAGACAGTACAGTCATCACAGCATACAATACAGCCAGTACAGTCATCACAGCACACAATGCAGACAGTAGTCATCACAGCACACAATACAGTCATCACAGCATACAATACAGCCAGTACAGTCATCACAGCACACAATACAGACAGTACAGTCATCACAGCACACAATACAGACAGTAGTCATCACAGCACACAATACAGTCATCACAACATGCAATACAGACAGTACAGTCATCACAACATGCAATACAGCCAGTACAGTCATCACAGCACACAATACAGCCAGTACAGTAATCACAGCACACAATACAGACAGTAGTCATCACAGCACACAATACAGTCATCACAACATGCAATACAGACAGTACAGTCATCACAACATACAATACAGCCAGTACAGTCATCACAGCACACAATACAGCCAGTACAGTCATCACAGCACACAATACAGACAGTAGTCATCACAGCACACAATACAGTCATCACAACATGCAATACAGACAGTACAGTCATCACAACATGCAATACAGCCAGTACAGTCATCACAGCACACAATACAGCCAGTACAGTCATCACAGCACACAATACAGACAGTAGTCATCACAGCACACAATACAGTCATCACAACATGCAATACAGACAGTACAGTCATCACAACATACAATACAGCCAGTACAGTCATCACAGCACACAATACAGCCAGTACAGTCATCACAGCACACAATACAGACAGTAGTCATCACAGCACACAATACAGTCATCACAACATGCAATACAGACAGTAGTCATCACAACATGCAATACAGCCAGTACAGTCATCACAGCATACAATACAGACAGTAGTCATCACAGCACACAATACAGTCATCACAACATGCAATACAGACAGTACAGTCATCACAACATACAATACAGACAGTACAGTCATCACAGCATGCAATACAGACAGTACAGTCATCACAGCATGCAATACAGACAGTACAGTCACCATAGCACACAATACAGACAGTACAGTTATCACAGCCCACAAATATATATATATAAAATAGATGAAAAACTGAATTGTTGGACTCTTGGAAAGTTAAAATTAACGCCTTCCGTGTCCAATTGTCATCTGTGTTTTCATTGGCTTTGGATGGCAATCATGTTAAATATTATTAAACCTACACAAAATATTATTCAATTAATGGAGTACACATCGGCTAATGCGTAAACATACACTGACCTCGCTGTAATCTGCCACTAGAGGGCAACAGGTTATGATCAGTTGGCGACCTCCTACCGGAAATGCCGTCTTCTTTCAAATTCTCTGAGGGAACACGTTAGAAAACACAATACAGATCAACACTGTCCATTGATGCAGCATCTTCTCAGGCTGACATTTTAAACTATCCCAGTTAGTTTTCTCCAGATTAAATATAAAGTAATTTATATGTAACTGACACAATAGCAATGAGAAAACATTGGTTTTAAGAGAGACTAAATATCAATGCTATACATACAATTGTAAGTAAGTTCATAAGTAAAGACATTCATTAACTGAGGTTGGAAAGGCAATGCAGCAACTGAATGTTCTTAATGATAATTCATAGAATTGCTCCGTTATTAATTACTCCATCAAACAATTACATTGCTGTAGGTGTGCTAAGCAGATGTTTGAATAATGTTTGGTTCATTTCATATCTCTGTTACATAGACACCTGCAATCATGATGTGATGATTGCAGGTATCGACACAAGCAGTTGGGAGACAGCCACTGATGATCGTACAGGACCCATCGAAAGGAGAGATCTTTAAATCCTGATCCTCTTCTCGGCCAACTGTCTACAGTTTTCGAGTCACACCAAATTGACAATCACGACGCAAACCATTGTTTTGTAAGACAGAAGGATGCCAAGCTTTTATGTTGCTTCTGCAACATTTGACCGTGTACAACATGGATATAATTAAATAAACAACTGACCGACAGATATATTTTCGTCCATACTGGCATGTTTCTGGTAAAGGGCTGGACAGCTGTCGTTATCTGTAGTGACAACATCAATAAGCAACAACATGCAACAACAATGATAACAAGGGTTATTCCATGCCAAGTGATGTTTCGTTTTGACAACATTGAACACACCTATTTATACATGGATGTAACAGATATATTGATACTAACCTATGATCATTTTGTTCTTGTAAATTTCATAAAGACCTTATACATATTTGTTTCATTTATTCTTTAAACCAGTTCTTATGTTCACACATAACATGTTGTTGAGATAGTTGTTTCTTTTGTGTCTCAACAGTTCGGTACTGTCAGATTGAACACTGGAAGGCTATTGGGGGCCTGAAGCGAAAATCAGATGAGTTGGTGATTTTCGTCTTCACAAAAAATCCGGGAGATTTTGTCCTTTCCGGGAGTCCAGGAAATTCACAACAAATCCGGGATGGTTGATTACAGTTGATTACAGTTCTAATTGTTTTGAAGCATATTGTATGCTTTTTATTACTAAATCTGTCAAATAATCTACTAGAAGTTTCCCCAAATTTTCAACTGTGTCATTGTTTATGGTGTATTGTAAAAGAACATTTGAGGACAGTCCGTATTGGTGATACTCACAGTCTGGGTCATTGTAGGAGCTATTCTTTGTAGAAGACGGATAGTTGTGGGTGCGAATGGATCTAAAACAGAAGTGCAGCTCATGGTACAATAATGTATATCCCATGGCAATAGTCAACTATTACAGCTTTCATTAAATGCAGTATCTGCACATTTTCTACATTGATTCACCATTGAATAGTAGTGTTTAAATGTACAACATCAGAAAGTATTAAAATTGAAAACTGATAAGGTGACCATAAACTCATTTTAAAGTAATATATTACTTAGCAAATGGTCTGTCAACTTCTACTAAATTTCAATTCACAACCATAAAATGTTACATAAGTGTAAAGAAAATTTCAAGTGATTAGTAGTAAAAATGTCATGTGACAAAAATAACCATAGCAAAACATCTTTAGATATCTATACATTTTTACTGGAATTTATAGTCCAATAAAAATTGTCGCGCCTCGTTATAACGTGGTAGTCGGGGTCCACGAAATGAATCCGCGTTATAAACGGGGCGCGTTATAAACATGGCGCGTTCCCGTATCTGCCGTTAGGGGCGCTACGACGACAATCGACACCACTGCTGCACGAAGAACGCCATTGAAGGCGAAACCAAAGTGTACACATCGCGCAGTCTATACGCAGTTTATGAAGCTTATTAAACTGACAGCCAACGTCAATGTGTATGCTGTTTAAATGCATACACTGTTGGACACTGTTGAACTGAATAAAATTCATGAACTGTGTACCGTTTTTAAATAAACAACGAACCAACAAGCCACGGTCAGCTGAACGATAATATGGTACCGCTGATGTAAGATCTAAAATAATGACCTGGCACTCAGCAGCCGAATACGCAAATGATTTCAAAAACGCTGTGTTAGAGTTGATTAAGGATTGAAAGCTATAAGTATGCTCACAATTGGCTTAACTTCGTCTTTCAATCAATATCAAAATACCAATTTAGAAAGCACATTTACCGTGCTGAACAATATTACGATTCACCAATTCACATGCGGTTGACGAATTAATATTTTGGCGCACCAGTAGAGGCAGTAGCTTTGTGTTCATCGCAGCGAAAAGCTACTATTTGTTACGCAATGTTAGCTTACTGATCTTGCCTACTAAGTTGTATTAAAACGTATTTAACCCATTCTTAAGCAAGGTGTATTTGTGAATTTCAATTGCACTTTACCAGCTGCCCGATGCCGAAACCAGGCGAACTCGCGAACCGCGGAAGCCATGAGCATGACTAGCAGATTGGAAACGATTCATTTGATGTCGGCGAAAAACAAACATTACTTCGCTCCACATTTACTGTTCCTAAAGTTAAAATTGACCATAAATATAGTCAAAGAAACTTCTACCTTCGATAGCATTGGCAGTGCAGAATAAACAACGGCAACATAGTGACGCGCCTCACACTTGATTCGTTGCAGTTGTACGTCAACGTTAAATTTATTGTCCGCCAACTAGTCTTTCAAATATAAACATGTTGTGGACAAAGACGGGGATAACTTCACACAAAACAATTGACAGTTATTACTATGTTAATATAGTTTGTCATAGCACCCATTTCCCCCCTGGCGGCAGAAATTCGGGGTCCATGACCGACCGCGTTATAACCGAATCCGCGTTATAACGGGGCGCGTTATAACGAGGCGTGACTGTAGTAAATAAACAAATACAAAACTAGGAACAGACAGCCTCCTTTTAAAACTAGCAAAAGCATGAGCACTGACGGCGGAGATGAGCGGTCCTGCGGTGACGCTCCCGAGCGCTCTCTCTCCCAACCCAGTGCCTTCTGGGAAGACTGGTGGCTGCACACGGAGTCTGTCTCGTCTAGTTCTGCCGCTACTCCCTCTAGACAGCGGCGCTGGGTGGTGACGTGTGACCGCAACGACATGCTCTTAGCCTGGGAGTACTTGCCAGAGAACAGGTAGAACGCACTGGAACAGGTAGAAGGCACTGGAACAGGTAGAATGCACTGGAACAAGTAGAAGGCACTGGAACATGTAGAAGGCACTGGAACAGGTAGAAGTAACTGGAACAGGAGGACCGCACTGGAACAGGTAGAACGCACTGGAAGAGGTAACAGGCACTGGAAGAGGTAGAAGGCACTGGAAGAGGTAGAAGGCACTGAAACAGGTAGAAGGCACTGGAACAGGTAGAAGGCACTGGAACAGGTAGAAGGCACTGGAACATGTAGAAGTCACTGGAACAGGTAGAAGGCACTGGAAGAGGGCACAGGTAGAAGGTACTGGTAGAGGGAACATGTAGAAGGCACTGGAAGAGGGAACAGATAGAAGGTACTGGAAGAGGGAACAGGTAGAAGGCACTGGAAGAGTGAACAGATAGAAGGCACTGGAAGAGGGAACAGGTAGAAGGCACTGGAAGAGGGAACAGATAGAAGGCACTGGAAGAGGCAACAGGTAGAAGGCACTGGAAGAGGGAACAGGTAGAAGGCACTGGAAGAGGGAACAGGTAGAAGGCACTGGAAGAGGGAACAGGTAGAAGGCACTGGAAGAGGGAACAGGTAGAAGGCACTGGAAGAGGGAACATGTAGAAGGTACTGGAAGAGGGAACATGTAGAAGGTACTGGAAGAGGGAACAGGTAGAAGGTACTGGAAGAGTGAACAGGTAGAAGGCACTGGAAGAGGGAACAGGTAGAAATAAAAGGTAATTTCTTATATAGCGCAGTATCCAGTCTTTAGGACTGCTCAAAGCACTTTAAGTTATATTCCTTGGCAGATCTGTTCAATCGAACACTATCTCGACTTCTCTGGGAAGCATCCAGCCACAGTGCAATAAATGCACAAAGACTATTTGTATGCAAATAACCACCACTGCCTATAGCCAGGTACTCACTCATACATCCGAGTGAACTGGAGCAACATAGACTGAACAAACTTGCCCAAGGTTCGACACCGCAGCACAAGGCATGTCGTAAATAATCAGTTATTTTCTATGGGAATACAGCCATTGTTCAGTCCTTATAATTTCAGAAACTTCTTGGTTGACCTGTCAACATTGCTATGAGCTACCATCTGGTGTCATGTGACATGCTGGTGGTCGTCTCGTCCTGCAATTGCATTAACGTGAGGACAGTCACATGACAGCAGTTCCTGAAAACATAGACAAACAAGTGAGTTTGTAAAGCTGCTTTTGAAATTTGTTGATAAAATGTCTAACATGCAACAATGACCTTGCTGATGTTGTAACATGTCAAGATAAGGGATCATCTCAGAACGTTGACATCCGATATCAGACAAAATTACTTTCATCTGGCCTCAACCCCCACCCCTCCCCTCAGATGAAAGTTTGTAAACATTGATATTATATCAATATATTAAGAGTATCGGTCAGAAGTGTAAAATATTGATGTCCGACGCCAGACAAAACTGCCTCTGACCCCTCTCCCACAAATGAAAGTAATTTCATCTGATATCGGACATCAACGTTCTGAGATGATTCCTAAGAATGTGCAACAAGTGATGTTGGTTGTTGAACGGACCTTCTCGCCTCAGCTCTCACACTCGGGTCCGGGTCGTTGATGCCGCTTGTGAGGGACTCCTCTATGAGGGGAAGCTGACCCATTACGACGTTGAACGGCCAGTTGTCTATCACCTCAGCCATGGCCTTGTAGTTCTCCCTGCACCAACACAGGCAGTCAGTGGGCGGGGCTTCACACAAACAAGGACAGGCAGTGGGCGGGGCTTCACACAAACATGGACAGGCAATGGGCGGGGCTTCACACAAACATGGACAGTCGGTGGGTAGGGCACTGCACACGGTCAGCCGGTTGAGCTTTGTACACAGTCATGTATGGTCAGTGAGCAGGTCTTCACCTACTTCAATGGAAGAACATTATAGTGCGATTTAACCAAACAAAATTTTGGAGAGATAAAAACTAGAGAAGAGCTGTAGCTACGTAATAAGCTAATATGACTACACTCACCTCCGCACTAACGGGTACTTTGAGGAGAAGTTACCAACAATGACTGCAATTAGCTTTTCTGACTGGGTGTTCTGAAACAGTCACCATACAAGCACATATCACTACATGAATGGCAAAACTGCAGCAACATCTTGTTCCAAGGACAACAGGGTTGAGTGAGTGAATGAGTGAGTGAGTGAGTGAGTGAGTGAGTGAGTGAGTGAGTGAGTGAGTGAGTGACTGAGTGAGTGAATGACTAAGTACTACACAGGAACTGTAGACGATGTGTGATGCTATAACCATGTATTGTTGTCCAAAGACAGAGAGAGACAGAGAGACAGACAGATACACAGACAGAGACAGACGGAGACAGATGGACAGACAGAATGACGGACAGACGGACTGAAGGACAGATGGACATATGGACTGACAGACAGATGGACTGACGGACTGACAGACAGACAGAGGGACGGACGGACGGACGGACGGACGGACGGACGGACAGACAGACAGACTACCTGTATGATGACCCTAAAAGTGACAGTAGAAGCCATGGCGATGGCCTTGATTGGGTTCAACAGAAGGCTGACAATGGTTGGTAGAAGGATCTCAGCACAGTGCTCAAACCGCCAGCCAAGTCTCATTGAGAGGAAACTGCAAACGTGACAATATTGACATCATTATTGTGACGTTGCTGATCATTGCAACATGAAATAACTCAAGACTGTCAGCCACTTAAGAAACATTTTCAGGCACATCTTATTAAAAATGGCATTTAGGTAATGATGAGTAATGAATAAGTCATGCCCCCTGTGTATTGATGGCCTGAGATATATTATACAGTATTTTTAGATTTATTATAATATTGTAATGTTTTATGCTTTTTGCATAAATCTATTAACTGTCTTAATCAGCTATATTATTGTATATTATCTGCTTTCTAACAACATGAATACATTTATGTAATTTATGTAAAGTGCCCAGGAGTGTTTTATTCGGGATCCAAGCACTATATAACTTCACATTTTAATTTGTTATTATGATCTTTGGTAATGGCTTGCAGTTATTGCAGAAGTGGTACTGGTGATTACTATATGATAACGTGAATTATGTTGACGTCATAACTTAGCAAACTTTTAAAGATCCCAGTTTTGTGTGTATCTCTTGCAATATCTTGTAGATAATATGTATGCATTAAATTTATTCATCCTAAGTTAATACTGGTTGAAAGTATGGACCTTCTTTTTATAGGAAATGCTTTCTAGCAGTTATCTGGAAAAAAATCATAAGTAACAAAAAATAATGTTGTACTGCACGGGTGGGAATGGTGAATCATAATAACATGATATTCCAGGTTTTTGAATGACCATAATAGTTGTGAGCAGTTCCAGTAAGAACAATTACAGTGAAGTGGTGCCACAATCAATCAAAACAAGTTGTTAAAAAGAATTTTGTTTAACAGGCACTAATTTGTTTAACAGGCACAGAATTTCTGCATATTTAAAAGTGTACACCTAAAATGTCATGCATGTAGATGTACAGAGCCTATCATCAAGACTTTGTAACTGTAATAAATCAAGATAACAAAAGTTGAGAATAATGTTTGCCTATACTGAAAGTATCCGACTGAGTGTTGTTACAGTATTATATTTTGAATGAAGGTGTGATTACTTCCTGTTGAAACCAGAACCACATTTGTTAAAGTACAAAACACTAAATGGTGTCACAGGTGGGATCTGCCATAAATGGTATCAGAAGTGGGATCCAACCCCATGCTCACACTGGAGGTGTAAGAAAGTGGGATCTGTCATAAAACCCCATTCTAAACTTGGAGGTGTAAACTTGTAAGTAAGTGAGATGTGATATAAATGGTATCAGAAGTGGAATTCAACCCCATGCTCAGACTGGAGGCGTAAGAAAGTGGGATCCACTATGAATGATATCAGAAGTGGAATTCAACCCCATGCTCAGACTGGAGGCGTAAGAAAGTGGGATCCACTATAAATGGTATCAGAAGTGGAATTCAACCCCATGCTCAGACTGGAGGCGTAAGAAAGTGGGATCCACTATAAATGGTATCAGAAGTGGAATTTAACCCCATGCTCAGACTGGAGGCGTAAGAAAGTGGGATCCACTATAAATGGTATCAGAAGTGGAATTCAACCCCATGCTCAGACTGGAGGTGTAAGAAAGTGGGATCCACTATAAATGGTATCAGAAGTGGAATTCAACCCCATGCTCAGACTGGAGGTGTAAGAAAGTGGGATCCACTATAAATGGTATCAGAAGTGGAATTCAACCCCATGCTCAGACTGGAGGTGTAAGAAAGTGGGATCTGTCATAAAACCCCATTCTAAACTTGGAGGTGTAAACTTGTAAGTAAGTGAGATGTGATATAAATGGTATCAGAAGTGGAATTCAACCCCATGCTCAGACTGGAGGCGTAAGAAAGTGGGATCCACTATAAATGGTATCAGAAGTGGAATTCAACCCCATGCTCAGACTGGATGTGTAAGAAAGTGGGATCCACTATAAATGGTATCAGAAGTGGAATTCAACCCCATGCTCAGACTGGAGGTGTAAGAAAGTGGGATCCACTATCAATGGTATCAGAAGTGGAATTCAACCCCATGCTCAGACTGGAGGTGTAAGAAAGTGGGATCCACTATAAATGGTATCAGAAGTGGAATTCAACCCCATGCTCAGACTGGAGGTGTAAGAAAGTGGGATCCACTATAAATGGTATCAGAAGTGGAATTCAACCCCATGCTCAGACTGGAGGTGTAAGAAAGTGGGATCTGTCATAAAACCCCATTCTAAACTTGGAGGTGTAGACTTGTAAGTAAGTGAGATGTGATATAAATGGTATCAGAAGTGGAATTCAACCCCATGCTCAGACTGGAGGTGTAAGAAAGTGGGATCCACTATAAATGGTATCAGAAGTGGAATTCAACCCCATGCTCAGACTGGAGGTGTAAGAAAGTGGGATCCACTATAAATGGTATCAGAAGTGGAATTCAACCCCATGCTCAGACTGGAGGTGTAAGAAAGTGGGATCCACTATAAATGGTATCAGAAGTGGAATCCAACCCCATGCTCAGACTGGAGGTGTAAGAAAGTGGGATCCACTATAAATGGTATCAGAAGTGGAATCCAACCCCATGCTCAGACTGGAGGTGTAAGAAAGTGGGATCCACTATAAATGGTATCAAAAGTGGAATCCAACCCCATGCTCAGACTGGAGGTGTAAGAAAGTGGGATCCACTATAAATGGTATCAGAAGTGGAATCCAACCCCATGCTCAGACTGGAGGTGTAAGAAAGTGGGATCCACTATAAATGGTATCAGAAGTGGAATCCAACCCCATGCTCAGACTGGAGGTGTAAGAAAATGGGATCCACTATAAATGGTATCAGAAGTGGAATCCAACCCCATGCTCAGACTGGAGGTGTAAGAAAGTGGGATCCACTATAAATGGTCTCAGAAGTGGAATCCAACCCCATGCTCAGACTGGAGGTGTAAGAAAGTGGGATTCAATATAAATGGTATCAGAAGTGGAATTCAACCCCATGCTCAGACTGGAGGTGTAAAAAAGTGGGATTCACTATAAATGGTATCAGAAGTGGAATTCAACCCGTCTCAGACTGGAGGTGTAAGAAAGTGGGATCCACTATGAATGATATCAGAAGTGGAATTCAACCCCATGCTCAGACTGGAGGTGTAAGAAAGTGGGATCCACTATAAATGGTATCAGAAGTGGGATCCAACCCCATGCTCAGACTGGAGATGTAAGAAAGTGGGATCCACTATAAATGGTATCAGAAGTGGAATTCATCCCCATGCTCAGACTGGAGGTGTAAGAAAGTGGGATCCACTATAAATGGTATCAGAAGTGGGATCCAACCCCATGCTCAGACTGGAGATGTAAGAAAGTGGGATCCACTATAAATGGTATCAGAAGTGGAATCCAACCCCATGCTCAGACTGGAGGTGTAAGAAAGTGGGATCCACTATAAACGGTATCAGAAGTGGAATTCAACCCCATGCTCAGACTGGAGGTGTAAGAAAGTGGGATCCACTATAAATGGTATCAGAAGTGGAATTCAACCCCATGCTCAGACTGGAGGTGTAAGAAAGTGGGATCCACTATAAATGGTATCAGAAGTGGAATTCAACCCCATGCTCAGACTGGAGGTGTAAGAAAATGGGATCCACTATAAATGGTATCAGAAGTGTAATTCAACCCCATGCTCAGACTGGAGGTGTAAGAAAGTGGGATCCACTATAAATGGTATCAGAAGTGGAATTCAACCCCATGCTCAGACTGGAGATGTAAGAAAGCGGGATCCACTATAAATGGTATCAGAAGTGGGATCCAACCCCATGCTCAGACTGGAGGTGTACTGGAGGTGTAAGAAAGTGGGATCCACTATAAATGGTATCAGAAGTGGGATCCAACCCCATGCTCAGACTGGAGGTGTAAGAAAGTGGGATCCACTATAAATGGTATCAGAAGTGGGATCCAACCCCATGCTCAGACTGGAGGTGTAAGAAAGTGGGATCCACTATAAATGGTATCAGAAGTGGAATTCATCCCCATGCTCAGACTGGAGGTGTAAGAAAGTGGGATCCACTATAAATGATATCAGAAGTGGGATCCAACCCCATTCTCAGACTGGAGGTGTACTGGAGGTGTAAGAAAGTGGGATCCACTATAAATGATATCAGAAGTGGGATCCAACCCCATTCTCAGACTGGAGGTGTACTGGAGGTGTAAGAAAGTGGGATCCACTATAAATGATATCAGAAGTGGGATCCAACCCCATTCTCACACTGGAGGTGTAAGCTTGACAAGTTTGAGAGTCTATGACGGGACACCCACCACACAGTGATGCTCGTCTCTCTCATGACAGCCAGATGTGTGTCCTTGAGTGCCAGTTGTAGGGCGATCTCTAGTTTGCGCAGCAGTGTGTAGAAGTCAATGGCCTCGGCCGCGTTGGCCAATAACAGAGCTCGGATGCTTTGTGCCTGCGCAGACGCACGATTCATTATCACGACATGCTGCTATCACAGTAGCACACATCTTGTGATAGGTGTTGCTGTGTTGTGTTTAGAAAACGAGACTGTCATTCAAGGGGGTATACAGAGCTGCCAACCCATCAATGCACCTACCAGTAGTTATCAAGTGATTTGTTAGTAGCATTTGTATTTTGACAGTAGCAGTCACACACATATCTACTAAGCCAACAGTTTTATCCATCAAATGAAAAAAATACAGACACTTTACTTTAAATTTCTGTTACTGAAATGAAAAATATGGCATTTTCAACTTTCACAGTTTCAGTTCAGTCTCTTTCCTTTTCACCCAGTCGCAATCATTTATCCTTTTTTTCAGAGAAGAGGATGTCGCCCCCTTGCACTTCTTAAGGAAGGCATCAGGCAGCTCTGTGTCGTAGCACTTCCCTCCCTCGGTCTTCTCAGTTTCGTTGCTATCTCGATTATCGATGTATCTGACAACCATCAGAAAGAATGTATCACCCCCCTCCTGGCTGTCGTCTGTGCCGATGATAAATGGACCACTTCTCATCGAAGAAGCTACAGTATCTACTTCTTCTTGGGCGCAACACTTAAGAATGACAGTCGTTTTCGTGCGGTAGCATCCGTATTCCTGTGCAAAATTTTTCTGTCTCTGCACGGATCACGTCGAGATCTTGCTATTGCAGTTTGTTCGGATCGGAGAAAAATGTTGACATTTTTCTAGTGTCCGATTTCCCACGGTCAATGTGGCGCTTTGATCACACGTGTCGCTAGGTGTAGTTCATCCCTCCATGCGAAACAATGAAGTCCATCGCACACATGGTACATTGTACGTGATGTTGACTGATTGCCAAAAAGACTTGCCATGATTGGCTGATCCCTAATGAGGTCACGTCTATTTTTAGGTACTCATCCTGCATTTTCTCTCTAGCTCACGCGTCATGCACAGAACAGACAGGCACAAGATAAAGTCAACAACATTATGCTTGATAGATTTACTTCATGCTGCGGTAAACCCGTAGCAGTTGGCAGCTCTGGGTATATGACCCGCCACAGCAAACCAGGTATTAAGATGCACATGGTCGTACTGCACACAAGCCAAAAATAAATGTCTAGTTCACGTCCCATCAATGTTGTGATTTTGGCAGAAATACATATCTTACAGTCTGGTCTTTCTATTACTAGTTTTATGTTCCCCGACAAATAATCCCAAACTACTAGAATGCGTGCTTTGACGAACCCACATACTAAGAAACAATACACAGCATGAGTCAAAAGGACCTTGTTTCTTAATACGACGCTTTTTAAACGTTTGCTTCAATTGCAGCAATAACTGAACATATTTCAACAAATGAACCATAATTTTAAAGCTGTGATCTGTGGAATCCAAAAATTTACAAAAGTACATTTCTCAATTTTGCAACTTTATTCCCACTTCCCTGTGGCTGGTGATATGCAAGGAGTAATAGAAGAAAATAAAAAGGCACTTAAAACTTATCCAATTGCTGTATTAACAATGTGAACTTACGGCCTCGACACGTTTCTCCCACGGACACGTGCAGTCGGACAACGTGGATCGAATAAGAGTCATCTGCCTGGCGAGATCCCTGGCTGAGGCAATCTGACAAAATAAAAATAAACTTCTGTAGCGCCTACATCCCCAGGAATCTGAGCTCAGCGGTGCAACATTCAAGAATCATTAAACCAAATCACGAACAGGGACGTGCCATCATTAAAGCAAGGGACAGCCAAAGGTTTAGGGTGGGAATGCGATTTCAAACAAATAAGTCTTGAGTTTTTTACGGAAGGTGGCTATCGTTTCAGACGATTTTAAAGCTATAGGAAGTTGATTCCACATATTGGATGCTGGTACAGAGAAAGCATGTTTGCCAATGTTAAGTTTAATTTTAGGCACAAAACACACAACTACAAGAGATCTATGCACAAGTTTTTTTCACAAGATATATAACGTATGTTACCATCTACTTTAGGCACACACGTACATTTTGAGAGGAGCGATTTCGCAATCATCATTTCAGTAACATATATATATATATATATATATAACAATCATGTGTCAATATGTCTTTCGTGGTTCAGCATTTAACTCACCAGTGGAACACTGAATTGGCAATCAAAAATCCACTAGCTGCTGTTTAGAATGAAACCTGCAAATTTTTTCACCAAATTTTGTCCCAGATTACTCAACTGTATGAGTACCTGGCATTACACATTGATGGGATTCATGTGATGTAATTATAAGTATGAACAGCTTTTGTGCAGTAATTGAAGTGTGGCTGAATGCTTCAACATATATGATAACACTGTTTTACGCAAACAGTTCTGCTGGGGGCAAAGCGTAAGCATGCCAAGCAATGAATGTTAGGAGGTCGCAGTGCAAATTGAATGCTTTGCTTCACTTCAGTCAAACTTTCATCCCCAAATGATATACTAATTACAATAGAATCAAATATTGTAATGAACTGATAGAAGAACGGAAGAGAACGGATCCCTTGGGCGCCACATGTCGCATAGGGCATGCACAAAAGTCCGCCAGTCCGCCCTGTCAGCCGCCCTCAATGCCCCAGCTGCCCAGGATTTCCACCCAAACACATCTCATTTTTTCTCCACCATTTGTTGCCACGTCTCTTTTGGTCTTCTGATTGATCTCTTCTCCACAGGTGTCCAATTCATCACTAATCACTACAATGCAGCAGTTATTTGTAGTTTCGAATCTAAGGACATGGCCAATAAAACTCCATCGCCTAGCCTTGCTGATGTCCATTAGTTCTACATTTTGAACTGATAGAACCTAGTTCAAAGTGCTTACCCGGACAGGAGGAACATCTTCACATTGTTGTAGAAACAAGTCCTCCTCTGTTAAGGTCGGTGTATCTACAATCAGAAATCATCTTAAGGCTGTTTCTTTTAGAGCACACTGAATTAGACATTGAAACATATAGTGCATAAATCAGCCAGGAAAAGATAATAACTAGCAATTGGTCTTAAAAAATATGCTTAAGACATTGAAAATAATTAGAAAAATATATTCATGTTCAATTGAATAAGTATTGTTAATGGATCATATGTTCTAGATTGGCAAAACAGTATTATGACCAATCATGATTTTATGCCAAATATGAGTTCTTCAACCAATTGACATTTTAAACATAATTATGTTCTGGTTCTATTTATAAAACAAAACAGTATTATGACCAATCATGGTTTTATGCCAAATTATAAAGTTTTTCAACCAATTTACATTTTAAACATAATTATATTCTGGTTCTATTTATAATATTGCAAGGCGCTGCAGCCTTTAAACTAACTAAAATTTGTATGTTTTCACATTAAATAAATTATTCATATTCATTAAACCGGCAATACAGGGACAAGCTAGATACGTCAATAAAAAAATGATTAATTTTCATTAACCCAGCAATACTAGGTACAATGTCAATCTAAAAGTAAACAGTCTGATGGATAGAAGCAGGTGGTTTACATTTGTCTGAGGGTGAGGAAGCTCTCATTCTGCGGGGCATGGGGGGCACGCTCTTTGCCCTCTTCATGGTTGCCTTAGCCATTGGCTTCACAATGTTGACTGGCTCCTCAGGTTCAACTGTCTCCTGATCTACCCCTACACATGAGAATAATAAACATTAAAATAGCGCCATAAATCTAGATAAATCCAATCGGTGTTAAAATACATAATTTTATATATGCATAAAATTGGTAAGTTATGTAAAATTAATGATAATAAACAAATTAAAATATATGGCTATATATATATTAAATAAAAAGTAAGTTATATAAAGATAATCATTAAAGATATAATGATAATAAATATGTAGAGACAAGGACTAAAATTGATATAAAAACATTTCAGTTCTGTCACCATATCAACTGTGAGAATACAACTAAATATGCAGACTTTTTACAATGTACGAATTTCCTGTATTGTTTATGGACTTTTGTGAGGAATTTAGCCTTATCCTGTTTTAATATGGACTAACTTCAAATATAGAAATCGTTATTGATTAACCCATTACACCACCGCATGAATATATTGGGCTTGTCGATCATGCCCCTAATACAAACATGCCGTTTTCATAAAAATCTGAAGAATTCTTTGCGAAATACATATATATTATAACTTCATACCATTTATATTTTTATTTAAACAAATTGTTAGACAAGAAATACTTGCAATTTTCGTACAAAAAACACCACCCTGAGTAAAAACTGCTATCAACATTAACACTTTAACCCATCTGGATTCCTTAGTGCATCTGCTGTGTGCTAGGCATATTTTTGACAAGGATTTGTATTGGAAGTTTTTTAAACGAGCAGTTTTAAAATATCAACTGACAAGAGTTTGTAGATTTGGATTACATTCTATGCAAACACACACAAACACAGCGTATCACATTTCACACGGTTACTTTAGAAGTTGGTTAGTTTATTTATTACCACCTTGTGTGGAATAAAATTATCTTTAAGATAAGTACAACTTGCAATGATCGGAAACAAAGTACAAAAAGTTAAATGCAACTAAGTATAGGTGCACCTGTATCTTGGTGGTTTTGTGTGCGCGCTGCAAGGATTCGGAGCGAGTTTCACAAAATGGCTTATGGTCTAAAGGGTTATGTCCTGGCGGCTATAACCAATGAAACACAGATGTTGATGCAACTGCCTTGGTATGTCACACTCAATTCCCGTAACTCATACAGAGAGAGCGCCGAATCTAGCGGCTAGATCTCGCAAGATTCAGTGGACGTATCTTGAAGTCTGACAGATAATGACCCGATGATTTTAATGACAAAACTTACAGCTGTCGAAGAACAAATACTCTTGAGTATAGATAGATTCCCAATAAAATGCAGCAGATTTTAATTCATCTAAGTAGGTACATTTTATTGCTGGCTGGTAGCTAGATTGCACCACTCAATCAGAACAAGGATGCTATAGGCTGTTATAATTACAGTACACATTAGATATAATGAATTGCTGAGGACCAACCAATTTAACCACAACTGGTTGAGCAACATGTGTATACCCAGCTCAGCACAACACGCAAACTCAAAGAATGGATGCTATTTTTTATATACATACGTGATGCTGTGAATAAAAACAAAAGTACTGTCAACTACCGTGAAACAGTGAAATAGTTCTGAGAAACAACTGAGATACAAAAATGTGAGAACGAGTGTGATGAGATGCTGAGTGGCTGATGGATGCAACTTACTTGTCTCATCAGATGTGTAGTTGTCAAGATTATCACCGCACTCTGAGGCAAACTTACCACTGCAACATGAAACACGTTCGATGAATGCTGATAACATGTATTGATAACTTAAAACAGTATATTCATACACATGCACACACAAACAAAATGCTTTGACTTCAATGAATTGCTACAGTCCAAACATGCATAGAACAATGATCAAGACTGATCATGCATGCACACACGCACATATGCCTGAGTAGTACATACACAGTGTAGTATACACACTATAACTACTTGCATGCAACACATACATACATAAACACATATGTGCAGGCAGGCAGGCAGTATTTATTTTGACCATCTTGATCGTATAAAGAATACAACGTACTATTCGTAGGACTCCCATTAAGACAATAACACATAGTGCACACATACACCCACCCAAAACCCGCCCACGCATGCCCACGCATGCACACACCTGTAGAAGTTGACAGCCTTGGAGCGTGCCTTGTCAATAACACTATCATCATCGACGTCATTGTTTGTGCTGACAGACTCGCCACTCTCATGTCGAATGCCGCGGTGTGTCTGACACTGCTTCATCTCGCTGTGAAGTAACTTCTGCATGCGGCGATCCAGCAGCACCATCAGACCATCTCCCTCTGTCTTGAAGTGTTGCATGAAGCCAACAAATGCCCTAAAGACAGCAGTCAACAATGTGCTCATGCTGTGGACATGATGATTTTATGCCCTGAAGTCAATTGTCAACAATGTACTCAACGGCGTGGATATGAACAAATATCCTGAAGTCAATTGTCAACAATGTGCTCAATGGCATGAACATGAACAAATGTCCTGAAGTCAATTATCAACAATGTGCTCAATGGGGTGGATAGGAACAAATGTCCTGAATCAATTGTCAACAATGTCCTCAATGGTGTGGATATGAACAAATGTCCTGAAGTCAATTGTCAACAATGTACTCAATGGTGTGGTTATGAACAAATGTCCTGAAGTCAATTGTCAACAATGTACTCAATGGCATGAACATGAACAAATGTCCTGAAGTCAATTGTCAACAATGTACTCAATGGCATGAACATGAACAAATGTCCTGAAGTCAATTGTCAACAATGTACAGCAAAGTTTAAGCTGTATCTAACTTAACCTGTACACAACTGCCCTTCATATTACTAGTCTTGACAGAACAATTTTGGTTTAGGTTGTTGGTGCTCTCTATGCTCTTGTAAACTTAAAATTGCCAACAACGACGCTCCTGTCAAAACAGTGCTCTGTGTGTAATGCAGAAATAGTGTCCTCTGTGATATGTCGGCGGCTTCTTTAAGGCTTCGTTTTAATTCTTCGCACAGTGAACAAAAGTCATATGTTGTTGACAAGTGGTTGTTGGGGTGTATTTTCAAACACTTTTTGACAACTGTTCGATGTCTCTTTTGCCAAATTGTGCTAACTGTGTAGATTATCGATTATTATGATGGAAATATCGCTCTTTGCCCTAAGAATAATTTAATGATCATGGTAGTGAAATGCATTTTAAAAATACCCCTCGATTTTTCCATCAGATTCGTTCTAGTATGGATTTTTCCTTAAGAGCTTAATATGTTAGTGAAACAGTCCCCAGGTCTACCAGGGAGTAAGGTGTAGAGTGCTTTTGGAAACCATGCTATAGAAGAACTACAACCTTTATTTACTGAAGTGGCAACTCTTATAACTTCTACAGTGGTAGCACCTAGTTATAAGTACCCCTGCTACATCAACACTGGTGACACCTACAATTAGCTGGACACCTAGTTATCTCGATAGTTTCAGTGGCAACACCTACAATTATCAGGATACCTACAGTTGTGACACCTACATGTTAAATAACAGCATTAAGTTATGATTCAACAGAAACTATAACATCTTTGTTACCATTGTTTGAAACTCTTCATGATATGGTGCCTTACTTTCTAGCATGCTTGCGAGCTTTGGCGTCAGCGTCCGTGATACCCCGGGTGAGGGCACTCTTTAGGGCTGTTGAATGTTTGATGAGGGATTCTGTTGGCCATGTGTGTAGCATAACTTCTATGAAACCCAGAGACTCCCTGTAATATCCAACAGTCGTAATGATCAGCTGCTCTTTCTGTCTACATATCAATACGCTATCACTGTTATAAATATATATAAATAGCTGTCTAGGTCATTTCCAATAAATTTTGTGATTTTAGTAGAAATGCGTATCATTCCAAGTCAAGTTTATTTTCTTTGACAAACAATCCAAAACTAATCAACTGTATGCATTCACGTTAAAACGTTTAGGTTAAAAAACAACAGACAATAAGAGTCAAAATGTCCTCTTTTCTCAAAGTGTGTTGCTTTAAGTGTGCTCCAATTATAGCAATAAATAAAAAACTACTAAAATATATTTCAACAAATGAGGCATAATTTTTATAATCTGTGGAATAAAAAAGGTACAAAATTCCATTTCATAATAATGTTACGACTTGATACCCATTTTGTTGTAGCAAATCACATATGTACAGCATAGACAGCATTAATGGCACCAGATGAATGCAGGTTGGCTGTAAGGAGACCACAGTGATAGAACCCACCTGCATGCTGCTCTAGCATCTACAAACTGTGAGACAACAAGATAGAACCCACCTGCGTGCTGCTCTAGCATCTACACACTGTGAGACAACTAAGACAGAACCCACCTGCATGCTGCTCTAGCATCTACACACTGTGAGACAACTAAGATAGAACCCACCTGCATGCTGCTCTAGCATCTACACACTGTGAGACAACTAAGACAGAACCCACCTGCATGCTACTCTAGCATCTACACACTGTGAGACAACTAAGATAGAACCCATCTGCATGCTGCTATAGCATCTACACACTGTGAGACAACTAAGATAGAACCCACCTGCATGCTGCTCTAGCATCTACACACTGTGAGACAACTAATATAGAACCCGCCTGCATGCTGCTCTAGCATCTACACACTGTGAGACAACTAAGATAGAACCGACCTGCATGCTCCTCTAGCATCTACACACTGTGAGACAACTAAGACAGAACCCACCTGCATGCTGCTCTAGCATCTACACACTGTGAGACAACTAAGACAGAATCCACCTGCATGCTGCTCTAGCATCTACACGCTGTGAGATAACTAAGATAGAACCCACCTGCATGCTACTCTAGCATTTACACACTGTGAGACAACTAAGATAGAACCCACCTGCATGCTGCTCTAGCATCTACACATTGTGAGACAACTAAGATAGAACCCACCTGCATGCATGCTGCTCTAGCATCTACACACTGTGAGACAACTAAGATAGAACCCACCTGCATGCTGCTCTAGCATCTACACACTGTGAGACAACTAAGATAGAACCCGCCTGCATGCTGCTCTAGCATCTACACACTGTGAGACAACTAAGACAGAACCCACCTGCATGCTGCTCTAGCATCTACACACTGTGAGACAACTAAGATAGAACCCACCTGCATGCATGCTGCTCTAGCATCTACACACTGTGAGACAACTAACATAGAACCCACCTGCATGCATGCTGCTCTAGCATCTACACACTGTGAGACAACAAAGACAGAACCCACTTGCATGCTGCTCTAGCATCTACACACTGTGAGGCAACTAAGATAGAACCCACTTGCATGCATGCTGCTCTAGTATCTACACACTGTGAAACAACTAAGACAGAACCCACCTGCATGCTGCTCTAGCATCTACACACTGTGAGACAACTAAGATAGAACCCACCTGCATGCATGCTACTCTAGCATCTACACACTGTGAGACAACTAAGACAGAACCCACCTGCATGCTACTCTAGCATCTACACACTGTGAGACAACTAAGATAGAACCCATCTGCATGCTGCTATAGCATCTACACACTGTGAGACAACTAAGATAGAACCCACCTGCATGCTGCTCTAGCATCTACACATTGTGAGACAACTAAGATAGAACCCACCTGCATGCATGCTGCTCTAGCATCTACACACTGTGAGGCAACTAAGATAGAGCCCACCTGCATGCTGCTCTAGCATCTACACACTGTGAGACAACTAAGATAGAACCCGCCTGCATGCTGCTCTAGCATCTACACATTGTGAGACAACTAAGATAGAACCCACCTGCATGCATGCTGCTCTAGTATCTACACACTGTGAGACAACTAAGACAGAACCCACCTGCATGCTGCTCTAGCATCTACACACTGTGAGACAACTAAGACAGAACCCACCTGCATGCTGCTCTAGCATCTACACTTTGAGACAACTAAGATAGAACCCACCTGCATGCTGCTCTAGCATCTACACACTGTGAGACAACTAAGATAGAACCCACCTGCATGCATGCTGCTCTAGCATCTACACACTGTGAGACAACTAAGACAGAACCCACCTGCATGCTGCTCTAGCATCTACACACTGTGAGACAACTAAGATAGAACCCACCTGCTTGCTGCTCTAGCATCTACACACTGTGAGGCAACTAAAATAGAACCCACCTGCATGCATGCTGCTCTAGTATCTACACACTGTGAAACAACTAAGACAGAACCCACCTGCATGCTGCTCTAGCATCTACACACTGTGAGACAACTAAGATAGAACCCACCTGCATGCATGCTGCTCTAGTTCCTACACACTGTGAGACAACTAAGACAGAACCCACCTGCATGCTGCTCTAGCATCTACACACTGTGAGACAACTAAGATAGAACCCACCTGCATGCCGCTCTAGCATCTACACACTGTCAGACAACTAAGATAAACAACGAACCTTACCTGCGGATGCTCTGTGACTTGGATGCCAGGTGGCATGTTATGAGAGGGACCAGTCGAGCTGAACGCGAGTTCTAAAGGAAACAACCATGTGTTAGTAACTCTTTATTTTTGCACTGCGTCTGTATTTGCCTAAGGGTAGCTGTGTTAGCTTTAAGGCTGTAGACTAATATGGCTACCTGAAGGCCAACACAAATTTAATAACTGACAATTCTATGTACACTATCACACACGTCAATGGGTGATAAATTAACTTTTTCGCAAACCTTCAACATTTTGAACTGATAATAGCATGACCATGCCTTCTGGCATTTGCTTAGCGATGCACAGAAACACATATGTTTAACGTTATTTAAATATCATAATCGAACGTTCTTGATGAACTTGCCCAATATGGGTTGAACTCAGCCACAAAATAAAAGTTGAACTTGGTCAATGCTGCTCCAGCTTCGAGCATCTAGTTCTATTTTACATTTTGTACCTATAATTAATACAAACATTGCAACTATATACGGCTTTCCCTGTTGCTGTGCTGACTATTATCAATTTTGAGATCAATTAGCTCTCCTTTTTTGTCCATTTTCAGACACTAACACCAGTGGGGGTTTAGAGAACGAGATCCCAGCTCAGTGAGTCCACGACAGGTTTCTTCCTTTTGTTTAAGCTCGGTTTATGAAGTTACTTTATTATTATTATAACTATATATAGATGGATGCCACCTACTCGTATGATGAAGTAGATGCTGACAATGGCCGATGTGGACATGATCTTGGCACTGTTAGACACAAGAGACATGAGTGATGGAAGGAGGGCCTCCGCCAGGTGGTCGAACCGGGGGCCAAGCTGTGTGGAGCAGTACCTGGTGGAGGGAGAGAGAGAGAGATCTTGAGATACATTTTGTTCACATCGATCTTGAATATAATTAGACATATTTGCCTCTCAAAGAAACTTGTTTTCGAATTCTTTGTATATTTCTGCTGATGAAGAAGTGGTCAAAATATACAAGAAAATTGAAAACAAGTTTCTTGAGAGATAAATATGTATAATTATAAAAACCAAGAAACCGGATCATCAATCTATTCAAGGACGAATATAACAGCCTTCTATGTCTGTGTGTATGTAGTGCCAACTGGAGGTAGGGCATTTTTGCTAGTGTGAATAATGTGAGGTGTGCAGGATTTGTTGTTATTTATGATGTATGTGTGTGCAATTGGCAGAAACATTAATGGCACTCAAGAAAAACTTAAAATACCTATTTCGCCTGCACTATCTGCCTTGGTATAAACACTTCCTGCCACATCTAAATGACACTTCTTTCTATTTTATAGTATTGATGTTTATACCCTGCTGATGCTCAATGGCAGAACCCTGAGCTCGTTTGCTATACAAATTAAACAAGAGTGGACATAGTTGGTAAAGGTCATTTAATAATTGTACCAACAGGAATTAAATCACATACACGATGAGATAAAGCAGAACAAATCATACTCTCATCGAGATACTACACAAACAATTATTAAATGACAATCAGATTAGCAAAGGTGGGGCGGCCATTTTTCCCCCACCATGGCCAGAATAATCTGGCGAGTGATAAAATGCAACTATTCACAAACAAATGTGGGCCAGTCGAGGTTATAAACTTTACCTCATTTACATAGCCTGTACAATCTATAAATTGGACAACAGTATAAAGTACTATATTGGAATCACGGTAGGTAATACATCAAAACCTACTTAAAAGATGCCTCTCAAACATTTCGACGAATAAAACGACTACTTATGAATCCTACTTTATTTTCCGCCCTTAAAACCCTGCATACACTTACTGCTGTGTCATCAATAAGGAGGAAAAAGCCTTCATGCCAAACCTCGGGTACAATATATATGAGTAGGGAAAAGCGTCACAGAAAAATTACCAGTACATGGACCGTATCACAAATATTAACATTGAAAATAGAGTATAACACTGTGATTACATGTTATACAACATTAGCACAATGGTGGTAGAGAGGGGAGGAAGGTGGGATGAATTAAATCTTCCTTTGTGTTAAAAAACAAAGACGTGTTACACAGTTGAGTTCCAACACAAAGGAAACGGTCCCAGCTCGGCCTCGTTTTGAGTCCGGGTAACTGTTTACGTAATTCGGACCGTTGTTCGACTATCATTGAACAAAACGTTTATAGGCATCTTCGCCTCACATTGCATAAATACTATTTTAATGTATGTAAAAATAATCATATTACTTTAATTTTTTGAAACTGTAGACTAAATATTTTAAATTTACCTTAATACATAGAATCTTTGATAATTTTATTTTATTATGTGAAGCACTTTGATTGGTAATAATTTATGTAAAAAGCTCTAAATGAAGAAACAAATTTATTATTATGTGTTCCTTTAATGATTAGACACAATGCTTTCACTCACATTATGGTGATGCATATCTCGCGTACAACCTGAGATCGCAGGTCTTGCAGACACTGCTTGAAGCAATTGTCAAGCAGCTGGAGCTGGTTGTCAAAGTCAGGGTAGTTAGCAGCCCCAGCAATCAACAGCGACCGGATCTGCTTTGCCTGAAACCGCGATCACATCAGTGTCTTCACAATGCTACAAAGTCACAAGTGAAGCTATCACCGCTGAATAATTAGTCAGGACAATATTTTTATTTTTAGTTTTCTTATAAAAATTATTGCTATTAAATTTGCATTTCAAACCCGAATTTGTTTTGTTGAAAGTGGGTTATATATGGACCAAATCAATAATTAATGTGGCAGTCTCTACTTGATTTGAACATTACAACTAAGATATATTGCTTTTAAATTGAACTTGCTGCCTCAAATTTGTTTACCTCTCGTCAAATATCTGGGGAAACTGGAACTTTAAAAAATACTTGCCTAGCTCTATTGGTTTAGCTCCTACACAAACTGCTTTTTATGTACTAAACAACGATTTTGAATAAAAACAATTGATCATATGTTTAATTGTGCAGCTTTTTGGAAAAATATTATTACGTGTACTTAGAATTTTTGAATAACAGTTCTTTAAAAGAAGGCAGTCTGTTCCTAGTTTTTTTATTTATTAATTAATATAACGTTCATAAAATGACACTATGTTGAAGGTAAACCGCTTGTCAAATAGTGTTTAGTAAGCCCGTATTTGGAAGGTACGATCCTGGAGCATGTGCAAATAGTAAACAAAACATCCAAACAAGCTTAACTGGCAATACGGCCGAGTCGGGCTGAGTTAGCAATATCCTTTGATGTTCAACGATGTCCCATTTTCCCAAGTTCAACACAGCAGACTTCCTGTTACAAATTACTACGCCTGCTAATTCATTATTTTTAATATAAAATGAACTTACTGCCCCAACACGGAGTCTCCAGTCTTTAACGGGGTCGGTCAGCTCTTCGTGGATCTTGCGAAACTCATCCTGCATGACTCGTGGTGTGAGAGCCTGGTGGAGCAAACACCAACAGTCAGCACAAGTAAACATCAACAGTCAGCACAAGTAAACACCAACAGTCAGCACAAGTAAACACTAACAGTCAGCACAAGTAAACACAACAGTCAGCACATGTAAACACCAACAGTCAGCACAAGTAAACATCAACAGTCAGCACAAGTAAACACCAGCACAAGTAAACACAACAGTCAGCACATGTAAACATCAATGGTTAGCACACATAAACACTAACAGTCAGCACAAGTAAACACCAACAGTCAGTACAAATAACCACCAACAGTCAGCATAAGCAAACACCAACAGTCAGCACAAGTAAACATCAACAGTCAGCACAAGTAAACACCAACAGTCAGCACAAGTAAACATCAACAGTCAGCACAAGTAAACACCAACAGTCAGCACAAGTAAACATCAACAGTCAGCACAAGTAAACACCAACAGTCAGCACAAGTAAACATCAACAGTCAACACAAGTAAACACCAACAGTCAGCACAAGTAAACATCAACAGTCAGCACAAGTAAACACCAACAGTCAGCACAAGTAAACACTAACAGTCAGCACAAGTAAACACAACAGTCAGCACATGTAAACATCAATGGCTAGCACACATAAACACTAACAGTCAGCACAAGTAAACACCAACAGTCAGTACAAATAACCACCAATAGTCAGCATAAGCAAACACCAACAGTCAGCACAAGTAAGCACGTACAGTCCATCAGCACAAGTAAACATCAACAGTCAGCACATGTAAACACTAACAGTCAGCACAAGTAAACACCAACAGTCAGCACAAGTAAACATCAACAGTCAGCTCATCGATTCTATGGCTGCGCCTGTGTGGCTGCGTCTTATAAGTGCTCCATGAGATTTTGTAGGAGTTATAATTGTCTAACACTGCTACTATTTGACAGAGGAAATTGCAAGCACATTTGGATTGCTGTTCAACGGACGATTTTATACATATGCAGCATATCTGTGAGTTTTAAATGTTTTCATGAACTGTCATTTTACTTGATATGCTGTGCCAGTGATTACTCGTGCGTGACAACAACTTGCTTGGAACATTTTACTTGAACTTGGCATTGCGTCAAGACGACCAACGAAGCGTGGATGCCGAGGTGGAAGTAATCAACTATCTATCTCCCCAGTGATCGGTTATCGACCACCCAGCAACTACGTGCGCACATCTTCACAAGTACATGACAACCTGATTTCCGTGACTCTTTCCCCAAATCCACTATGCTGTCCGACAACACAAGCCTCCTTATGCCTTATCAATTCAAGATCTGTTCATAACAAACGGACCGACATTTTATACCACGTCTGTGCACACGATCTCGACGTTGTGGCCATTACCGAAACTTGGCTCTCTAACAAAGACTCCGACCTCCCGGTAACCAGGGCTCTCACACCACCTGGTTATAAACTAATTCACCATCCTAGATCCAGTCGTCGTGGTGGCGGCATTGCGATACTGCATAAAGATTCGATCAAAACAACAGCAGTGAAAACTTTCAACAACATTCGGTCCTTCGAAGCGATGAGTGCGAAATTAACATCACACGGAAAAAGTATAATCTTGCTTGTTGTTTATGGCCCACCACCAACTAAGAAGAATGGATCATCGGTTGTCGATTTCTTCAATGACATCACAGATATTCTTGACACGTATGCGACACTACCTGGTGAACTTGTTATAGTTGGCGACTTTAATTTTCACTTTGACGTTAACACTGACGTTCACGTGAAACGTTTCCGTGACATGTTGCACTGCCATGACATGACGCAGTATGTCCAACAACCAGCGCATCAAGAAGGCCACATTTTAGACCTTGTGATAGCACGTACTAACTCCTGTGTGGCTGATACGGTGGTCGCCGAGCTTATTTCTGATCACCACGCTGTGCACTGCCGTCTTGCAATGCGCAGGCCTCTGTTTCGGAGATAAAATAAGACTTACCGCAAGATAAAGGCGATCAATCTCACATCGTTCTCGTCGGATATTGTGAACTCCACATTACATACAAACTGTGAACAATCATTAGATGACATTGTAGCTCAATACAACATTGTCCTGAGCGAGCTACTTGAAAAACACGCACCACTTAAAACGAAATGGCTCACCATCCGACCTGATGCGCCGTGGGTCGATGACGACATTCTATCAGCCAGGAAGGAGAGGCGCCGGAAGGAGCAAAGATGGAGATTATCCAGGTTGACCATCGACAGAGAAATCTTCATCAACCAGAGAGAACGAGTGAAGAAGATGTTGCACACTGCCAGAGCCACATTTTATACCAACAAAATCAACGAACAGGCTGGCAACCACAAAATGCTGTATAGGATAGTTGGTTCTCTGCTGCATACAAAAGACTTGCCAACAGCACTGCCCGATAACCGCCCCGGACAATTGCTTGACAACTTCAGCAACTATTTCACGGACAAAATTGACATTATCAGGCGCGATCTTGATACCCACGACAAACACACATTGCGGCGTCCGGACGAGCCCTGTTTTGTCCTGTCACATCTATTATCGTTCCTGCCGACCACGACACAGGAGATCACCAAATTGGTCGGCAGGTCGGCTTGTAAATCGTGCAAGTTGGATCTGATTCCGACTAATCTGCTGAAGGCCAACATATCCACTTTGGCACCAGTCATCACCGACATTGTGAACTTATTTATTACGACAGGAGTCTTTCCTTCTGCCTTTAAAAAGGCTGTCGTAACTCCTGTTTTGAAGGAAGCAACACTGAACCCAAATGACCTAAAGAACTATCGTCCAGTGTCGGACTTGTCTTTTGTGTAAAAAATTGCAGAGAAGGTCGTTGCTGCCCGTTTCTCCAAACACCTATCTGACAACGAACTCTATGAGCAAATGCAATCTGCTTATCGTCCGCACCACAGCACTGAGACTGCATTGCTGAGAGTATGCAACGATCTGCTTTGTATACTGGATGAGCGCAAGGCTGCCATACTTGTGCTACTAGATCTCTCAGCAGCATTCGACACGATCGACCACGGGATCATGTTATCACGCCTCAGAGATCGTTTTGGAGTAACTTGAACATCTCTTGCATGGTTTGATTCATATTTGGCCAACCGAAGTCAGAGTATTCAAGTGCACGGAAGAGAATCAGCGGAAAGTCCAGTGATGTACGGAGTCCCGCAAGGTTCCATTCTCGGCCCGCTCATGTTCATTTATTACATGGCACCACTTGGAGATATCGCACGTCGGCATGGAATCAACATGCATCTATATGCTGATGATACCCAACTCTACATCGCCTTCAGTCCTCTCTCAGAGGAAGACACAACCCAAGCTGTGAAACGCATACAAGCATGTGTCACTGAAATACAAGCTTGGATGCGCATTAATAAACTCAAACTCAATGCTGACAAAACAGAGACTATTGTGATATGTTCGCCGCACATCAAGAACAAACTTTCTATGCCGCACATAGAAGTTGCCAATAACATCGTGCCTACTTCCACTGTGGCCAGGAACATTGGTGTTTTCTTCGATGATGCCCTAAACATGAACAACCATGTACACTACATGTGTCATGTAGCATATTTCCATCTACACAGTATTGGAAGAATTCGAAATCTTCTAGATAGGAAAACGACAGAGATGATGGTGCATACTTACGTGACGTCTCGTCTTGACAATGGAAATGGCCTGCTTTATGGGATTTCTGACCATCTCCTCACCAGACTCCAGAGAGTGCAAAATGCTGCAGCCCGTCTCATAACCAAAACTAAGAAGCACGACCACATCACTCCTGCTCTAATTGCGCTTCATTGGTTGCCGATTAAGGCCAGACACGGCAGGTAGATAGGATTATTTTTTAATTTGTGCAAACAGATCAATTTTTTCTGCCTAATGCATGAAATGGGTCCTACCGAGTAAAATATATATTGATCTTTTTTCAGCCAGACCCCCGTTTCCATGGTAACAAACAAAATGGCCACCATTTTGAGCAAATATTGGCAAATTTTGAAAAGCTGCCACTTTTTATTGAATCCATATATAGGTATAATTCTTGCCAATTCATGTTCTCTACAGAGTCTATTGTGCAATGATCAGAGCATTTTTTGAAATGTTGTGTTGTTATTTTTATTTTTGGGTAAAATACGAAAAAAAATCTTGTTTTTTGTAACAGATATGGCTATATCTTTCAAACTATTCATGATTTTAAAAAAGTGTCTGATCATTGCACACAGTAGAATATGCTGAATGCAACACTGAAAACTTTATTTACATAGCATAATTATTCCAAGAGATATCCCGTTTCTAAATGCAGAAATTTGAAGAAAAATGTTTTTGAGAAAATGGCTGTCAAAGATTGCATAATGGATTTCATTACATGATATCGACATGCTTGATCCATGATTAAAACTCACTTAGAGGTATGTAATTGCCATAGAAGTTAACTTTATTGATAGTATGCATACAAAGGTATAATAATCTGGCAGAAAACCATTTTCAGTATTTTTTGTTAAAAAACACCATTTCACCTGGGGTGTCTGGCCTTAAACAGCGCATCGAGTACAAACTACTCCTGCTTACGTTCCGCAGTTTGCACGGCATGAGTGCGTCATACCTAGCGGACCTGCTAACTCGACACCAGCCCACTCGCATGTTACGCTCCGCCGACGCTCACCTGCTCAAGGTCCCGCGCAGCAAGCTTTGTACTCAAGGCGACAAAGCTTTTTCACGCGCCGCGCCACGCCTGTGGAACAATCTGCCGCTTGCCATGCGTGCTACAGCCTCATCGTGTTCAAGAAGCAACTAAAGACACTTCTTTTTAAACGTGCTTTTTCTCTTTAAATTATATGTGTGGACAGTGGCGAACTCCGGACTTTTCAATATCTATCTTTAACTATTATTATTACTCTCTTAATTTGTCGTTTTAATTAGTATTAGTATTATTACTATACACATACATTTATTATTGATATGTATATGTATGTATATGTTAATGCTTTTTTATTTTTTTTATTTTTTTATATATTTTATTTAATAATCTTAATAGCTACATGCCATGTTTTTATAATTGTAATGCGCCTCTGAATGGTAGTAACTGCCAGATTTATAGCGCAGAGAAATGCAGTAAATTATTATTATTATTAAGTAAACACAACAGTCAGCACATGTAAACATCAACAGTCAGCACAAGTAAACACTAACAGTCAGCACAAGTAAACACCAACAGTCAGCACAAATAAACACCAAAAGTTAGCACAAATAAACACCAACAGTCAGCATAATCAAACACCAACAGTCAGCACAAGTAAACACCTACAGTCCATCAGCACAAGTAAACACCAACAGTCAGCACAAGTAAACACCAACAGTCAGCAAGCATTGCCATAAGCAGCACAACTTGAATGACACATTTACCAATCCTGGGGCCGGTTTCATGAAGAGTTCTTAAAGTTACGCAATTACTTAGCGTCACATGTTTGCGGAAAAACCTGTACGCTTGTTTAAAACAAATTGCATCATTTACAAACACGATCATCTTATTGTTAAGAATGTTCTTAACTGCTTCATGAATCCGGCCCCAACAGAATAGCAGTGACATAAGTCAAATACACTGTTTCACATTATATATCACAACTATAATGAAATTATTCGAAAACACCCATTTCTATAGATTCATCCAAAGAATGTGATGACGAAAAATAGTTATGTTAATTGTAACTGGTTTAGGTGATATACCAGTACGTATATAAATCCTGCCATATATATTTTGAATATATATATATGTATACTTGTGTTCGTGCCACAAAATAGCCATAGCAAAACCAATATCATCTCAGACTAATTTGTTTTAATGACTTCTTGATGTTTATATTTATTCTAATTTGTTTGTAGAATAATTAACTGTGTTGATATTTATCTTAATATACTAATTTATTTATTCTGAAGTTTCAGATAACTTGCTTTAATCTACACACGTTTCCACAGTTAATTGATTTATTGTCACATTTAAATGTGTGTTATTTGTGCAATGTTTGCATTAGTTTTATATACAGTGCTGCAAACCTTTTTACTGATATGTTGCTTCATAAAATAAATAGTATTTATCTGTCATTGCTGGAGGTGCATCTGGTTGTAGATACTGTATGCTACAATGTTTGTGGGTGGTCCTTGTGGGGACTTTCACTCACCGTCACTGCTGGAACGCACTCAAATTCACGCTGAAACATTTCTTCATCCATGGCGCCGCACCTCCTGAAATGTAGTGTTTCAGTACGCTAACTTAAGCATTATTAAGACTCATCAGCGATCTCTAAACACAATAAACTTGTGGTAAAGCATATATACATATTTTAAATGACCACATCTCTAACAGTGTATTCAATAAATTACATATAAATATATATGTACCGTATTCGTTCTATTAAACGTACAGTACGCTTAGCAAATATTTAAGACATGTAAATGTGTAAAATGTTGTGTTCCAATAAGCGTACACGGGTAAGCACCAATTTTGTTTTGGTTCCTGTGGTTCCTGAATACAATCATCTCAGCAGACGTGACTGGCAAGCTATTTATGCTTCTAACATACGAACAACAGGATACCAGAACATTGTAAAAATCTTATAATTTAGGTGGACGTTTCAACGTTGTTTCATTACCAAGCTTTGAATCTAGTGTGATATTGGTAGAAATTAAACCACAATGATGGATTCAACAGTTAAGGTTGGCACTGAGATCACTGTCATGGCGTCAGATACTGCTAAAAAGGGGTGTACGCTAATTAGGGCATGTACGCTTAATAGAACGAATACGGTATATACAGTGTATTGAGGTATTATATGTGACCTGCCACAACGAACTGGGTATTTAATCATACAGGCCTATTCTGCACGCGAGCCAAAAATAGCTGTCTAGTCATGTCCCATCAGTTTTGTGATTTTGGCGGAAAATGCATACCTTCTAATTTAATCTTTCAATGTCCAGTTAATTTTCCCAGAGAAATAATCCAAAACTAATAAAACACTAATTGCATGATAGCACTGGGCATTGATTTTACACATAGCCTAATTGTTAAATGTTTGCTTCCCTTTTCGCAAAAAAATGCAATAACACTGAAGATCTTTCAATAAATGACGTATCATTTTTAAAGCCCATGATCTGTGGAATCTGTAAAGGTACAAAACTCAAATTCAGAATTTTGTAACTTAAATTACTTAATACCCACTTTGCTGTGACAGGTTGCATACATCAATGCAACATGCCTCTGCTGGAACAGCTGAATTTAGAATGCTTTTTGAAAAAAGGCTAGTGATAATATTTTCAGCAGTTATTACTACTACATATCATGCCCTTTCTACACAATAGTCGTCCTATTTTGTTAGTCTCCTATGTTTTTTATATATCCCTAGAAACCTGAGATCATCTGTTTCACAACAACTTTTTGTTACTAAAACCAAGATTAACAAACATGCTTTCTCTGTATAATATAGCTGCACTGAAAATCTGGAATTCACTTAAAATCATCAGAAACTACAGCTATCTTTCACACAAAACCCAAGAATTATTTATTTGTAATTGCATTCCCACTCTAACATTCGGCGGTCCCTTGCTCTAATGGCGACTCTTGCTCATCCCTGTTCACGATTCTGCCAAATGATTCTTATATGTTGTCCCTCTGAGCTCAGATTCCTGGGGAAATAGGCGCTATAGAAGTTTATTATTATTATTATAGCATGTGTGTACCTGCTTGACACTTAACAACCAAGGAGGTGCACTTCTTTCAGAGTACTTGTCTTTCTGAGAACATTGCACGTTTTACCAAGTCTGTACCGCCATCATCTTGACATGCTGGTGACAGGTGACGTTCTGCCCAAAACAAACAACACACTCAAACATACTGATTTCACACAAATTAATTTAGAGAAATTGGGTAAGAGGTATCCTGCCTTTTACCCTCTCTCACAAAGTCTGGATCAACACGTTATGAAGGTAGTAGACATACATACTGATTTTGTCTTCTTCTTGACATCTATATTGTGTGTTTTTGTTTTATTTTGTACAGCAAATATTTGTATACCTTTTGCACTGTTTTATCCTAAAACGAATCATTTTTACTTGTTATGCCTCTAGTGGTTTGTCATGTATTTGTTAGCAGCTAACAGTGCCACCTGGTCGAAATCATGAAAACAATAGTGGCGACCCACCTGTCACACAAAAAACAATGCAAACGACAAGTTATCACGCACGTCGTCATGACAGTATTAATTATTTATACAAAATGTATTACTATGAAAGGTACCCGTTTACGTTTTTATGATCTGAAGATTTTGGTAATCGAGTGTATTTCGTTATCTATAAAATTGAATGTGTCTATCTTTTCATCACCCGGATCACTGTCTGTGACTTTGCCTTGGCTTTGCAGCTAAGTTTGCCACAGCACAGAAATGCGCAAAGCACGAACTTGGGATACGCAACAATATATAATTTTTTGGTGGTATTCCATTGGAAGACTAGTAAAAACTAGTAACGTTGGTCTGACTGCATTGCATACCACGGTCACTATGGTAGTGCGGCCCCACTTTGGCTGAGGGGCCCACTTAGACTTTACCAGTCCTTCCCTAAAACCGCAACGCGACGCCGATGCCACACCTAAGGCTACGCCGGCGGCTACGGCGATGCCGCGTTCGTTAGCTGGTAAAACCAAATAACATCATTTTTAAGTGCTAGGCGTGATATCCCACTCGAATTTTTGATATCTGGTAACTTAAACAATTAACGAGGCGTTCTATTGACGAATGTTGCTAAATACATTTAAAACCGCCATTGTAACAGAAGCAATGACAAACATGACACTCTTGCCCAGCGACCCGCGGCTTGGTGAACCCCGTGCACATCTTACATCAGTCGCTGTTCCGGTTTCGTGTTTATCCGCTAGGCGCAACACACTTGCACCTAGCGGGAAACCACGGTATTCGCCACCAAAGCTTTGGCATAGACCATAGTGCATCACACAAGAGATTATATCCGTAGGACTATATTACTTTTGGTCACACTCTGAACATTTTGTTAATCAAGTCATGCGTTCGTCTCGGCTTCTTTAGCATGCAGCTTTACTGGGAATCAGCATAGGCCGACGAGGCCCGTTTAAATAGCGACGGGCTCCTAGGCTAAGACTTCTGCTGGGGGTGGAGTGAGTCAGCCTCCCCGAGGCAGACAAGACTTGTGACAGTGTGGGGGAAAACGAACGTGCCCCACATAGAAACATACACGCAATGAAATTAGTTGTTTCCACCGGCACACTCCCTTTCAACATCGCACTCTACACAATCGGAACTATTTTGCCTTAAGTGGAACTTTTGGCTCAGCAAATGGGACGGAGATAAAACACACCCTTCGTACCTACAGCCTACAAGAGATGGTGTTTTGACGTAGGGCCTAAATAGAAAAAACAATACTGCACTGTCTTGGGGTATTTTCTGTTTAAAGTATGTGGTTGGCGAACTTGCTCTGGCCGATAGGCGGATTGCCCTGATATGCAACAAGTCCGCCAATATGCTTGGGCATGTCTACTAAGAGTCACATTTTGATAATTATTCTTATAACAGTTCTGCAATTATTATTTGTTGATAGAACCGACATCTATGAGCAAGATAATTGCCTCAATTTAAGTCACAAACCGATCCTCCTGCTCTATAAATGCAGTCACCAGATTGATTAGAATGCTGAAGGCGACGTACTTGCCCCTTCCGGTCTCACCTACCGAACACGGATATTACATTGTTTTATTCGGATAATGTTGTTCATTAGAGTCTTACGGCATACTCAAACAATGTTAAACCGCACATTCAATTTTAGGTGAGTGGGTGGATTGATGGATTGGTGGATTGGTGGATGGGTGGATGGGTGGATGGGTGGATGGGTGGGTGGATGGATGGGTGGATAATTAACTATTTTCGTTGACGAATGAAGCCATCAAACGCATCCTCGGAACGAGGATGAGGTCTCCCACGGGTTGGTCGTGGGTCCTGAGTCACCTCAGGAGCTCGATTCTTGATTTGAAGATGATACTGCAGTGGGGACATGGGGTTCCGGTTTGAAAGGAAATGCGTTGGTATTGGGTCTTCTCCATCTCCATTCTCTACGCTGCTTTTCCGCCTCGTAAAATGGGCGGTCTGTTTCAAAGTGCATGGGCCGTTGCCCGATGGATGCAGCGGCGCCAACGTAGACTTTTTAAATGTCTATATTATTGTTTTTGTTTCTAAAACCACGGAGCAGCTGGGAGAACAGTAGGCCCTACATATCGGGGTAAGCGTGAGTCTGGCATTCTGATACGGTGGCTTGTCTGGTGGAGTTGATTCTGCTTGATCATTGCCTCGGTCTGATTGCATTGGTTTCAGTCAGGAAGCAGGCGCTGGTGCGCGGTAGTCTTCCCACCCGATGCGAAACATCTTCCTGAGGCAACGTTGGTGGGATTTCTCCAGAGACAGACTATTCCATATAAGGCTTATTACATTAGATTTAGAACACTTCTGTAAGTAAAACGTAGCGACAACACACGGCACTTCCGTTACGCCTTACGGCGTCGCTGTGCTTTTAGACTTGTGGTCGGGTACCATCGCAAACTATTTACGTGCCTGTCAAGTTCCTTTACACATATTATGGAAAACCCTAGACACGCGTTTTGTCATATTTTGCTAAGAATCAGTGGTTAACCGTATCCATATAGCTGGAGTTTCAGCCTCAGGTATATGACTATGTCTACAGACGCTGATTAAATTAACGTCTATTAACTGTCCGTCGGCGTAATCCACGGAAATAACTACAAATAAATTTACAATAGTTCAACGTCGAAACAAATTAAACTGGAACACAGAATAGTACTTACAAGTATCCACATCTACTCAAGAACCCGTGGAAAGTTCAATGGCGCATTATGGAAAACGAGCGATACAGTAGTCAATGACGTCAAGTGACGTCACACAAGAGATTGGACAACGGAGTTTGCTACACAGGTTGTAGATCAATATTTAGTGAATGCGTTATATTACAAATAAAAAAATACGCGCGGACCACTGTTGTGTGAATTATCGTATAAAATGCCAGAACACGGGCAGTATTAAACGTAAAGAAATTAGGGACTGCGGGTAACGATTTTTTTAGTCTCAGCGTGTTTTTCTAGAAAGCTTACGGCTCTGTTTCTGTATTGTATACTTTATGATAAAACAGTTGGTATTTTCCAAGAAAATAAAATCGTAAGTCTCGATAAAAACGATCCTACATGAGTAGGCCGCCGCGTGTTCCTGTTCTGCAACGTGGATCTCTAATCCGAGAGTTGCGTGCTCGTCTTCATACGCCGTTCTGCCTGTTCGAATTCTAATCTGAGAGATGCGTAGGGCTCCCCTACCCGTCCTCGTAAGTTGTTCTGCATGATCAATTTCTAATCTAAGATGTGCGCAGCTCCTACTCGCCTCATGCGTCGTTCTGCTTGATCGATTTCTAATTTGAGATATGCGTAGCCCCTACTCGCCTCACACGTCCTTCTACTTGATCGGTTTCTATACTCTGAGAGATACTAATACCATATTTGAAAGTTCTCAGAAGTTTAATGTGTTTTAATAATCGACATCGTAACCGTTCTCGTCTGAATCGTATTAGCAATCCCACCATGTTTCGTGATCGCCGGTGTCGACTGTGGGCTGATTGATGTCATACAAAGGAGAAGGCAGGTCGATGTACGGCACGGTTGCGTGAAGTTCCCGCATCGTTACACACTCACACAATGACGCGTTATTGTGTGCGCACACAGATAGATGACCCTTACATATGCACACAGCCACACACACACACAAACACGATGATATATCCGATACCCATCCATCCTCGTCCTATGCATAATGACCACAATATTGCGAGGCTGCGCCGGACGATTCTAGGGTCAGGAGGGTCGAGGGTCTGGCGATTGTTCGTGGACCATGTACGTGTTGAAGATTGTTTTAGGTGGGGGTGTGGCACATTTGTAATACATATTCAGGGTTGGTTTCGTCTTATGCCATTTGTAATTAATTACAATTTTATGTCGGACACGTTTTCTCGTATAAACATAGGAAAATCACTAAAGTGGAGGCCAGCACCGACTGGTGAAGTAGTTTGGACTGTATCTATTGTTGACATGCACCAATAAATAATAATATAGGTACATAACATTAATAAATGCAGGCAAGCTACATTTAATAGTTATAATTAATTTATGGAACTTAAATGTTAGTTAGTTAGCTTAGTTATCAAACGCCAAATTATAAATTTTTATTAATGCTATAATATGACTATGAAAGTCAGCGAAACATTTTCAACAGCACCCTTGCCACGTCTTCCGATGTCACGATCCGATTCGACAGTGCGACAGGCGGAGTCGTGCTGAAGCTGTGATTCAGCTCAGCCCATATGCATTTCGGTTCGGCGAACATTTTTTGCCAAGCGTCAGCGGGGTGCAATTAAAAAATGGGAGGTTTGTGACATACCCCTACACTGCAGGGGCGTACCCAGGATTGACATGTTGGGGGGTTTCCAAACAGGTATTACCAGTGGCGCGGAAACGAAATTTCTATTGGGGGAATGCTACCAGAGCTTCAGTACCACTGAAAATTTTTCGCTGCCGCTCCGCCGCATATCTTCACATCTTCCTTCACCTTGTGGCTGTTCAAAACCAAGTTATAACCCTAACCCTGTTTCATACAGCAATGCAGAAATTTTGAGGGGTTTCCGGGCAACCAAAAAACCAAATCGGACTAGCATCATAGGTATACATTTGCTCTTCGACCTCCAAACAATATGTCAAAATTTATAATTTTTTTTGACGAATACATAAAAAATTGTAGGTTCTACATTAAACGTTATCACGAGATTCGCATTTGAATAAAATCCATGCACGGATGTCTGCAGTCGTATTCCCACTACTATTATTATGTTATTACAGTTGCACCATGCATGCCAATCTAGACAGAATACAGAGATGATGCTGTTTTATCAACGCCACTATCTCCAACTCATATTGGTTTGCTGACATTATACATGATCTTATGACTGCAACTCAAATTGCTTGATCGCGACAGGGCACCTTTGCCTTTCTCTGTGTATTCGTTTTTTTATGTATATCATTTGCCACACTCATAGCTACAAACGCCCATCATCGGTCACCGTTCATTGTACACAAAGCCATCCACATGCTTGATCTCTTTCACTTTCAACATAGTGTTCAACCCCTCTTTCTTGTATCCAACCACACCAATTAGGCTACGACTTTTCCATGGTGATCTTTACCCAGTTTCTCGAACACGTAATTGCACTGCACTCAAGTGGTCATTCCTGTTTTGTTCTCCGTCAGAGGCCTGTGGCTTACTGCAGTTGCGGACCCGACGGAAGATTCATGGGTCAGCAGGCCCGCAGTTATGTTGAACACTGCTCATACGTTCTGCCTGATCGACTTCTAATCTGACAGATACGTAGCTCCTACTTGTCCGCATGTGTCGTTCTACTTGATCGATTTTTAATTAGATTCCACACTGCCAAATTAAACAAACAAATTTTGTCTATTATGAATTGTTAAAGAAAATGCTCCATGTGTGAAATAAAATCAAGGTTTGTGCAAAGAGGTTCATTTGACTAGTCGGTTGAAAACTCCACTTTTTAAAGTTTTGTTTCATTTGGCTAATTCCTGCCGTCTTCATCACACTGATTTAGGTTAGATGGTTATATATATTATATATATATGTAATATTATGTATATATATATATATAAATCTATGATGACCTAGAGACACCCATGCCGCGGTTGTGTGGACCATGCACAAGGACGGTTCTTCCAATTTCTCACATTACAAATGAAAAACAAAACAAAGATAGTACATCGACAAACATTTTTTATATTTCATACTGTACATTGTTTCATACGAAATTCTGTATTTGTTTCCTCTAAGCATCCATTTAAAACTGATACATATACAGATGCATGATAAGAAGTACTCTTGTTAGAGTATGACAAAATAAAACGGTTTAATTTTTCCATTTTCTCATAGAAGTTTACTCCTTCCTTGTATGTAGGAATTAGAACTGGTAATTGTTGAACACAAAGCAAAGAATACATTGATCTCCATATCTTATATCCCTACTAATGTTGTATCGATAATATACAGCTAATAACTAAACCCTAGCAGTTGTTGTCAAATGAAAACCACCACCAAGTTCGGTAAACCGTATCTGGCACTGCTGTGTTGGGTATAATTATTCCAACACTGAATGTAACACTGAACACCCCCACGTTTACCTTCACCTGTCTGCCACAGCAAGTATCGAACACTCCTTACAACTCATGACAACTGACATGTCAGCTACTGTTTTGAGTCACAATTCTCACCTCCTTTTTACGGCATCAAATACTTGCTGCTCCTGCAGAGTTATCACAAGCAATTACACGTTGCTCCCACAATCCAGGCAACAGCATGAAATAATTGTTGCTCCATAGCATAATCAACAGCATGAAATACTTGCTGCTCCCACAAGCTTAGCAAATCAACAATTACTTGCTGCTTCCAAATAATTCACCCCAGCCTAGTCAACAGGACAACACTGCTTCAGTTATATGCAAACACGTCTTCAATATCATACAAATGAATTTTTGTGGAGAGCTGTTACTTCAGTAATGACCACTTGAGTTGCTCCTTGGCAGAATGTAGAACCTGCAACCAGAAACAAATGTTACATATGCAGCATAACGCAACTGTCCTGGCTTCTAGCGACAGAATTCCTGCAAGCAGACCAGGGTTCAATTCAGGCCCTTTAATAGCCAGAAATAACTGTTTGCTAGTCTTGAATTAATCAAGTGTGCCTTTTAAGTTTGATGCGTGGAAGCCATTCACATCAATCATAGCCATTATTGGCCACTTTATTTTTTTCAATGACATCAGTTTCATTTGAGCTATATATTAATTAATACTGATTAATTTAATTAATACTGGCTCTCTCTAAATTCTACTAGGCTTATCAGTTGTAAATTCCCGTCTTGGACAGTCATCTGCCAGTCTTGAAGGCGTGCAACCGGTCTCTGGCTAAGCCCTGATTCAATTCTGAACATAATTTATTTAAAAAAAAGTGTGAATTTGAAATCAACTTACCAAAATATTGAAATAGAATTTATTCCCGCAAAGTGACATGAAAGATGCTTCCTCAGCTAGATGTTTTGCTCATTACATATAAAATAATTTGTGAATATTAAAACCAACCTAACATCCACTAGGACATGATTCAACATTTACACATTTTTATGTAGTTTTTGTGGACCCATCATACAAACTATTGAAAAACAATAATTTATTTGATGTTCCATGTACAATTACTACAAGGAATTCTTGAATTTGCCACTGGTACAATCTTAGTGCAACCTCGTGATGTTGTCACGTGTGATCAGATCGACGAGAGGGTGAAATCACTGTATTCAACGGTTTGGAAATTAAAAGTTGGCTTCACTGTTGGCTTTCGCAAACTACCAGATGTAATAATCAGTAATTTCTTTCAACGATAAAAAAGTACAAATACTTTATTAAACAGACTGTCCACACTACTCAAATTATTAATTCACTACAGGTGTAGACATAAAAGAACTGGATTCGCGATGGGCAAACCATGCTTACACAACCACATCTAGAGCCCGTAAATCTTCGGCTGGGCAGAATGTACTGTTTTTTTCATATGGTAATATTTAGGAATATGTGGAAAGGGATAGAATTTGGCCATATGATAAGCTACTTATGGACATTTTCACAGTAATGAGGGGAGCCGTGTCTCAGGAGAGTCAAATATTGATGACTAAATTGAATTTGTTATGCTACTCCAATGTGTAGTACTATATGCAAGGTTACAAAATCCATTAACATTTGGTCAGAATAGCAAGTGTAATATAACACGTTAACACTGAGAAGGTGTGTAAAATCTAACAAAATACATTAAATACCATCAAAATATATTACAAATGAGCAGAGCATAACAAACGACCATTTCCTAGCATTAATTGTAGTCAGCAATGCAAAGAAAAAACTTTCTTCCCATTTTTTGTCAGAAATAATCAAAAGTTATATTTCCACAACACGTCTTTAATTAAATAGCAACAAATAAACAGCAATACTTGGCAGGGCTTGACATTAACTCCCATAAAGCACTTGTCCCAACAGAAATTATCATGTCCCACCAAAAAATTGCTTTAAACATAAAATGCCAGTGTTATTGTTATAACTGGCTCTGGGGTTGTACCTTCCAAATTACAAACGTTGTTACAGGCTTACTAAACACAACTTAGCGGACAGTATACCTTCAACATAGTTAGTATACAGTGTAGTCTTAAGAACATTATATTAATTAATTAATTAAAAACTTGGAACAGACTGCCTCCTTGTAACTAATTAAAATGCAAAGCTAAACGTGTCATGGCATTTTACTGAACACAATTTTATATCAACACTACGTGTGACATTCTGAATTATCATCTCTGCTAATAATACAAAATATTGTTTATAATAAATTCCAGATACAGTTATGTAATTGGACCTAGCCATGCATGCTACCTGATAATGTTGTTGATATTTACAACCATTACAATTATTTAAGCAATTGAATCCTTTTATGAAATAATACACATTTATTTTGAATGTATGTATGACCATACAGTATTCACACAGGGAACATTCTCCTCTTTATATATTCTCACAGGCTTTATGTTGAATTTTGCATAGGCACACATTATTTCACAGTTTAAACTTTAAACAAAAAAACTGGCCAGTTAGTTAAGAGTTGCCCCTTTCTGTAACTAGTTGCCCAAGTCACCAAGTGATATAAGGGTGGACAGTACAGGGGTGCCTGTACCTATAGCTTTAGACTTTAGGCAAAGTCATCATTCACTTGCTACAATTTATCAATATTTTGCCGGCAGTAGAGCAGCAGACAGTAGGCAGGGCCAGAGCAATGGGTTAAAGTGGCAGTAGAGCAGCAGACAGTAGGCAGGGCCAGAGCAATGGGTTAAAGTGGCAGTAGAGCAGCAGACAGTAGGCAGGGCCAGAGCAATGGGTTAAAGTGGCAGTAGAGCAGCAGACAGTAGGCAGGGCCAGAGCAATGGGTTAAAGTGGCAGTAGAGCAGCAGACAGTAGGCAGGGCCAGAGCAATGGGTTAAAGTGGCAGTAGAGCAGCAGACAGTAGGCAGGGCCAGAGCAATGGGTTAAAGTGGCAGTAGAGCAGCAGACAGTAGGCAGGGCCAGAGCAATGGGTTAAAGTGGCAGTAGAGCAGCAGACAGTAGGCAGGGCCAGAGCAATGGGTTAAAGTGGCAGTAGAGCAGCAGACAGTAGGCAGGGCCAGAGCAATGGGTTAAAGTGGCAGTAGAGCAGCAGACAGTAGGCAGGGCCAGAGCAATGGGTTAAAGTGGCAGTAGAGCAGCAGACAGTAGGCAGGGCCAGAGCAATGGGTTAAAGTGGCAGTAGAGCAGCAGACAGTAGGCAGGGCCAGAGCAATGGGTTAAAGTGGCATCAGAGCAGCAGACAGTAGGCAGGGCCAGAGCAATGGGTTAAAGTGGCAGTAGAGCAGCAGACAGTAGGCAGGGCCAGAGCAATGGGTTAAAGTGGCAGTAGAGCAGCAGACAGTAGGCAGGGCCAGAGCAATGGGTTAAAGTGGCAGTAGAGCAGCAGACAGTAGGCAGGGCCAGAGCAATGGGTTAAAGTGGCAGTAGAGCAGCAGACAGTAGGCAGGGCCAGAGCAATGGGTTAAAGTGGCAGTAGAGCAGCAGACAGTAGGCAGGGCCAGAGCAATGGGTTAAAGTGGCAGTAGAGCAGCAGACAGTAGGCAGGGCCAGAGCAATGGGTTAAAGTGGCAGTAGAGCAGCAGACAGTAGGCAGGGCCAGAGCAATGGGTTAAAGTGGCAGTAGAGCAGCAGACAGTAGGCAGGGCCAGAGCAATGGGTTAAAGTGGCAGTAGAGCAGCAGACAGTAGGCAGGGCCAGAGCAATGGGTTAAAGTGGCAGTAGAGCAGCAGACAGTAGGCAGGGCCAGAGCAATGGGTTAAAGTGGCAGTAGAGCAGCAGACAGTAGGCAGGGCCAGAGCAATGGGTTAAAGTGGCATCAGAGCAGCAGACAGTAGGCAGGGCCAGAGCAATGGGTTAAAGTGGCAGTAGAGCAGCAGACAGTAGGCAGGGCCAGAGCAATGGGTTAAAGTGGCAGTAGAGCAGCAGACAGTAGGCAGGGCCAGAGCAATGGGTTAAAGTGGCAGTAGAGCAGCAGACAGTAGGCAGGGCCAGAGCAATGGGTTAAAGTGGCATCAGAGCAGCAGACAGTAGGCAGGGCCAGAGCAATGGGTTAAAGTGGCATCAGGCACAATTTGTTTGATGCTCATTAATATTTCAACATAAGGACCCAAATGTCAGTCGCCCACGACAATAATTAATAGACAAAGTTGTAAATTGCACACTGCAACTAAAGCAATTTATCTAGTCGCAGGCATAGGATTATACCTGCAAATGCACCGAGGTAGTAGCAACTTCAAGCCCTGTTAATACTGTGACTCAATCAACTTGTCCCATCGGACAAGTGTCCTGGACAATGCACTTGTCCGATATTGGTAATTACTTGTCCTGGACAAGCGAACAAACGTTAATGTCTAGCCCTGCTTGGTAAGTATGTGACCAGTGACATCATATCTGTCAACGACAATCATAAGAACAGTCCATGTAGTTCTTGTTTTTGGATGTGGGTCCAAAGAAGAATTATAGTGTTTTATTTTGTAGTGGACGTCTATTGGACAGTTTGAAGTCTGGTCTTTCCCAGTACTAAAACATGAAATATATATATGTGTGGTATGTTTGTAGAAAGCATTTACAACATGTTGAGTGTGGAAAATATTCACGTCAAACCCATAATTGATGTGATTCAAATCAAATTTTTATTACCAGGTACTTGTATCTCTAAAAAAGAAGGTCCAATTGGCTTTAAACTTAGGTAGTGCCAAGGATTTATGAATATAAAGCAACATACCAAGTTTCCTCCAAATAAAATTTGATTATGTAATTTTCCTTTATTTTTCATTAATTTAAATTTAATTTAGACAATTTGTTTCGGAGTGGACATCTGGTTTTGACAAATGAATGTTGTGATATATATATAAAAACACACCAGATGTTATGTTGTGTTGCATGCTACACTACAGAATCAGGGCATTTCTGCTGGCCAATCAAATTCACATCCATACAATTATTTTGAGTACAATCAATGAAAGATGATGATTTCAGAGTGTACATGTTTTGGGTGGACACACTTTTGAAGTGTTGCTAGTCAGTAAGTAGCCATCCCACAAACAGTGTGGTCCTGTATAAAAATGTGCTAAATGCCAGTAGATATTCTGCAGTAATTTATAGACTAGGCTTCACTATATCTGAGTGGACAAAATTGTAGTGATTTTAATCGCCTGGTAAAAAAAAAGTTACATACTACATTGAAAATATAACCCATAGGTGTGCTCACAAGCAACAATAAATGAGCACCGACAGGTGTTTGGTGTGTATTTTGTAATGACAAAAACATTACTTTTTCTGTGAGACTGTCATTTTATCAAAAATTATGCATGTTTAGAGCTCTACAGAAAAAAACCGAAATACACCATACTGATGATGTGTGTTTTCATGGTACTCCATGTGGTACCTAGTAACTGGGTACAAACACTGCTATGCTGTTATCATTTAGTAAGACGGTAATACTTGTTATGTTCAGAAAACCAGCTCGTCAATAATGTGAAAATGTCCTTATATACATTAACTTACACAACATCTTATTTATTACTGCATCGTTTTTAGTCACAATCATTAATCTACATGTACGTGGATCAGTCACACAATATGTGACAGCTTACTGTTCTTCTTGTGGCTATTTTAATTCCAATTCCTGAAATAGAGACAGACTTCTCAGTTGCGTTAGAGACAGACTTCTCTAATTCAGTAATTGGCCCCAACCCTACCACCGACCACAGATATCGAGATGGAGGTTTCCAAAGCCACTGAAGACAAAATTTACACAAACCACTTTCACCAAGAACATAAAGAGACCCTAGACTGGCCACATTAGTATGCGTTTGAAAGCACTTTCCGAAAGAAAAAACCGAGCACATTATCCGAAACCAGCCCAAGTGTTGCAATACATCACATTGAGGAATTAATTATTTTTGCCAAAGAAAGTTCCCCCCAAACCAATAACACACCATGGCAGAGAACCAAACTCACCTTGAGTTTTTGATTCAATTGCTTCGAGAAAAATAAACGTTTTGTAACGTTACGAACATTTCTAGTCTGTGGTGATTGTAGGAAATATGGTTTGAGTAAGAAACTGTTTTCCTCTTCTGCTTTAGAACGAGTGTGATTTCTAGTAACTACAATGGAATTGCTTGACTAATTTTACAGAATGATTTGTAAGTAAATCAATTTTTTTACCAACAAGTATTTTACCAAAACAGTTATCATTTCTAAACATGGTTTAGAATGAAAGCCAGCATTATACATAAATTAAATGATAAACTACACCAACAGGTGTTTCTTAAACTAAAATAGATTTTAAACAAAATACCCCACCAATGATTAGAAATAAATTAAGTTAAACATAATAGCATATTGGTAAAGATTCACAACGTGGCTACTGTTTATTATCTGGTGAATCCTAAATAAAGATAGTGTCCTAGTACAGCATTATATCCCTGGTAAGCAAAAGCCAACTGCTAAATATTTTGTTACCATAAATATATCTGATAAACTTACTCGAGTGATTTATGTAAATAAAACGAATGTTAGTAATTCAGTGTTATCAACCAACAAATTTGAGAAAACGCATTATTTGTTAGTTACCTGCCATGCTGGTGGCCACTGACCAGAATAAGAAGAATCCCACAAAAACAACATTTCCATCAGAATATTTTAACAATGCCCCATGTTTTCCGTCAGCTGAATGGCTTTGCTATGGGTGTGTCACATGATCAGCGTCACATGATCAGCGTCACATGAGAGAAGTAGAGAATGTAAACCATGAGGAAAAATGGTATAGAAAACAAATCAAGAAAGCAATTAATGTCCATCAAGCAAAAGCTGCCCTGGACCAAGACATCAGACAGGAACTCCCACCAGTCTTTCTCCAGATAGTGGCACATGATGCTGGTCATGTGACATGGCCATAGTGAATTTCACTGACAAAGACTGAAATGTTTGGAAGTGAAATTGAAGTTTCTTGTGAGGCAAATAATATCTCGCAGAGTAGATTACTTTTATCGATAACGATAAACTTGTGTGATGTGTTACCTGGGCAACCGTTTGTTCTCCTAGAGGAATGTCGTCAGATCGGAAGGAGACTTTTTGCGAGATTGCACTTGAGTCTGATTCGAGGATGATGCTGAAAGATCATGTCATCAACAAATTGTGTAACATTTACAATTTCTAGAGGCCATGAATATGATCCAGGTGATACATTTATAGGTTGTGAGAAAGGCAACTTTTTTGCAATAACAATAAAAATAAGTTAACTTCTTTTGTGCCTAAATCCTCAGAAACCAAACTCAGATGCGCATCAATACAAAAGGGTTAGTCAATCTCAGAATCGATAAGCCGAATTAACGTCATCAACAGATGGATCGATATGCCAAGGATACATAAGGTCAAAAGGTAAGTTTTTAAAATGAAGGCAAAATTGTGTAATATTTTCAACTGACCTAACACTGAGAGGGAGCATATACCAAAGAGTTGGCACAGCAACAGCAAACATGGATTAGATGCAATGATTATTTCATTCTAAGTACGCATTGTATACCTGGGATGTACTTTGGATTAGTTAGAACGATTGGGTTAATATTATTATTGTTACTAATATATTCCATATACATGGACTAGCCAATTTTTTACGAATGCAATCAATCACTATATATTTGAAAACAATGTGTAAAACAACATAGAATGAATATTTAAGTTAAATTTTATCAATTATCATACCTATTTCTAATACAGGATCTGTTGCGAGTGATTTGTCAAGCACTCTTTTTATATATTCATACAATCGGGTTTCAGTTCAAAAAGCATATACCTACATCTAAAGCTTCTAAACATTATATGAATTTATGATAAACTCACCCATTGTCGCATACTTCGTCAATGGCCAGGAAGATTCCGTCCAAGTTTTCCATTAATGCCCGTTTTTCTACATTCTTGCGCAATATTTGACTGACAGCGTCATAGAAACAGTTGAGAACATTGACCAGAATCAACTGAAACAACAAGAAAACTGTATCTAATTTAACTATCAACGATACACAAAACATGTCAACATACATCCTATAAAATTATGTACTTTATTTTATATGTACTTTACAAGCTATATTTTATACTTTGTGAAGTTAGACACCAGTAGATATCATTATTTGTTGTACACTTCTCTGATATAATCTCCACCCAACAGACTTCATTGACATTGAGCATTCCAAAGATTTATGTATTTTCAGTCTTTCCACTTTAGAAAAATTAGTAGAATAGTAATCATTCTCCTGAAAGCTCCGAGGAGAGCAATTCACTATCTTGACCAGAGTGTCCCTCAAACCCTTAACTTGCTTGCTGGAAGCAGCCATTTTCAACAACATTTTGCCATCTTTACTACAGTTTTGTCATCTTTACTACATAATGCTGGTACAATAAGACGTTGTTTATTGTCACCATGGAGAAATCCTTTCCACATGATATATACATTCATGACAGCAGTGCTATATGTAAAGGGCAATAAAATATTTACGTTAAGAGGAAAAGAATTCAATCACTGAGATAGTACAAACAAATCCATAAGGTGACGCCACACTATGCCACCCTTGTATCATCCAATGTACGGCGTACACAATGACGCCACCACGTGGGTTGCGGGTAAACTAGAACTACTGTGGGTAGCGCCACTGAACTAACCTCGTTCTCCTGAGCACTGCCGATGACGTAGAAGAAGAGGTCGACGTTACTTCGATACACACACGTCAGTCCCTCCAGCATGATGATCTCAGCTGAAACCAGGGCAGTTTACAATATCATACATTTTATTTTGACAATAACATTATAATACATGATTGTCTTTTTAATTGTATTCACAACTAATGTGGAAAAGGAGAGAGCAGAAGTTTAACATTTATGAAGTGCTTTCCCCTTTCAGTTGTTACAGAATATATGAACAGTTATCTACATGATTCGTGCAGTAGCTAGAGCATTGGACTCTCAATCAAGAAAACCCAGGTTCGAATCCTGTGCTGCTGTGTCGACCCTTGGGCAAGTTTTTTCATTTTACATTGCTCCAGTTCACTCAGTTGTATGAATGAGTATCTGGCTATAGACAGTGGTGGACATTTGTGTATGAATAGTCTTTGCACATTAATTGCAGCATGGCTAAATCCTTCCCAGAGAAGTAAAGATGGTGTTTGATTGAACAGGTCTGCCAGGAAGTAAAGTGTAAAGTGCTTTGTGCAGTCCTAAGGACTGGATACTGCGCTGTATAAGAACTTACCTTTTACATGTCAAATTGAATTATTATAACATACTAATGTGAAAACAATAAAACAGGTTTTTTTGGTTTCTTGCGTATTTTCAATATATCAAACCAGCAGTCAATAATATGAGAAAATTTTATCAAGCAGGTGTTTTTTTGAAATAAAAATTGTCTATAACAATAATCATGTACAGTTGGATGTGTACCTGTCTGCATGCGTGTGTTTGTGTATTGGTGCGTGTAAAAATGGGAAAATTGTCTGTATATGTTACTATGCACAGAGATGTGTGTATGTACAATTATGTGTGAATGCAAGAATGCATGGAGCATGTTGATCTATTTTAATGTTTAACAGTATATAAGATATGATATAATGTACACCTGTAAGTATATACTGATACTAGAATTAGGTTTAAATGTTGTATTGACGGTATGCATTTTGACAACATATTCATACACGATGATAAATTAATTAGTCACTCTTTCTTCAAGTTAATTACAATTACGGGACAATTTTTAACGTACTGGAAATCAGAATAAATTAATAGTTTTGTTATTGAAATAAGTAACCTCCTACAATAGGTACCATTTGCTCTGTGAGTCTTGGTGAAAAGACTTTTCTCGAAGGCTTTCTGTTCTTTAGGAGTTGGGTATGTGTCATCATAATACTGTATAAAAAACAACACGAAAATATCATATTTCTGAACCAATGAATGCCGACAGATTCTAACAGAATATAAACCTGTAAACACTGTTCAAATTCAGAGGGCAGCTTGTAGTAACATCAAAGCAGCTTTGTAATATGACAAAATTATCGCAATGTAGTATTTTACATGTACCACATACAATAATAATATACTAACTGACTATTCAAATATCAGAGGACATCGATGTTAAACTGTTATTAGAACAACATGAAACATATATATTAGATATCTGAATAGCATAAAAAATTCATCTCTTGAACATAGTATTTTAGTCACCAATAAAATCATCACACTACACAATCACAATAATTGTTTTAGAGATGTACAGTTCAAAACAAATATTTGTGACTGGTAAATTGTTGTTAATTCAAGATCAGATCATTACAATCAGTTGGAAATTGATGACTAATTATCCTATCTAAACATGCAGCAACACAAGGAGTGCTTTACCTTGGAGATCAACCTGTTGCCATCGTTATCCAAGATCAGGATTGCTTTTACTATATACAGTGAAGGTTCCTGGAAAGAAACAATATATATTTAATATATACATAATGTATGCATTGCAAGCATATATCTGCAATATATATAGTTGTCTGTGCAATACCATAAATATTATACCACATAGCCTATATAATCCCATAGAGAAGGAACAGGACTGATAACTGAAATAAAGGAAAGGTTGGATGGGACAAATCACAGTGGTGCAGACTGGATCAAACTGGAGCACTATTTGAACCTCAATATGAAAGTTTATTTGAATGGAAGTTTATTTGGCGAAGACGCAATATTTTTATAAGGTAAATATGCCTGGGATGATGTGAAATGATTTATTAATGCATAGCTACAATGGCAAAATCAAGGTGGGGCCGGATTCTACACAAGTGCCCCTCAATTTTATCAAGTAAACACGTTGTTTTTGTATGCAGCATTGTGACACATGCGGCAGGAAAGAATGCAGCATTTCAAATTCACTGCATGTTGCATCATTTATATGGAGCCGATGTCCAGATGAATCACTACAATCGATCATCATCGGTTAAATAGCCATTTAAGTTTAACCCAATGATCGATTATGAAATGAAACCAAATCCCCAAGGAAGGTATCAGAAGGTATGAATCTACACAAACATACAGAGGCTGGAATAAGTAGACGTGTACATATACCACCATGGTTTCTGCTGACTCAGTTTCTGCTGCCTTTTGATATTTCACTGGATTTCACATCAGATTCATCAATAATCAGATATGTCAGTCACTGTGAGTAATGGATTTCACATCAGATTCATCAATAATCAGATATGTCAGTCACTGTGAGTAATGGATGTCACTGTGAGTAATGGATGTCGACAAACTTGCAACAAGTCAACGTTACTTGTTTCAAAGACAATCAGGTTTTTGAAACATATCTTGATATCAAATGCAGATCACATAACTACAGTGCGCCATACCAGTGATGCCTGGGTTTAGCCAAAGACCCAACTGCCTGTCTTTATGACTTAAGATCAGGTGACAGGTAATTATAACTGATTTGACTGGTGGAATTTAGAGGGAGCCAGCTGGCCCCTAGATTAACTACCTGGGGGTAATGGTTTCAAGCCTAGAGGCTGGCACTAATGACTAGTTATTATTGCCACAACTGGCAGTGAAACTAATTAAATGGATCAGCATTAATTAAATAAACGGCTCAAATGAAGCAGGTTTGTCATTGAAAAAACTAAACTGGCCAATAATGGCTGTGACTGACAAAAAATAGTTCTAGCTAGCCTGGGTAACAGTGATGTAAACATCCACAAGACCACGATATTTCAATTTATCAGACAGAATTGTAAGCAACTATTCATGCTAATCACTATAGCTGTGTTTCCCCTGCTTAAAATGATGGGCGAGGTGGTAGGGGTGGGTTATGCGAGCACTGCAGACACGAAGCATTGCTAGGGGGGTCTGGGATGCTGCCCCAGAGATTGTTTTTAAACTAGCTTAAAAATTGTGCATTCTGCGGTGTTTTAACCTTTACTCTTGAATATAGAGGGGAAGATATAAAACAACAAGACACTACTTGTAAATGTAGTAATCATGATTGATAAAAGTCGGTAATCATGATTGTTTCATCATGTTGAGGTGTGGTTTCCACTTGACCACTGGTACTAAGTTGAGGCATAGTTTCCACTTGACCACTGGTACTTGGTTGTGGTGATGTTTTTCTTGCCCTAACCCTAGGCCTTGTTACACCGCTGACAGAGTCAGTAAAACAGTAAAAGGTAAGTTCTTGCATAACGCAGTATCCAGTCCTAAGGACTGCTCAAAGCTCTACACTTTACTCCATGGCACATCTGATCAGTCGAACACCATCTCGACATCTCTGGAAAGCATCCAGTGGTATCATCTGAAGACTCTTTCATCATCACCTCTAGAAAATTATAATATCATAATATTATGGTAAATTGGTGGTTTATGTTCCAAAGATTATATTTAATTTGTTGCTAGCATGCTATGCAATTAATTAAACAGTCATTTCTGCAATGCCACAAAAGTATGTTTCTATTAATCGCAAGAACGATCCTCAAATTGTGTCCTTTTTTTTAAACAGTATAAGTTGTTTGGTATATCCCAATCACCAATCAATCACAATACTTTATTGTCCCTTGTAAGGGAAATTCATGTGGAGTGTAGCAGCATATTAAGACATATAAAACAAATGTACATGCAATATACACAATGTAAAAATAAAAAGACTAAAAGTAATAACAGTTATATCGGTTAAATAAATAAATAAATTAATTAAATATGTTAAATAAGTTACAAGTTTTTAAAAAGTTAAGTTAAAGTTAAATCATCTCACAAATCATCTCAGGCTCACTCAGTGTCAGACTGGCAGAGATGGAGGGGAACGAAGGTCAGTTACTCATTCATTAGTCTTATTGACGAGGGGACAAAAGAGTTTCGAGTGCGGTTCAGTTTGCAGTGAGGGAGTTGAAAGCGACGGCCAGAAGGAAGTAGTTTATAGCATGGAAACAGGGGATGTTCGGGGTCTGAGGAGACATTCCTTCCCTTTCTCTCTGCCCGTTGCCTGTATAAATCCTCTAGACTGGTCTGCTTTTTTCCCACCACCTTGCCACTAACCCTGACTGTTCGTGCCAGAGTGTTGCGATGCACGATACTCAGGCCGCCGTACCACACAAGAAACCCAAATGTAATAGAGCTTTCTATGTAGCATCTGTAGAAGGTTTGTAGAACATGTGTGCTGACACTGAGTGACCTGAGCTTGCGTAAGAAATACAGTTTTTGCTGGCACTTTCTGTTAATTATCGCTGTATTTTCACCAAATGTGAGCTTTGCATCTATGATAGTGCCGAGATACTTGTATTCATCTACTCTCCTTACACACTCTCGGTTAATGAATACCGGGTAGTCTCTTGGGAGAAGTAGGATTTTTCCTAAAATCTATTATGAGTTCTTCAGTTTTACGAACGTTCAGGTCTAGGAAATGATTGTCGCACCACAATGTGAAATCAGCTACAGCGCACGCACACACTTGATTAGAGCCGGATAGGTCGACGATAGCTGTGTCATCGCTGTATTTAATGAAATTAACGCTCTCCTGGCTGCTACGACAGTCGTCTGTGTAAAGTGTGAACAGAACAGGGGAGATCACAGAGCCCTGGGGGGCACCAGTGAAAGTGAAGAGTGAGCTCGAAACAGCACCATTATAGCGCACTACTTGCGTATGCTCAGTAAGAAACTGGTTTACCCACAAGATGATGTGTGGGTTCACATGCATATTGACAAGTTTACTCATCATGATGTGTGGCTGGATGGTGTTGAAAGCCGACGAAAAGTCAATAAAGACTATCCTGGCAAACGACTTGGGCTTTTCCAGGTGTGTGTACACATTATGACATAGAGTGAGGACTGCATCATCCACACCTCGATTGTGTTTATACGCAAATTGGAGGGGATCCAGTTGATCCCCAACATGCTCCAGGAGGGGACGAAGTACGAGTCGCTCAAAGCACTTGATGACGATTGAGGTAAGCGCCACTGGGCGGTAGTCGTTGAGAACAGATGGCACAGGTTTCTTGGGGACAGGACATATAACTGACGATTTCCAGGCCGGGGGGATGCGATGCTGCTTCAGAGACCAGTTGAAAAGGATGCTGAACACTGCACCCAGCTGAGCATGGCACTCCTTGAGGACCCGACCACTGACGTTGTCAGGCCCAGTTGCCTTGTGAGGATTAACGTGCTTGAAGATCTTACTGACGTCATCAGGAGTCGTTTCTGGGGTACCATCCTCAGTGAGCCGAGACTCAATATCATCCACCGCTTCCTGACGTTCACGTGAGAAGTCATGCCGGTCAAAACGCCCAAAGAAGGAATTCAAGTCCTCAGCGAACTTGAGACTCTCTTCCGCTGACTCTGAGGTTTGTATGACACGTTTGCCGGACTCAACACCAGACAGAGTTTTTAGTCCCTGCCATGCCCTGCGCATATTGCCGTGTTGGAACAGGCGTTCAATTCTGTCCTTGTATTCTAGTTTAGCGTCCCTGATCTGCTTTTTTAGAGTACACTAGATCCTTTTTGCTTCAGTGCGGTTGTTCGACATGAAAGCTCTCTTCTTCTCGTTGATTATGTTTTTCAGTTCTTTACTCACCCACGGTTTGTTATTTGAGAAGATTTTCACAGTTTTTGTGGGGATAATCATCTCTTCACAAAACTTGATATAGTCTGTGACAACATCAATTACTTCTTCAAGCGAAGAACTGGATTCAATAAAAACATCCCACAAAGTACAGTCAAAACACCCCCTGAGGGCGTCGACCGAGTTCAAGTCCCACGTTTTTACAGTTTTCTGCACTGCTTTCTGTCTCTGCAGTTTAGTTCTATATGCCGGGATCAAATGTACCACATTGTGATCAGCTGTGCCAAGTGCCATCTTCTTCACGGACTTGTACGCGTCCTTAATGTTGCCATAACAGAGATCCAGGGTGTTAGCACTGTTACTACCGCGTGTCTGACACGTCACGTACTGCTGGTAAACAGGCAATGTTTTGTCTAGTCGGCAGTCCAATTTCTGTACAAACATATCAGTGTCTAGCCCAAGTTATTGATAAACCATTAGTATACACGGTTTGGGGCAATACGCGTCTTTTATGAGATGTTAACTTCATTGGTTTATATTTGTAAGTACTTCGCTGAAATCAACTTTCCTAAAAATTTACACAACTTTGTAAGAATATATATTATATATTTAACATAAAGATATCTTACGAATCACATTCTTTATTTTGCTAAAAAAACTGGCATAGAACATTAGTTGAATAGACTTGTGGGCACTTTTGTCGAATCCGGTTTTCACCGTTATAACTTGAGTTTTGCCTAACTTTGACATCTCAGTGAGATAGTTCCATCATTCAACATTATCGTAGGCATATTTACCTTTAAGAATATTGCCTTTTATGCCCATTTGAGGCGTAAATAGCGCCCTGGTTTGTATCAATATACGCTGCTATATCGCTGATTTTACGCGAGCTGTGTGGTAACGCACGGCCGCAGACTAGTGCAAACCAGGTTGCTGTTTGGGCTTCAAAAAGGTCCGGATTCGATACAAGTGCCAACTAGTGAATAGGATGCACGGTTTTTATTTGGGCTTAAAAAGGGTTCGGATTCAACACACACTTGTGCCAACTAGTGACGTAAAGCAATCAGCCTGCACGATTTTTATTCCAGTCCCACCACCGTCATAAACCAGAAATTCAACATCAGCTACACCAGCATTCTGATTTAATGTGGGCACATCCTATGATAGTAAAATAGAGCACAAAAGACATCTTAGTTCAGCTACCGTTTTCTTCGGGTTTTTTTTTCTGCAAGTTCCACATGTATGTCTCCCAAATGTAGTTACCGTTTGGGCGCCATGTTACATGAATGTCTAGATTTATAGTATGTCGAAACTCCACAAGGTGTCATCATTGGTGACACCGGGGTTCACGTGATTGGACAAATGACAAGTGATGTCATTCACATTTTCCAATGGAGTTCATTCCAAGAGGTAAATCGTAACCGACCCTGAGCGATGATGTTGCTACAAATCTGCGATTTTGCAGGAATGCACTTTTAAGGTCAAAAGAGCAACCAGGTTTAGATCAACACATCTGTAGTAACGCACGGCTACAGCCAACCGGGTCGCTCTTTCTGCCTCAAAAGTGTGCTAATGCGCAATATTTTGTACGAAGTGGCTAGCTCTCCAGATCCGTAAGCGTAATTTCTCAGGTATTGGTCCGGCACTTTTCCGCAATGTATGCGCAGTAAGCGTGTGAGCATCTACCTTTTCTTCCTTTTCGATCCGTTAATGGCAACGGCCATGTCTTGTAAGGTTGCTGTCGGGGACGCATTTAGTAGTCATTGTGATTTAGAACTTTTGGCCTATAATATACGACGTTTATTTTACGAATGTTATTAACTTGGAATGATTTTGGTCAAATTTTGGATTCTTGCTTATCTTACCAAAGACTTTCACCAAACTGATTTATTCAAAAATCTGAGGGCAACAAATTTCAGGAACTTTTGTTGCGTTCACAAGGAATCACCCATATAGCGAATTATCTTGCGGTGTCCTCTTAGTAGTAGCAGAGCCACTGTTACTGTTAATTATATAGTCATCGCCGGAGCTATAGCCAAATCATACGGCGTCCAGCAGGCAGTGCTGGAACTGTAGTCGGTTTATACGTTTTCCGGCAGTCTGCCGGAGCTACAATCACTGTCAGGTAGGCGGCACTGTTGCTATTGTTTACCGGTAGTTTCGCATTGCACAAATGAAGTGCTGGAGCTATAGCTACTTTACAGTATGTCCGGGTCCGGACCAATAGCAACGGCCTATTTTGTAACACAAACATGCCTGGCGTTGTGGAATGCAGGAACTAATGCACTAAGATATCAAATTTAGGCAAAATGTAGTTATGACGAAATTGAGATGGGTCCCGATACTAAACAAGTGCCAGATATCCTAATAGTAATATATCGATATCTTGCAAAAAGATTTCTTAGGCGCAAACTGAGTAGTGAGTACACCGCTGTGTGTTTGTTACTTATGTACATCTCTGGTCCTGCCACCTGGAGGACGATAGATACATCACTCGTCAGTCGTCAGAAAACTCGGTGCTCATCCAAACCAAATTTACTACTAAAATCAACATAAGTTTAATCAACTACTCCAACAGATCTGGGTAAATGACTAAGTTAGATGACATATAAATAAACCACAATGACCGTAAATGATACGTACAGGTACTGACGTATCCATAGCTGAGATCAAGTCGATCGTTCGGCGTTTTCGACGTGGAACCGCTACCGGAAGTTACATTCTAAAACCGACCAGCTGTCATTTGCAATGCTTCGTTATCATTGGTTGACAAATATTTGAATATTGCTTAATTTAAATATTTTAGGTTTGCCTAAGCAGTACAAAACATATATTTCGTTTCCTAAAATTATGCAGCAAAGTGACTACTTGTTATTTCCAATTGCTACGATGACCACAAAAATAATATAATTTACCGTACAGTGCAAAATAAAAGAACATGTACAAAACAAATGTACTAGCTGCCCTATTCACAAAATAAATTAATAGGCACGACGATATAATTTTATTATGTTATTAATTTATGCTATACTGCTATCAAACTTATTCACAGCTAATTATGTGATATAGATTCAAAGCCAGTAACCATATAATATGCAGACAGAAATGGACTAACGAGACAAGATTACATTGGGATGCGCTTAATTTGCCCCACATGACAACATTGGCAAAATATGTAGGACTGTCCATATAAGCGGATCCAGGAGGGCTTGTGGGCATGTGTCCCTTAGATGTTTGTAATTTGGCGTGGCCATAGACCTTTTTAATGGGCCCCACCTAGGCCCGTGCATGGAAATTTGCCCCGTTCGGATTACAATAAGCTGAAGTTACGCCGCGGCGAAAAAAATTCATAAACACCCCCTTCCTTCTTCCGATGTTATAGTCGAGCTAGCCGAGCCAGCGTAGAAGTTGAAGAAGAGCTGACGATACGACGACGCCACGGCGAAACAATTTCAACAGCACGTCCACCACCCCCGCGGTCTTCCGGTGTCACGAATATTGCAACAGCGCGACAGTGGATGTGTGCTGAATAAAGGTCCATTTCAGAGCACCGAATATGAATGTGCGTCGCCCGCTAATGGAGGTTTTTTGTGCCCGCCTAGAATATCCTCTCTGGGTCTATCCAAACTGTTACTTGCATGTTTTGTTGTTCTCTTCTCGTTTCCATGTCTGTCAGGGGTGAGGCCGCGGGGTTGCCTCGATTCTGATCGACTTTGCTTTCTTTTCTTTATTTCTTCCCTCACATATCTTGCAATGCTGCCTCCACCAACAGTCTCCATGCACTCTCCTCTATCGTTCGCTCTCATACTCCATTTCTCTGAATGTCCTTTTACAAACCCTTGATCCAAATCTCTCTATGTATAGAAAGATCTGTGTATACACAATTTTCCCATTGCAGTACGTATACGTCTAATGTCGTCCTCGCCCTTTTCTCTTGCCTTCATTAATGTTGTTCTTTTTTTTATAGTTACTCCAGTTCTGTAATACGAAAACTATTTATATAAGATAAATGTTTATGTCAGTTCGGTAACTGTTTCTGCCTTAGTGGAAAATAAGTATACTTATTTCGCCGAACACAATAGGAACACATCGTTTTAATAACAAACCTGGACAAACTCTTCCATAAGATATTCATATTCTAAATATCTACCATATATCTAATCATATTTATGCAGACAAATTGTTCGAAACGTTGTTTTGAGTGTAGTATAATTACAATTTAAAAACGGTGAAATTGCATTGCCGCGAAGACACGTTAGCGCAAAAGGTTGTGTTACGTACAGTTATTATTATATGCTAGTTACGTAATGTTGGTTTTAATTTTTGTAGTTTATCATGCAGATCGATGTTCCATGTCATATTATTAATCATATGTATTTTACCAACCACATTATTCATAGCTTAGTTTGTCAAAAACAACTTTTTTGTTTGGCAACGTCTTTACTGTGGAGCGCTCCTTTGACCGCGCCTCGGTTTCGCTGTTCCAATGGTAAATATAGGCGGTAGCACAAGATGTTAGTACGACGACTTTTGACGTACGGCGAAATTGACGTACACAACTGTATATATCAAATCATCTTTGTTGTGTCCGTTCTGAAACGCATTTTTATTTGTGTATTTTAAATACTGCCCATGTAACGTTGATTTTTATTATTACTAATTGAATTGAAATGATTAGTCGAAACGTGCAAATAGAGCGAAACGTTCCAATCAGCTTTATTTTCTAACGTGCGTACATTCTACCGCTTATAATTATCACGCACGTGCGCACGGATGCGCATGCGCGATTTATCAAGTAAGCGCCTGGACATATCATGTGAAAATACGGTAACAAGTGCGCTCTGCATGTTGACCTATTTATTTTGCATCCACCATGGCGGTCCAGAGGAAGAAAGACGGTGGACCAAATATTAAATTTTTTGAATCACAAGAAACTATCGCACAATTTGATTCAGTAAAGTCATGGCTACAAAGGAACTGCAAAAAGGTATGTGCTCGGATGTTTCCTACTTCTTCTCTACACGTGTTTACAGCCAAAAAAACTGCGTCGGCGTTAGACGAGCCGGGCGGTAAAACAATTTGGAGAGCATTTCTTTGTCTAAATTGTTGCTTAAACACGGTTCTTCTTTCATCCGAAACGTTGAATTACTGCGGCGACGAAACGGACACAATTGTTCGTCATTAATCTTATAATAAATCCGTCAAACAATATACAGTTGTCACAAAACTCGTCATTTTGTGTATGAAAGTAGAACGGAATAAATCCAGACATTCGCTAATAGGGGGCGCTGCTGTCGCATTATTGTTGGTTTTAGTTATTTTATGGGTATATTTTGTATTTTCATTATGTATGAGAATGTTTATATTGTGCATAACACATGGATATTATTTACGAAAAATTAACAAACCAACAGGTATACATCTGGCTGTAATTTCAACCTGTTGAATGTCATTGGTGACTTACAATGCAACTCAAAATTCAAATATATAATTTGTTATACACTTATTTTGGACAATGCAATCTACTATAAACAAACTCATCAGTTATCAAGTACACTCTCAATAAATACCAAGCATAACATAACATGTGGCTTGTGTAACCCTAATCCTTCCAATAATTATATAACATTTTTGTTTAGGAATACTTAATTATAATTAACAAATTAAAATTAAATAGGCCCTACACAACCAACTGGTCCATGTAGCTATTGGTATTAAATTTAAGATAACTATAGTCTTGTTGAATTTAATACCTTTTTAGGAGACCATGCAATAATAATAATAATTGCTTTATTCACAGACTCCATGCAACATACAAGTACATTATCATGGTTTTATAGTTGTGTTATAAACAATAGTTACAATGTACAGAATGAAAAATCACCCGTCAACAAAATGTATATACAGGGAATTGAACCAGTATTTTCATATTCTTGACATGTATTTCACGTCACTATTAATAATGTTACAAATCAGTATGTTTTTTGAGAACTGCAGTTGGCATATAAACCTATATGTCAAATTTCTAATAACAGCAGCACAGTTAGGTAAATTATTGTTAACAAACATTTCACTAGCACTACAGTATCTGTCATAACCTAACACCATTCGAAATATGTTGTTGTAAGAGACATACAATTTCCTGATTGCATAGTTATGAAAATTCCACCATAGATGGGCAGTATACATAGGTAAGCAAAAAGTAGTAAACAGTGTCTTCTTTATATCATTTGAACACATATGAAATTTTCTTATGATCATGTTGCCTTGTGCATACAACTAGTGACATTGTCTAGATATATCATTGTCATCTAGCATACTATTTGAAATGATATGGCCCAAATATTTTACAGATTCTACCTCACACAGTTTGTCATTACCAAGCATAAAACTTGGAAATTTAACATTCTTACAGCTCTAAGTCTAACTCCATTATTTACATAAATACTGTCAGACACATGACTACCCCATCTTACACACATCTGTTGGTTCGCATACCAAAACACTAGAATTCTAACAATGTAACCAGGAACATCTCTGTCTATTAGCTTTTTAAAAAGTACACTGGTTTACACGGTAAAAAGCCTTAGATGCATCAAGAAAACACATAAACAAACAGCTATTTAATGCTTGCTATTTAGCAATAACATCTTTTAGTACATAAATGCACAGGTCAGTGCCATGCTTCTTTTTAAAACCTAACTGGTTGTCACTGGTTGTTAAAAAGTCATCCATTCTGCACAGCAAGATTTTTTTAACTTTAGACATAACACTTGCCAGTGCTGTTGGCCTGTAGTTGTTTTTACTGTTTATCTTGCCGGTTTTATCCTTGATTATGGGCACTAATATAACAGAAATCATAGAACTTGGCAGTACGCCATGCACCAACAGACCTGTGAAGCACATTGACAGTAAAGGCAGTATGCGTTCACTGCAGTACTTCAGGTGTTCTGCATACACACCATCAAGGCCACAACTCTTGTTACAGTCAAGGTTTCTTATAGCATCCTGCTGCTGCTCTCATAACTAACATCAAATGTTAGGGTTTTGGCACTACTGTTATTTACACAATTAAACAAGTCATGAAAGTGTTGAATCCACATATTCAAAATAGCTTCTTCACAACTGTTACCATTTATATTAGTTGGCAAGGGGATTTTACTATTGTTAATAGTTTTGATCTCCTTCCCAAATTTATCATTTGTATGGTTACCCATCTTCTTGGCAAGGGTTTCACGCCTCAACTAATTTTCATGTTTTTTAATAAACATTATTGCATATTTGCATCTAGCATCAGCTTTCCTTTTTAACTAAAAACAGGACCTTGTTTAGGTTTACCTATACTGTCCCATAGTTGGAAAGCTTCATTAGTAGCTTTATGGATATCTGCCACATAATCAGTCCACCCAGGCCGACGTGTATAGTTTCCTCGTTTGTGAGTAGACAAACAGCCACAAGCATCAGTTAAACACCTGGTCACATTATCATACATGTTATTAAGTGCTTTGTGATGAATACTATTCTTCAAACATATATTACTTAAACGTTGTCATAGGGTTGCTAAAATACATAAGCAATGGAGAATGTCACAGCGTACAGTCCACTTTTGTGACATTATATACCACACCATAGTCCAGGTATGGGTGTGCAACCACATCGGTGTGGTTGAGGTGCATTGTTAGACTCCACTAGAACAGAATACCTGATTCATGGCCCAGCAATCATAGGAGAAATTCCTACTATAGAAAACCATTGCCAGTGCTTCATGTTTGAAAAAACCAAGCGAGTGATTTATCGTTCGCCTGGTTTTTTTAAACCTGCCAAATAATTTAGCGTCAGCGATTTATGAGTTTTATTTTTATCCGCTAGGTGGCATTCTGTATGTCCGTCTAGTGACGCCACTGCCCAATCATGCCAAAACGCAATCGAGGCTAGCCATGCCATAACGGTATCCCTTACGCAAGATTAATTCGATCGGTTCAATTTGGGACAAGTGTTGGCACAGATTAAAAAGTTGCATGCTGATAAAACATTTGCGACAAGAAGTACTAGTGATGGTGTTACAGAAAATGACAGCAGTGTAACGACGCTGATGATTAAGTTGTTTTGTTTATGGGACAGGCGCTAGCTCTCGACAACTCGACTACCGCCTCTCACCCATAACCCAAACAGAGATCGTGCCAATGCTAGTTTAAGTGATAAGAACAAACTTTCTTTCAAGCAAATGGGTGTATATTTTGCCACTAGATGGCACCACATGCAGCAGGTCTGGTGGTGTGAGTGATAATGGCAATTAGTGCGAGCGATAAATCCCTAGATGAGCGATTAGAGCAAGCAGTAGGGAGCGAGAGCGATCGCTCGCCTAAAAAATAATGCATTGCATCATGCTCTACACATACATAGGTGATCTAACCCTGTGTAATGCAGTTGTTGTTTTGGTCTTGCTTAAGCAATTGTAAATTAATCTATGTTTTCTTGTTGTAGTACATCCAAGCGGAGCCACCGACCAACAAGAGTCTTTCGCATCTTGTTATTCAATTACTACAGTTCCAGGAAGAAGCGTTTGGAAAGAGCGTCAGCAAGCCTGCTCTCAGCAAATTGCCTGTATGTTCTCATTCTTCTATACATTTCTCCATGAATCGGATAATAGTTCTGAATTATAATAACAAAATAGCTGTGAGACAAAACAAACCAATACCAGGCAATTCCATCGTTACATGTGTTACATTCAGACAACATTTGTATTATCTTTAAACCTCTGCAGATCTGTTATAATGTATTGCTAACTGTTTTTATTGTGATCGTTTTAAGAGGCAAGTTAATGCTTATCTGAAATGTGTGAGTTGTCATTCATAAGCAAAACAAACTTATAATAAATTTGTTAGTTTGGTTTAGTTTGCATTTGCTTGTAGAAATGAACATAGCAACTTCAAGAATAATCCCAACATGTGTAACATTTCAGTGTGACAAGTATCTGTTATGTCTGAGTAAAGTGTGTCTTATATTTTAACGTTGCTATTCATTCCACTTGACAGTTTTTCATTTCGTTTTTCTGCAGATGAAATGTTTCCTTGACTTCAAGCCAAATGGAGGTCTCTGTCACATTCTGGCTGCAGTGTTCAAGTTCAAAAATGAACAGGGATGGTATGACCTATCTGTCACTTCAAATGGTGTCTTAAAAATAACAACAATATGATTAAAAGCAGACTGGCTATTTTGTTAAAATAACTGTTTTTTATCTTTCATCCTTTTGTCTACATGTATGACAGACATTAATGCAATTTTTGTAAATAGATCATTTGAAATTAAGACGCTAAAACAGTATGTGGACATGTTCAATACTGGGCCATAGATTCAAGACAAGCATCACAAAATAAAAGTGCAAAAAAACACCCGTAATATGTTTCCTAGTAAAGCTTAGAGCCTTAGACATGTGTCAAATTAATGGTAATGACACCACAAAATATTTTTACTTGTTTTTTTAAACTGTATTTTGCTCTCGGATCATGTAGGTTGCTTGGTTTCCATTAAATATAATTTACTTAGTACTAAAATAACTTATGCTGATGAAATTTGTGTGTGTGTCAGCACTTTTTTAGAAAGGATTGGTGGACACCATAACTTACGCAGTTTCAGTCTGTATCAATTATCCATGCTACCAAGAAGAGAGAGTAAGGCAATTCATTTTCTTTTTCAAGTTCTCACTTTTGTAGCTTCCGTATCAAAATAACCACACAGCTTCACCACCAGTTTTATACTTTTATGATGTATTTTCCTCTGCACACCAGGCGGCGCTTTGACTTCCAGTCGCCATCTCGCGTCGATCGCAATGTGGAGATGTTCATGCAGATCGAACGGTCGCTGGTTCAGAACAGCTGTCTGGTGCGGCCAGTGATCTTCCTGCATCAAGAGGTGGAGAAGATCCTCATTGCCAAGTTGAAGGACATTGTGAAGAGGCATCAGGGTACCATTGTTGACAAGCCGGCAGACGCCACCCACATTGTGTATCGCCTGCCAGCATCTGCCAGGGAGGAAGGTATATTCACACCGTCATCTCGGCTGTAATACTATTGCATGCCAAATAAGTCTACATGTACGGCTATTTATTTGGACTAAAAATGGCAGCCTATACCGTCTTATTTGGGTCTGTGCCATTATTTAATATTGGCAGTTCCTCCTAATATTAGCGTCTATATAGATAAACCCGGGTTTATTACGTTTTGATACAGTAGGCCCATGCTGGTGAAATGTAGATATTTCCACCATATACTATTTGGGTCTGTACTCTTATTTTTATTCTGAGAATTGTCTACCCTATACTGTTATTCCAACCTGTATTGTTATTATAAATCCGAGACATTTCCACCCTGTACTGTACTGCTGTTATTTTGACCTGTACACGTATTTGGTATGCGATAGTAGCTCGTTGGTTGGAATGTCGGACTATCGGTCAAAAGGCCCAGGATTCGAACACACCTAATGTTTTAAAGCTCGAGCAACTGTGTTTGGTCTTTCTATCTGGTGTCTATGCCAGGGACAGTAAGAGATCCACATGGCGCAATTAGTCAAATAATTTTTAATGCGCGCAAGACGTTAGTTACCTTGCAGAGGGTTTCACCTGTGTACCAAACAAGGTTCATCAGTTCATGTGAATGACAAACACTGTGGTTGTTCTCGTCTTGATCGATCAGTGTTTTCATATTCAGACGGCTTCTTTTTAATAACAAATGAATGGTCGTGAAGAATGTTGAGTAATCTGACATGAGGTAAACCTGTAACATGTTGCGGACTCACAAGAGTGCTGTTTGTTTTTAAAATTGTATATGTAATGTGGTGTAGTGTAGAGATTAGAACATTGGACTCTCAAAAGAGAAAATCCGGTTCAGATTCTCTTGCTGCAGCTTTGAAACTTGGGCAAATTCATTCTTTTCCCCCAGCACACTAAACTGTAGGCAGTGGTGGATATATGTGAGCGGGCCTGCGTGTTTCATGAGATGGTGGTCGATTGATCAGGTCTGCCAGGAAGTAAAGTGTAAAGCACTTTGAGTAGTTGTAAGTACTGGATACTGTGCTTTATAAAAAAACTAACCTTTATGTTACAGACGAGTGGCTGCGTCCGGTGTTGAAACGAGACAGGAACATCCTCATCCACTGGTGGTACTACCCAGACAGGTGTGTGTCTAGTACAGTAGTGCTAGACTACTAGTTGTTTACTACAGTGTCTAGTACAGTAGTACTAGACTACTAGTTGTTTACTACAGTGTCTAGTACAGTAGTACTAGACTACTAGTTTTGTCTAGTACAGTAATACTAGACTACTAGTTGTCTACTACAGTGTCTAGTACAGCAGTACTAGACTACTAGTTGTCTACTACAGTGTCTAGTACAGTAGTACTAGACTACTAGTTGTCTACTACAGTGTCTAGTACAGTAGTACTAGACTACTAGTTATCTGCTGCAGTGTCTAGTACAGTAGTACTAGACTACTAGTTTTGTCTAGTACAGTAATACTAGACTACTAGTTGTCTACTACAGTGTCTAGTACAGTAGTACTAGACTACTAGTTGTCTACTACAGTGTCTAGTACAGCAGTACTAGACTACTAGTTGTCTACTACAGTGTCTAGTACAGTAGTACTAGACTACTAGTTGTCTACTACAGTGTCTAGTACAGTAGTACTAGACTACTAGTTGTCTACTACAGTGTCTAGTACAGTAGTACTAGACTACTAGTTGTCTACTACAGTGTCTAGTAAAGTAGTAATAGACTACTAGTTGTCTACTACAGTGTCTAGTACAGTAGTACTAGACTACTAGTTGTCTACTAGTGTCTAGCACTAATGATGATGTTGTAGAACACGTAGCAGGTCTAGTGAAGCGGGCAGAATTGTTCTTTCACATAGTGTATGATACGTACAGAGAAGTGAAGTAGATACATAGTCATTAAAACTTACTGACATTTGTAATATTGCCAAAAATGTAAATATTCATAATTTCATTGTGACTTTGTTTGACCTTAGCTGCACACTAACCATGCCAGATAACAGCCCCACATCGTATCTCATTTTGACGGGGAGATAATGAACTTTTTTGTATCTGTAATGTTTGCGTTGTGTCTGCAGCTACGACACCTGGATGGAGGACATGGAAGTAGACGCAGACCCTGAACCCGTCGTAGAACCCAGCGGGCCCTGGGAGGTAGGAACATCCTCGTGCACCAGGGGGCGCTGCTGATTACATCAGTCTCGGCACCCCCTGGCAGAGTGCTTTGCGAAACACTGAAGTTAAGCTCAGCCAATGATATCATTTGCCAGAGAGTTTGGTTTGTTTTCATTTCAGACAACAAGTTTACCCGTCTTATGTGTAATGTTCGAGAAGTAGAAGTAATTATTTTAAAACACAATACCACTCAGCCTCTTGTGAGAATGTTGGGATTCCATGAAGTCGCTGGCTTCTTGTTAGAAATGGGGTGGGGCGGGTGTCTGCACTGTTCTCACAGGTGGTACAGTCGTGACCAGTGAAGTCAATTACTAGTTTGATCACGTGATTTCCGTACATTGTATAGGATATTTGCGAGGGGTAGTGTATGTAGTCAATATCCCTGGCTTACAAGGGTGGATAGGAAGACCATATAACGATTAACATCAAGTTAATAATTCTAGTCATAGTTAATCTCAAGAGTAGTCCTATCCAATGTAAGGTTGACAGTAACGAAGTGGCATGAGGCAATGACAAAACATCCGTTTATGTAAATCTTTGTGTAAAGTATTTCGGCATAAACCAGCAGTTTCGAGGATCGATCAAACCATGTAATCTTGCTGCAAAGCCTCTGTCTGGTATATTTGCCAAGTATGGAAGTAAACTATCCTACACAAGAGTTTCATGTGTAACCTATCTGTGACATACTAACTCTAGGGAAGGAAAATAAATAAATCAGTGTAACTTAAGAGTTTCAGCATCTTAGCAGCCATAGCCGATAGCATTTTGAACTGGTTGAATCAACACAACACAAAACATGAACATTTTAACAGGAATTGTTTTAGTTTATTTATTGATGCTATTTTTACCAATTCTTTGTTCAGTTCTAACTTTTAAAATGTCATCTATTTAATAATTAATTTGTTTAGCAGTTTCACATAATTTTACCTGTACATTTATGTTTTAAATTCACAACCTTTAGGAAGGAATACAATTTTTTTATTTTATTAGGTTATCATGAATAAAGAATATTTATTATTATTGTATGGTAATTTAAGCTGTTTTCACCTCTTCAGTTACACGCGCGATGGCTGTTTGACCTGGAAGAGTTTAACGAATGGATGAACGAAGAAGACTATCTGATGGGGGACGATACCGCAGTGAGTTTGTAACAACAGCATCATAGAGGGCATACCTTAGTCGCATTTATTCATGGACCAAACATGGTGATATCAAGTAATCAAATCCATTATGTAATCTTTCAGCCTTCCATTTTCTCAAAACATGTTTCTTAAAATTTCTGCATCTGAAAAAAGGATACATCTGGATGTAATTACACCATCCAAATAAGGTTTTAAATGTTGCACCCAGCATAATCAACTCACCACAATGACCAGTCACATTAAAAAAATAAACAGTGAAAGATAAACTAGTATTTGTTGCCTCCAATTTTTTTTTGGGCACATTACAACAAAATTATTTTAAAAACACATTTTAACCAATGCAATGGTCATTATTTATGCAGTAAAATGTATAATGAACATGGATTTTCAAGAATTATAATTATGTATGTATTCACTGAAGAATGGCAGTGTTTCCAAATTTGCCAATATTTGCCCAAAATGGATGACCGTTTATTACCACAAAAACAGCGGTCTGGCTGAAAACAATTCAATATATTCTTTACTTAGTAAGACCTATACTGTACGTTGAGCAGAACAAAATTGGACTATTTGTGTAAATTGAAAAAATAATCCTATCTGAAATGATTACCAAACAACTGTTGCGTTGCAGTCAGACGCCAGTGCAGCCAAGAAAGGTGGTCGTCAGAAAGCAGCATCTCGCGTCGTCAAGCTCAGCGTGGATGATGTGAGTTTACCTTTCCTGTGAAACAAAGTCTAACTACAGCCTAAATTAGCTCTGTAAAGAGTTGAGAATCCATCATACATACCTGCCTATATTTGAGTTGTGCAGGCAGAATAAGATTTTTACCAGGCCAAAAATGTTACGGTATATACATGCACACATACAGTCCAAACCCGCATGCGCGCATGTGTTATTATATATAATGCCTATGTGTACAATAACATATATACAAATGTGACACAAAGTCTAAATTACTGAGAGTTAATAACATATATTAAAATAAAATAAAAATTTCTTCTAATTTCCACTAGTCCAAAATTAACTTGGCCTGTCCAGAAAATGGGTTTCTAGATAAAGCTATGGTGTCCTGTTGTAGATTGTGCCAGTGACTGACTCGACCGACCGGCGGGGAAGAGATAAGAAGGCGAAGCGTCGGCGCTCCCCTTCTCCCCCTGTGTCTGAGCGCAAGAAAAGGAAGAGGTAGGGACCTCATAGGGTTCTTTTGAAGCGGTAGGGACTTCATAGAGTTCTTTTGAAGAGGTAGGGACCTTATAGGGTTCTTTTGAAAAGGTAGGGACCTCTTAGGGTTCTTTTGAAAAGGTAGGGACCTCATAGGGTTCTTTTGAAAAGGTAGGGAACTCATAGGGTTCTTTTGAAAAGGTAGGGACCTCATAGGGTTCTTTTGAAGAGGTAAGGGACCTTATAGGGTTCTTTTGAAGAGGTAAGGGACCTCATAGGGTTCTTTTGAAGAGGTAAGGGACCTTATAGGGTTCTTTTGAAGAGGTAAGGGACCTCATAGGGTTCTTTTGAAGAGGTAGAGACCTCATAGGGTTCTTTTGAAGAGGTAGGGACCTCATAGGGTTCTTTTGTGTGAATTTCCCACAACAAATCTTGATTTGCTCTCGATGATTACAGAATTTTAACATTGTATGCATTTCAGTGCCTTGTCGGCATTATCATGTCTTTGTTTGTCTACTCTAAACTGTAGCTACCAGAAAACAGCCATGTAACAAATATGCCAAAACTCTGTTAATAATGAACAGATCATAACCACATTTGGAGTACTAATTGGAATGGGACATGACATGTGGACTATGGGCTCATTTGCTTGTGACCATGACAATGAACGCTTCAAACGAGACGGATTTTCACATTCTTGACAATTATTCTGAGCTAACAACCGTATGTGTGATCATGCAATTGTCTTTGGATAGTCTTTAGTTTTAGCATTTTTCAAGACACTCTGAAAAATGCTCAAACCTAATGTCCCATCTCACAACAGTCAATGTAGTCAAACTTCCTTGCCCAAAACCACCTTATCTGACAGAGGGGCCTTCTAGCTAATGATTCTTCACAATTGCATGATGTTTGATAACAATTGTTAGCTCAGAATAATTTTCAAGGATGCATGCCCCTCTGTCACATTAGAAGTGTTCTTTGTCATGGTAATACACAAGCAAATGAGCCCATATTCCACATTTCATATATTATTCATTTAACTAATTAGTACTCCAAATTTTGCTAAGATATGTACAGTATTAACAGAGATTTGGCATATTTGTTATATGGTCGTTTTTGGGTAGTGGCTACCCTTAAGTCGGTGATTGAAGCTATTCTGGGTACAATAACTGATGGGTTATTATTAATATTATCCAGTTTTAAAACAAGCTTTTTTGTAATACGGCCGAGTCGGGCTGAGTTAATGTACAATATCCTTTGATATTCAACAATGTCCCATTTTCTCACGTTCAGCACAATAGACTTCCCGTTACAAATTATTACACCTGCTAATTCCGGGTAGAGGAACGCACTAGCTCCCTTTAAACAGAAATCTCATTGGTATTACAAGTAGAACAGATACAGTATTATCAGTGACGTTTCACCCTTTCTTCTCCAGCACCCGTACTTCGGCTGTGAACTCGTCTAAGCAGCGGAGGTCGGCCGCAGTCAGGGATGAGGAGGAGGAAGATCTCACTAAGGACATGGAGGACCCTACTCCGGAACCCAACATCCAGGAGGTCAACATCCCTAAACCAAGTAGGTTATCACCCTCTCAAACCAAACATCCAGGAGGTCAACATCCTTAAACCAAGTAGGTTATCACCTTCTTGAACCCAACATCCAGGAGGTCAACTTCCCTAAACCAAGTAGGTTATCACCCTCTCAAACCCAACATTCAGGCGGTCAACATCCCTAAACCAAGTAGGTTATCACCCTCTCGAACCCAACATCCAAGAGGTCAACATCCCTAAACCAAGTAGGTTATCACCCTCTCGAGCCCAACATCCAGGAGGTCAACATCCCTAAACCAAGTAGGTTATCACCCTCTCAAACCAAACATCCAGGAGGTCAACATCCCTAAACCAAGTAGGTTATCACCCTCTCGAACTCAACAACCCTAAACCAAGTAAGTTATCACCCTCTTGAACCCAACATCCAGGAGGTCATCATCCCTAAACCAAGTAGGTTATCACCCTCTTGAACCTAACATGTCAAATATAACTTGCACAACATCAAACCAGTCAAGAATAATACATGCAGTCACAGTTTCAGAGTTCAAAGGTCATTTCTCCTAAAAGTCAATTTGTGAGTGGTGGAAATGATCACAAATAACATTGGATATCTGAAAATAGTATATTTTAATATTTATATACATGTATCAGGTGGTTACTAAAAAATATGTTTAAAAGAGCATCGGAGACATATACATCATAGCAATGCAACAGTGGCTTAATTTGTATTGTAGGCGATTTGACCTGTTGCGTGACCTGACCGATATTCCCACATAAGTCAAACTTGATTCCGTGTATTTGAAACTGTATTTTCTGTCATCTTTGCAAGCGTTCGGTGCGAAGACACACAAAGACACAGAGTTGCAGCCAATCAAAGGAGGAACGTTGATGGACGTAGACGAGGACGACGAGGCCAGGGTAAGAACATTTACTTGGGGATCATCTCAGAACGTCAGTTTCCGATATCAGATGAAATAATTTTCATCTCGCCTCAGCCCCCCCGACGAAAGTTGGCATAAAAAGCATGATGATTCTTTATATTAACAGGATCCGTACAAAGCATAAAATATTGATGTCTGGAGATGATCCTTTATTAGTCCGCTTCATACCCATTGCCACATAGGGCAGAAACAAGAAACCTCCACATCAGCCTCTTTTGCAGCCTGGCCCCAGCTTAGATGTTTTTCTCCAGGCGTCATTGTTTTCTTTTACCTTCTCCATCTTAGCCCTACCTTTGAGATGGCAACTTAGTGTTGTTGATGGTTAGAGATAAATTTTGTAAGTAAAACCCACTGTCACTACCATAATGACTTCGGACACTTTGTTTTCGAATATCCTAAAATCTATGTTGAGATAAATTATTACTTTTAACATTTGATTGAATTTTGCATTTTTAAACAACCTGACTAAGATCTTGTAATCAGGAAACCAGACATCCTTTACTTATTTACTATTATAAACTTATGTATTTTTGATACCTGTTTGAAAGTTCCAATTTATGGATTTTACCGTAAATATATATTTGTATTCGTTATAACATGTTTGGGCATAACAATATAATAACAACACTAACACAATCCTCTTGCTTTCTCCCTCGTACCGCTGTCGATGATTAGGAGGCATCTAGTGCCGTAGCGACAGCAGGAACGACAGAAGAAGAGAAGAAGGAGGAGGAATACGCAACGGAGCAAACCCATCACATCGTCATTCCGAGCTACACCGCCTGGTTCGACTACAACGGCATCCACGCCATCGAGAGGCGTGGATTGCCAGAGTTCTTCAACGACAAAAACAAGTCGAAGACACCAGAAATGTAAGTCCGATTGAAGTGGAGCGCAGTGGCACAGTGGATAGAGTGTCGGACTCTTAATCGAGAGAACCTGCGTTCGAATCTTGGGCAAGTTCATTCGCTCATCGTTGCTCCAGTTCCAGGGATGATAATTTTCCATTCCGAGCTTACATTTAGGTTGAGGAAACGTTTCTTATTGTCTTTGAATTCTGGGCTGCCTCTTGATAATATTTGACTTGCCACAGCAGACCAGGTATCAAGTCGCACAGGCCTATTTTGTATGTGACCTAAAAATAGCTGTCTATGTTATGTCTGTAAATTTTTAGATTTTGGCAGAAATGCATACTTTATAATCTTATCTTTGTATGTCTGGTTCATTTTTGTTGATAGTCCAAAACAAACTACTGAGTGTATGGTTGTTAGTTTGGCAATCAATTGAGCGTAATTTTTTTAGTATATCTGTCGACAGTTGTATTCAAAACTATATTGATAGTCTGTGACAGATGCTTTCTATGTCTCATATGACTAGGAGTATAATTATAACATAACTGTAGCCATTGATAATGTGTGAACTTCAGTCTTGAACGTGCTTTTCATTTTATTCCGATTTGATGCCTACCTTTTCAGCTACCTGGCATATCGTAACTTCATGATTGACACGTACCGACTGAACCCTCAGGAGTACCTCACTAGCACAGCCTGCCGGCGCAACCTGGCGGGAGATGTCTGTGCCATCGTCAGGTAATAATGCATCCCTTGAGATATGATGCCTCCCTTGCCTGTTACACAATCTCATCAACCATCAGAGCTGTCATTGTAGCCTTTTTTGATCATTTCCTCACAAATGGCGGCCACTGGGATTGTTATGTAAAAGTACTTTTGCTTTGTTACGTTACATGTGTAATGCATTTTATTTTACTTGAGTAAAAATGTACAATTCTCTGAATATTCCTCTGAAAAGAAAAAAATTTGCACAGAAAGAAACATTTGTTGCAATGTTGTAATTTCAGACAGAAAAGTTGATACGTTATTTCATCCAATATTTGACTCTTTGTAATTGTCTTGTTCTATTCTTAGTAATACATGTAATTTCAGTATTGACACCACATACAGGTTTGTAATATTATAATGTAAACATTGTTTTCTGTAATGTATACTCTATCCTGCTTTGTAGGGTACACGCCTTCCTTGAACAGTGGGGGTTAATCAACTACCAGGTGGACGCGGAGAATCGCCCCAATCCCATGGGCCCACCGCCCACTTCACACTTTCATGTGATGTCTGACACCCCGTCTGGACTGCAGCCTGTCAACCCTCCCAAGATCAACCAGGTAAACATCTAATTTGGGGTTTGGAAATGTGGTGTGTTACCTCTCTGAATCCTTGTTTGCTCAGACAGAGTTTTGGGCACCCTCTCGATGCCTTCATCAGTGTTGAACTAATTCATTTCCCGGGAGTCATGTGATGTTGTTGGTGATCATCACATGACGGCACTTTCAATAAAATCATAGCAATATTACAGCTGGTATCTCTGATGGCAGCTGGACGCCTCTGTCGGATTTCAGTTGTTTCACTAATCTTTCGTCGCCAGAAGTTGTTTTCTCTGGCAAGCATTGTAGCGTCTTTGGCCGCAGTGTTGTGGCCCGTGTTTACTCTGTGTCCCCCCACGGCTGTGAGTGGGGTCCTCGTGGTCTTATGCTCGTTGAGGCTGGTCCCCGGTGATCAACTCATTTCGCCTATGTAGGGCTGGTCGCAAACAAGGATTCAGAAAAGTAACACAGTAGTTACATTTCCAAATCGTGAACGTCATTGAATTCAGAAGCAACCTACCTGCTGATAATTTGGTGTTGCATTTTGATGTCACAAATAAATTATGTAAAGTACAAGGCTGTTTGTAGGCATAAAGTGTAGGTGCCCAACACAGAGCACTTGTGTTTTTATTATAGCACTGTTTTTAATAGTAATTAGTAGGTTCATCCTATCTTGGACATTGAATCAAAATAATGACAGCTTTTGCCCATATTACTTAGGGTAGCCACTACCCGAAAACTGCCATATAACCAATAGGCCATATCTCTTATAGATCTGAACATGTCTGTGAATAGAGAGTACTAATTAACTAAATGAATAATATATAATATGTGAACTATGGGATCATTCGCTTGTGTGTTACCATGGCAATGAATGTTTCTTGTGTGACAGAGAGGCATGCATCCATGATAATTATTCTGCGCTGTAGTTGTGATCATGCGTTGTCAAAAATCTATCTAGGATGCTCCTCAGCCATGGATGAATCAGGTCATTTTGAGCAAGGGTGTCTGACTTTGATGAGTGCTGTTTAGGTTTGAGTATTTTTCAAGATGCTTTGAAAAATGCTCATACCTGAAGTCCCATCTCACCCCTGTGGAGGCGGGCAGTGACTAACCCAATGATATACCACTGTTGGAACAAATGGTCAAAATAAACACTGTTTGTCTACTCTAAATTTGGTGAAGTGACTATTTTATGAATGTTTGATATCGCTTGCAGCCTTCGGCAGCGAAGCAGATTGTGAGCTTTGAGAAGACAGATGGGGAGGACGCAGAGGAGGGAAAGAAACCCGAGTTTGGTCTACGCACAGACATCTACGCCAAGAAGGTAAGAGATGTCAACTGTCTCACAGCTTCTGTAGTCGGTAATAAAGTTTACTCGATATATTTAGTATAATTGTTTCTGTGTGTTTAGTTTCTTTTATCCAGTCTGTTGTCGTCAGCACTGTTTCTAATCATTGCTGTATCATTTAGTTTTACCCATAATTTATTATGTATAACACATATAAATTGCATAGGATTTAGCTTTGTCACCGCCCAAGACCGGGTCATTACCCCCGAGTTGGTGATGAGTAAAGTTTTATTATTATTTTATTATAGTCTTTTCTACCTCTTTAGACCCAGAATGTATTAATGAAATACCCATGATGTCTCAGTGTATTTGTATACATTCAGCGAGATATGTTTTCAAGTAACATTTATTCAGAAACGTCCATAGTAAAGCCATACAAGAAATACCTCTGACATATTGCAAATAGACTGCTTTAAAAACGATATCTAGCATGTGATGTTGGAATACGACATGTTATGTTGGAGTGCCGTATTGGAATGTCAGGTGTCATGTTGGAATGCCATATTGGAATGTCACGTTGGAATACGTCATGTTATGTTGGAATGTCACGTGTCATGTTGGAATACGACATGTTATGTTGGAATGCCATATTAGAATGTCACGTGTTATGTTGGAATGCCATATTGGAATGTCACGTGTCATGTTGGAATACGACATGTTATGTTGAAATGCCATATTGGAATGTCACGTGTCATGTTGGAATATGACATGTTATGTTGGAATGCCATATTAGAATGACACATGTTATGTTGGAATATGACATTTTATGTTTGAATGCCATATTAGAATGTCAAGTTGGAATTCAACATGTTATGTTGGGAATGTCACATGTCATGTTCATTTTTTGCCTCATGTCATGTCGCCCCGTGTCATATCACCCTTTGTCATGCCACCTTGTGTCATGTCGCCCCGTGTCATGTCATGTTGCCCCGTGTCATATCATGTCACCCTATGTCGCCCCGAGTCATGCCGCCTATGTTGTACAGGAGAAGGGCGCTGCGACCAAGACGCGAGAGTGGACAGACCAGGAGACTCTACTGCTGCTGGAAGCCCTCGAGATGCACAAGGACGACTGGAACAAAGTGTGCGAGCACATTGGCACGCGCACGCAGGACGAGTGCATTCTGCACTTCCTGCGACTGCCCATAGAGGACCCCTACCTCGACAACTCCATCGCTCCTCTCGGTACTCTTAAGGGATCATCTCGGAAAATCGGGAAATTGGTCCTCTTAATATTTCCGTACTCCAAAAACTATTTGACATCATAGATATGGACGCTGTCTGTTTATGATTTACTATATTGAGTGCGACTTCCATGCAGTTACGTTAATAGTCACCGTTCATTGCCTGGATGCTTAATGATGTGGAAATGATATTGTGGGACATAGATTTTTCACATGAAAATTGCAATATTTCACTAAAACCAACTTATCAAAAAGGTCATCTCAGAATGTGCCACAGCCACCCACCCGTCCCCTCAGACGAAAGTGTGATATGACGATACCAATATATTAAGAGTATCAGTCAGAGGCATAAAATATCGATGTCCGATGCCAGATGAAACTGCCTTAGGCCCCCCTCCCCAAACAAAAGTAATGTCATCTGCTATCGGACATGACATTCTGAGATGATACCTCAAAGTCGCTGTCTTTGGTTCATTTAGAGGTCTTTTATATTGAGGTATGTATAGTTTTAATTCTATTACACATGATCTAAGCCGATACTGCCGTTTTGAAATTGTACCCCCCAAAGTTCCCACCCAATTTTGGAAAAATCTAAATCTATGAACCACCCCAATGGGCCGTTGGATCACATGAAAAATGTCAACCCCATATGTGCAAAAGTAACAGAAATGTGGATCCACAAATAAACAGAGAGAACCGTATTGTTTTATAATACAGCAACTATTACTTCTTGCATGTGTACACTGAACATAACCATTGTATGCATTGCAGGACCCCTGGTGTATCAGCCGATACCTTTCTCACAGACGGGAAATCCCATCATGTCGACTGTTGCATTCCTTGCGTCCATCGTAGACCCCAGAGTTGCCAGCTCTGCCGCCAAGGCTGCTCTTGGTAAGTATCTGTCATCACAAAGCAGCTCGTGGTAAGTTCCTCATCACAAAGCTGTTCTTAGTAAGTTTCTTTTATCACAAAGCTGTTCTTGGTATGTCTCTGTCATCACAAAGCTGTTCTTGGTAAGTCTCTGTCATCACAAAGCTGTTCTTGGTAAGTCTCTCTCATCACAAAGCTGTTCTTGGTAAGTCTCTCTCATCACAAAAATGTTCTTGGTAAGTTTCTGTCATCACAAAGCTGTTCTTGGTAAGTCTATCTCATCACAAAGCTGTTCTTGGTAAGTCTCTCTCATCACAAAGCTGTTCTTGGTAAGTCTCTCTCATCACAAAAATGTTCTTGGTAAGTTTCTGTCATCACAAAGCTGTTCTTGGTAAGTCTATCTCATCACAAAGCTGTTCTTGGTAAGTCTCTCTCACCACAAAGCTGTTCTTGGTAAGTCTCTGTCATCACAAAGTTGATCTTGGTAAGTCTCTGTCATCACAAAGCTGTTCTTGGTAAGTCTCTCTCATCACAAAGCTGTTCTTGGTAAGTCTCTCTCATCACAAAGCTGTTCTTGGTAAGTCTCTCTCATCACAAAGCTGTTCTTGGTAAGTCTCTCTCATCACAAAGCTGTTCTTGGTAAGTCTCTCTCATCACAAAGCTGTTCTTGGTAAGTCTCTGTCATCACAAAGCTGTTCTTGGTAAGTCTCTCTCATCACAAAGCTGTTCTTGATAAGTCTCTGTCATCACAAAGCTGTTCTTGGTAAGTCTCTGTCATCACAAAGCTGTTCTTGGTAAGTCTCTCTCATCACAAAGCTGTTCTTGGTAAGTCTCTCTCATCACAAAGCTGTTCTTGGTAAGTCTCTGTCATCACAAAGCTGTTCTTGGTAAGTCTCTCTCATCACAAAGCTGTTCTTGGTAAGTCTCTCTCATCACAAAGCTGTTCTTGGTAAGTCTCTCTCATCACAAAGCTGTTCTTGGTAAGTCTCTCTCATCACAAAGCTGTTCTTGGTAAGTCTCTGTCATCACAAAGCTGTTCTTGGTAAGTCTCTCTCATCACAAAGCTGTTCTTGATAAGTCTCTGTCATCACAAAGCTGTTTTTGGTAAGTCTCTGTCATCACAAAGCTGTTCTTGGTAAGTCTCTGTCATCACAAAGCTGTTCTTGGTAAGTCTCTGTCATCACAAAGCTGTTCTTGGTAAGTCTCTGTCATCACAAAGTTGATCTTGGTAAGTCTCTGTCATCACAAAGCTGTTCTTGGTAAGTCTCTCTCATCACAAAGCTGTTCTTGGTAAGTATCTGTCATCACAAGGCTGTTCTTGGTAAGTCTCTGTCATCACAAGGCTGTTCTTGGTAAGTCTCTCTCATCACAAAGCTGTTCTTGGTAAGTCTCTGTCATCACAAAGCTGTTCTTGGTAAGTCTCTGTCATCACAAGGCTGTTCTTGGTAAGTCTCTGTCATCACAAGGTTGTTCTTGGTAAGTCTCTGTCATCATAAAGCTGTTCTTGATAAGTCTCTGTCATCACAAAGTTGATCTTGGTAAGTCTCTGTCATCACAAAGCTGTTCTTGGTAAATCTCTGTCATCACAAAGGTGATCTTGGTAAGTTTCTGTCATCACAAAGCTGATCTTGGTAAGTCTGTGTCATCACAAAGGTGATCTTGGTAAGTCTCTCTCATCACAAAGCTGATCTTGGTAAGTTTCTCTCATCACAAAGCTGTTTTTGGTAAGTTTCTCTCATCACAAAGCTGATCTTGGTAAGTCTCTGTCATCACAAAGGTAAGTCTTCCTTTAATCCTGTAACTGATCTTGGTAAGCCTTTAATCACAAAACTGTTCTTTGTAAGTCTCTCTGACACCAAAGCAGCTCTTGGTAAATCTTCGTTAACAAAGTTAAATGCAAAAAACTAGGTGCAGCCATATCACATGTTGGTGGTTTTATGTGCACGTTGTGGGGACTTGGAGCACGTCTCATAAAATAACTCAGGGGGGTCTAAAGGGTTAATACCCTTTGTATTGATGCGCCTCTGAGGTTGGTTTCCGAGGATTAAGTCATAATAGAAATTTCTTACGTAGACTTAGTTACTCCTCTGTTCCTTTCGGGACATTGGATGACGTGGTTCCTCTATTTGGTATGGTTATTTGCGACTTTGGTTGGCTCTTTCCAGGTGGTTCCCATTCTGCCAAATCTTCCGTAAATGTCTTGCGCCAGGTCTTAGTTGGTCTTCCTCTTTTCCTGTTACCACCTTCCGGGACCCACTACATGTGCAAGTCTCTCCCTCGGTAGACGTAGTACATGCCCAGCTAGTCTCCTTTGCCTACACTTGAAGGTGTCATGTAATCTCTCCAGACCTGCCCTCCTCGTCACTTCTTCACTGGTGATGTGCTCTCGCCATGATATGCCCAATATGAACCGAAGTCATTGCTGAAATAGAAGTTATCTTATTATTATTAAAATGTAAACAATAACAAAAGTTGTGTGTCGACAGAGGAGTTCTCTAAGATGAAGGATGAGGTGCCCCTGGGCCTGGTTGAGGCCCATATGAAGACAGTCGATGAGGCTGTGAAGGAGGGGAAGGACATCGCGGCCATGAACTACCAGCTTGAGAAGACAGGGATCGCAGGCACGGAGAAGGAGGAGCCTACCCCCAGTCTTAAGGAGGGGTCAGCAGCGGCACCCTCCACTCCAGGAACCGCCACCGACCAAGGTCTGTTGAACACGTTTTTTCCCATAATTACTGTTTCATATATTTTTATATTTTGTGCATACATGTAAATTAAGTTATGTTATCAGTCATGTGTTTGTGTAATATTGGGGCTTTTTCTTAATTATTGTTTTATATATTTTTCTATTTTATGCATATGTGTAGATAAGTTATGTTATCAATCATGTGTTTGTGTTTTTGCGGGGGAAGAAACACTTAATATAAATCGACAGACTTCCACTTTCTTCCCTATTTAATTATTTTTTATTCAGTTGATATGTGTAATAATTCATGTATGGTCAAACCTCTTTACGGTCACCTCAGTAATACAGCCACCTTGCAATTAAGGTCACCCTGTGACAGTCACACAGTTGATTTCAATATACAGTAAAGTATAGGAAACTATCCTGCTAATAAGGTCACCTTGCTATTCAGGTCACTTTTGGCCAGTCTCGAGGGTGACCTTAATAGTGAGATTCTACTATATGTAAATTAAGTTACATTTTGTGGGGGAAGAAACAGTATAAGTTGAATGTTTCCACTTTCTTCTCTATCTAAATTGTTTTGTATTCAGTTGATATGTGTAATAATTCATGTGTTATGTATTGTGAAATTCTACTGGGGTTCTAGGTTCTCCAGTGGGGACGGGGATAGATCATGGCATGTCATGTGTTAGATTTACAAATAAATATAACTTAAGACATTTATATTAGAAGAATTCGAACTGAGGAGAGTAGCGTGTTTTGACAGCTACATAATAGCGCCTTTTAGGTAATGTTTCTTGGCAATCTGTTGGCACATTGAGCTTACTTGTTGTGTTCATGATAGCGAAATGTATCAATTTGTAAAGGATATTTTGTGAAGACATGATTGTCAACAAAATGTATCACTTTGTCAAGGTAATTTCATATGAAATGTGAAGACAATTTACAGTCAGTGAAATGTATTGATTTGTATTGTAAATTTGTGTGATAAGAAAATGTAAAAAAAAAAAAATTTACAGACCAACTGACAACAGAAAATTTATAGACAATTGTGACAGTGTGTTCTGGCCATGTTGTGTACAGAGACGACGTCAACACCGACAGAAGAGAAGGCAGGGGAGAAGGAGGGAGCAAAGGAGGGAGGAAAGGACGAGACCGCAGCAAAGGAGGAAGTGAAGAAGATCAAAGAAGAAACAAAAGAGGAACAGGTATTTACAAAAGAACTGCAGACAGCACCGTACTAGCCCACTGCATAACCCTTGAATGGATGTTCTAGTTTCTTGTTATGTGCAGTGGTTAGCACATCCGCCTGGCATGCCAGCGATCTCAGTTTGAAACCCGGACCGGGCAGGCATGGTATATTTGATATAAAAACCTGGCTCTCAACATTGGGGACTGCATGTGTATCCCTCATGACTTGGAGATCACATTAATGTCGGTCCCGTCTCAATTTGGGACGTAAAAGAACCACTGAGGACGACAAGCACCCTGGCAGTGACCACCCTCAATGCCAGCATATCAAGGTCATTTTGGCGATAATGTTCTGAAAAAGACTGACTAGTTGAATGAGACCTCATAAGATCATTACATTGTAACCACAATAATACAAACTAGTCAGTTAATAGAACGTTGCTGAATGCTGGAAACAACTAGAACTTACCTCTCAAGAAACTTGGTTTTCTGTATGGATATTTCTACCCCATCCCGCAGTCTTCTTCAGCAGACTGAAATGTTGGGTGTGTCACATGACTGTCACATCATGTAGGTCATGTGACACACCATTAATTTCATTATGTGGAATGCAGTTTAAATATCCATACAGTAAACCAATTTTCTTGAGAGATAAATATGTCTGATTTCACCGTACGTAAGTAAATATATTTTCCTCATCAATATGATACGCAATATAATTCAAAACAAATTCAACACAGATAAGGTGGCGACCAGAGAAGTCTAAATGTACCAAGCTGGTAGCCTATTAAATAAAACTACATAATTTAATCAGAAATTAGTAATATAAAGATTATACAGTTGAATCAGTTGCAATAGCTTCAGGTTAAGAAATTTATAAAATTAAAGCTAGAGATGATGTTTGGAAATAAGATCGCTAAAGAGCGTGTTCATTACAATACATATATTTCAGATTAATTCATGCCAATGTTAAAGCTCCTGGTTTTATGCTTAACAATATTTAGCATTTTATGCTAACAATATTTAGCGAAGTCACTGTATAAATATGGTACTATGGAGATCAATAAACATTTACATTACGGTTGAGACAGTTTAGTATTTTATGGACTCGTAACTAAAATTGTGACTTGTTACCTTCAAGAATGTTTTGTTCTGTTTTGCAAAGGTGTCATCCACAATTTCTTCATATAAATTTAAGAAAAACATATTTTCCAGTAATTTGAGAGGACCACGCGGTAAGATTTTGTTTCTTATGCTAGGATTTATATAGCGTAGCAAATAAATAATGTACTTTTGTATGATTGCTTTAGCCGGAAGCGATGGAGACGGATTCGGAGGAGAAGACAAAGGAGGAACCAAAAGAAGATACAGCGAGTGAGGAGAAGAAAGAGGAGGGGGACGTAGATGAGAAGAAAGAAGGAGAGGAGGCTGAGAAAGAGAAGGAAGATGCCCCCGCAGAGGTAAGGGGGAGATTGGGAACATTTGTGACCCACCACAGCAAAGTAGGTATTAAGCTGCTAAATTATTAAATGGAGTTTTGGATTCTATGTTGAATAGTTGAAATATCTTCAGTAGTTTTTGATTTATTGCTAAAATTTAAGCAAACGTCTAAAAAATATGTTTTTAAAAATAAGGTGATTTTGGACTCATTGTCAGTTTTTTTTTTACTCCATCTTTGTTCATAAATGCAGTTATTTTATATGGTTTGGATTTAGTGTCAAGGACAATAAACTGGACATTCAAAGATAAGATTATGAGGTATGCATTTCTGCCAAATTCACACAATTTATGAGGCATAACCGTGACAGCTATTTTTGGCCTGTGTGCAAACAGACAGATTTATTTTGACCATAAATGTACAAATTGACAAAAAATTACCATAAATGTGAAGGTCAAGGAGACTCACTAAGACAAGATATGTCGCTAACATGTGAGCCCCTTTTAATAAAGATAAATCAAACAGTAATAATAAATATTACTAATTCTAATTCAGTGTTAGTAAAGAAGTACAGAAATACAAATGTCCAAAACAAACTTGGCCCATCCAAAAGGCGGGTGGACGGGACTCTAAATAAACTAATGTTCACAAAACCTGAATGATTACCTGTTTTCTTTGCAGGAGAGTACGTCGGCCAGCGCGGATGGAGAGAAGAAGACGGAGGAGACGGAAGATGGAGAGAAGAAGGAAAGTCAGGAGGAGGAGTCAAGACCGTCCACAAACACACCGAACGGCAACATCAGCACCGCAGCCGCTGCTGCCCTCGCTGCGGCAGCCGTCAAGGCCAAGGTGAGGCTCACCACTTTGTTACTTCAAGAAGTACTGTGACACGGTGGCTAGAACATCGCACTGTCCATCGAGAGAAACCCGGGTTTGAATCCTGTGCTGTTGTTTCAAACCATGGACAAGCTTGTTCACTGTACGTTGCTCCAGTTCGCTCGGCTGTATGAATGAGTACCTGGCTATAGACAGTGGTAGCTTGTGATTTCGATTCATCAATGTTTTTGCACGCATTTACTTGAAATAGAACTTGGGGACTGCGTAGAATGACGTTTGTGTGTCTACCTTATTAGGCTATTAATATATGTATGACACTGTTGGATATTTGTGTACGAACAGTCTTCACGCATTAATTGCTTCCCAGAGATTGGACAGGTCTGCCAGGGAGTAAAATGCAAAGCGCTTTGAGTAGTTGTGAGTAATGGATACTTCACGATATCAAATCAATTTACTTTGATACCATATATCTGTACAAAATAGATTCAGGGGTGTTTACAAAGTAAAACATGAAGTAAAAATACATTATGTAAGTGATTGTAATATTACAGTACATGTGTTACAAAAGATAACACAATAAAAACTACACCTTTCAATTATTTATGTAGGCCATATATAATATTAAAATATATATGTGTATTTATTTAAAAAAAAGAAATTAAAAAAAGTCTTGATTAAATAGGGCTTACCTTTAATCTTTACTTTTAATTGCAATTGGCAACTCAACATTTGACGCAATAGTGTCGCAACTGTGAAACACTAAGCAGTTTTAAGAAGTCTTTTAAAACTCGCCTTTTTATTAGTAATTTTTAGTTGTGTTTTGTGACTTCGGTGGTCATCTTTTCCTGCCACCACCTCACACCATTTTATTGATAGGAAACAATAATGAGTGAGTTTGTAGCCAGCTCTAATGTCATTTCTACCTCTATCCTTCCAGCACCTCGCTGCCGTTGAGGAGCGCAAGATCAAGAGCCTAGTGGCACTCCTGGTGGAGACACAGATGAAGAAACTCGAGATCAAGTTGCGACATTTTGAGGAGCTTGAGGCGATCATGGACCAGGAGAGAGAGGCGGTGAGTATCATTGTGTAGTAGTGGTAGTAGCGGTAGTGGCAGTAGAGGCAATCATGGACCAGGAGAGAGAGGGGTGAGTATCATTGTGTAGTAGTGGTAGTAGCGGTAGTGGCAGTAGAGGCAATCATGGACCAGGAGAGAGAGGGGTGAGTATCATTGTGTAGTAGTAGTAGTAACGGTAGTGGCAGTAGAGGCAATCATGGACCAGGAGAGAGAGGGGTGAGTATCATTGTGTAGTAGTGGTAGTAGCGGTAGTGGCAGTAGAGGCAATCATGGACCAGGAGAGAGAGGGGTGAGTATCATTGTGTAGTAGTAGTAGTAGCGGTAGTGGCAGTAGAGGCAATCATGGACCAGGAGAGAGAGGGGTGAGTATCATTGTGTAGTAGTAGTAGTAACGGTAGTGGCAGTAGAGGCAATCATGGACCAGGAGAGAGAGGCGGTGAGTATCATTGTGTAGTAGTGGTAGTAGCGGCAGTGGCAGTAGAGGCAATCATGGACCAGGAGAGAGAGGGGTGAGTATCATTGTGTAGTAGTGGTAGTAGCGGTAGTGGCAGTAGAGGCAATCATGGACCAGGAGAGAGAGGGGTGAGTATCATTGTGTAGTAGTAGTAGTAGCGGTAGTGGCAGTAGAGGCAATCATGGACCAGGAGAGAGAGGGGTGAGTATCATTGTGTAGTAGTAGTAGTAACGGTAGTGGCAGTAGAGGCAATCATGGACCAGGAGAGAGAGGCGGTGAGTATCATTGTGTAGTAGTGGTAGTAGCGGCAGTGGCAGTAGAGGCAATCATGGACCAGGAGAGAGAGGGGTGAGTATCATTGTGTAGTAGTAGTAGTAGCGGTAGTGGCAGTAGAGGCAATCATGGAACAGGAGAGAGAGGGGTGAGTATCATTGTGTAGTAGTGGTAGTAGTGGTAGTGGCAGTAGAGGCAATCATGGACCAGGAGAGAGAGGGGTGAGTATCATTGTGTAGTAGTAGTAGTAGCGGTAGTGGCAGTAGAGGCAATCATGGAACAGGAGAGAGAGGGGTGAGTATCATTGTGTAGTAGTGGTAGTAGCGGCAGTGGCAGTAGAGGCAATCATGGACCAGGAGAGAGAGGGGTGAGTATCATTGTGTAGTAGTAGTAGTAGTAGCGGTAGTGGCAGTAGAGGCAATCATGGACCAGGAGAGAGAGGGGTGAGTATCATTGTGTAGTAGTGGTAGTAGTGGTAGTGGCAGTAGAGGCAATCATGGACCAGGAGAGAGAGGGGTGAGTATCATTGTGTAGTAGTAGTAGTAGTGTTAGTGGCAGTAGAGGCAATCATGGACCAGGAGAGAGAGGGGTGAGTATCATTGTGTAGTAGTGGTAGTAGTGTTAGTGGCAGTAGAGGCAATCATGGACCAGGAGAGAGAGGGGTGAGTATCATTGTGTAGTAGTGGTAGTAGTGGTAGTGGCAGTAGAGGCAATCATGGACCAGGAGAGAGAGGGGTGAGTATCATTGTGTAGTAGTAGTAGTAGCGGTAGTGGCAGTAGAGGCAATCATGGACCAGGAGAGAGAGGGGTGAGTATCATTGTGTAGTAGTAGTAGTAGCGGTAGTGGCAGTAGAGGCAATCATGGACCAGGAGAGAGAGGGGTGAGTATCATTGTGTAGTAGCGGTAGTAGTAGTGGTAGTAGCGGTAGTGGCAGTAGAGGCAATCATGGACCAGGAGAGAGAGGGGTGAGTATCATTGTGTAGTAGCGGTAGTAGTAGTGGTAGTAGCGGTAGTGGCAGTAGAGGCAATCATGGACCAGGAGAGAGAGGGGTGAGTATCATTGTGTAGTAGTAGTAGTAACGGTAGTGGCAGTAGAGGCAATCATGGACCAGGAGAGAGAGGGGTGAGTATCATTGTGTAGTAGTGTTAGTAGTAGTGGTAGTGGCAGTAGAGGCAATCATGGACCAGGAGAGAGAGGGGTGAGTATCATTGTGTAGTAGTAGTAGTGGTAGTAGTAGTGGTAGCGGTAGTAGTAGTAATAGTAGTAGTAGTAATAGTAGTAGTGGTGGTAGTAAAAGCAACAGTAGTAGGAACAGTAATAGTTGTAGTAACAGTAGTAGTTGTAGTAACAGTAGTAGTTGTAGTAACAGTAGTAGTTGTAGTAACAGTAGTAGTAGGAACAGGTAGTAGTAGTAACAGTAGTAGTTGTACAGTAACAGTAGTAGTTGTAGTAACAGTAGTAGTAGGAACAGGTAGTAGTAGTAGTAGTAATAGTAGTAGTTGCCATTCTGACCACTTAGGCCCAATCTCGTGGGTGATCTTAATAATGAGGTTCCACTTTGCAGTAAAGTAACACATAGAGAACCTGTACTGTAGTCAGTTTAAAATGGCACTCAAGATGTATCGTTTTACAAATTATTTTAACATTCAACAATCATAATTAATTACTCATACATTTATTTTATTAATGCATTATTATAAATACTATATTATTATTACTTTAATAGTTGTGTACATATGCTTATTTTTAAAAGACAATATAGTTGGATTTTATTTAGTAGTAATGATTGTATATTTTAGCACACTAGTATTAAAAAATATGTATGTTTTTATGTTATTAATTACCACAACGCCCCAGAACAGTTACTTAGATGGGGCGCTATATATGATATTTATTATTATTATATATACATAATATTCTGTTACTTAGTGCTCTTTTGGCACAAGGAACCAATCAATCGCAGATTTCAACAAGCTCTTGGTCACTTCGTTTTGTGAAAGCAGACAGTGGTCACATCAAAAAATTTGGCCCTCCCATTCCTCCCAATTTTTGATAGCGTTAGGGACACAGCATGTACATCATTGGTGGAAGAGGGGTTCATAGCAAATCTCAACGCTTTCTTAGTGCAGGTGTTCACAGGGTTTTGATGCTGAGACAGCTCGCTTCTCTTCCACCTGTGATTTTAGTAAGTTGTGCGTAATTTATAGGTTTGGGCAAAATTTTGATATAGTGTAACGGTTGGGATTATAGTTAGTGTGAATGAATGGTGTGCTTGGTTAGTACGGTACAGTGCATAAGGTCTACTGTGATTACAGTAGCAATGCTGTTGTTTTATAAATCTATATAACAATACTGCTAATGTTGTATATGCCGAAATGTGGGCTCTGTCAACCTGAGGTACAGGAGACTAGTATGGGCTCAGTCACAGGCCTGGCCTTGGGATGTAGAGCCCACATTTCTTTCTCTAACTTAATCTCTTTAATAAACGTCATTCATTTGTCCTTTTTTTATCACTATTCATGAATTGTGTTGGTGCTTGCATGAATAATATTCTGTTCCTTATCACCGTGTGTTTGTTGTTGTAGCTGGAGTACCAGCGCCAGGAGCTGCTGCGAGAGCGCCAACAGTTCCACCTGGAGCAGCTGCACGCTGCTGAATACCGCGCCAAGCAGATGGCAGCACAACAACTCGCTCTTGAGCAACGCACACAACCCCCCGTTGTACCCCACAGCCAGGGGCCACTGCCCCCACAGGGTCCCATGCTCGCCACCGCCCCCTCTGAAGTAACCTCGGGGCAGCTGACCGACGCCGGTGAGTTCTCACTTGATTACCTTCATTTGTTATCGGTGGACTGTATGGTAAACCTCCGATATAGCGAATCGCTTGGGACCGACCAATTTATTCGTTATATACAAAATTTGTTATATACAAAATTAATTATATCTGAAATTTGCTGTATATAAAAAATTGGGACCAATTATTCGGAATTAGCAAACTTTATTTTAAGCAAATTTGTTATATCTGAGGTTTACCGTATTTTCTTCTTTGTTATTCTCAGTTCAGAACTGTGTGTCAGACCTAGGTGAGTGGCTAGAGTATGGTCAAAGTATGTAGATAATATCTCACATGCACAGAGGTTTCAGAGTATGAAAACATAAAAAGACTGAGTTCTCACTTGGTTTCCTTCATTTGTAACTTGACACTACTTATTTATTTGTGTTATGCAAACAAATAGTTAGACTAACCTGGTAGTTTGTTTTAGTGATACTTACAATTTTTTGTAAAAAAAATCGTCCCACGAAATCATTTCCACAGGGTTAATCATCCAGGGAGTTATTAACCAATGAATGATACCTATTAACTGCTTGGAAGTCAAGCTCAATATCGCAAATTATAAACAGACAGTGCCCATATCTAGCGGCTAGATCTGGCAACAATCAATGGCTAGATGATATCTCACTCACTCAGTGGTTTCATAGTATGGAAAAAGTGTAAATTTCCCTCAATTTTTAGGGTGTTCAGGAATGGGGATAAAGGAAATTTGAAGATTTTTATGCTAAAGTCACTAGCAGCAATCACTGTAGAGATTTGCTATAATAATCACACCATCTGCTGAAAAACTAAAAAAAAAACAGTTGTTACTTTCAGTGCCAATCACTGTATTTCCATCCCGATTATTCAGTCGTTTCTTAGAAGAACCTAAATCCAAGAATTAATTTTGAGTTGTCAGTAGAAAGCAGTTGATGTTTGCTGAAATGATGAAGTGAATAAACTTTAATAGTTTTATATTCAGTTGTTCTCCGGACTTTTTGAATATTTTCACAAGTTTGTGGTTTTATTTGTCATATAGGCGCCGCCAATGTTGCCCAGAATCCAGTGTTAGCGAACGTGCTGGGTCAAAGTTCAGGCATGCTCAGTGGAAAGAGTACGCCAAACTCTATCATAAGTCAAGGTAAGTGACTAGCGAACTGCTGGGTCAAAGTTCAGGCATGCTCAGTGGAAAGAGTACGCCAAACTCTATCATAAGTCAAGGTAAGTGACATATGACATGGTTGGTGAATTTTTGGAAGATCTTACAAACACTGATTTGGTATTTCCCGGTATAGTGTCTGTTTTCAGAAAAGTAGTGTCAACAAACTGTGATTTCTGTAACCTAGATTAATCATGATCAAATAAATGTTATATTTTGTGAAACGATACTGTTTTGCTGAAACATTTAAAAGCTGTGGGACAGTGGCATTGTATTTAGGACGTCAGATTGTCGATCAAGAGAATAGTGGTCCGAGTCCAACAGTATTTTTTTTTAACATGGGTATCTTTGTTTACCCATGTTGCCATTGTTTTTCATAGCAGACACTAAAAGCTGCTAGTCATGCTTTCTACTTGGCCTTAACCTTTTAAATCCCACTGTTTGCAAACCTCTGCAAGCCCGCTTCCCCCCAACCACCTAGATCCATCCTTTACCTCTGACAACGTGTGAAGGTGGCATAATCTTATGGACACTTACGTAACTTGTGGCACTGGATTCTTTTAGTGTATCTGCTGTTGGGGGGGGGGGGGGGGTATTTGTTGTATGTTTTATATTGGAAGTCTTTGAATGAGCTCTGTTTGAAATTATCAATTGACAAAGAGTTTGTTGATATAGGTAGCATACTGTGCAAACTTACACAAACATAGTGGATCACGTTTCAGACGTTTAATTTAAAAAGTTGATCATAAGAAAGAATCTATTTAGAACCCTTCGTGCGGAATTCAGTTATTTTTAAAATAAGCACCACTTGCAATGTTAGGAAACGAAGTAGTACAAATTTACATGCAAAAACCTATGTGCAGCCACATCTAGGTGATTTTGTGCACGCGCTGCAAGGACTTGGAGCACATTTCGTAAAGTGATGTCAGGCCTAAAGGGTTAAAGCTAGAGGAAATAAAAGATCCCACACAATATTGTAAATTTTTAGACCTGGTTATCTCTGTAATGTAAATCTCCCTAGTGACAGAATAATTAATTGGTTGATGGGGATCACTTACCAGAAGACGAAACAATGCGATGTTTCACTAACAATCTCCGTGGTTGTGTTTTTAGGCTTGGCCGACGGCAGCGAAGCGACACCCTCTCCAGTGGCGCCCTCGCCAAAAGCGTGACAGAACTATGATGAGTGTACAGTAAAATGTTTGGCCACGTAGTTGGGCCATGATTGGATGTCGGTGATTGATGAACATGTTGAGGCCTTGGCGACGTTTGTCAGTGTGAAACAACAAGGAAGTGCATATAAGACCTGTTGACTATGTGACTACTGCAGCATATAACTGATCCAGTAAAGTTGACCCTCATTCCTTCGGACGGGGTCTTTTTTGGACAGTGGGACAGGAATGGCTTCCGGTTGGGTTAGGTGTGCTTCTCTCCGAGGCTTATTTCCAGCGTTTGCCTTGTCATACTTGTCCTTGTGTTCGTAGTTGCATTCCTCGCCAAGTTCTGGTGCGCGATTCATGGATGTATGTTGCTATTTTATGAGCGGAGAGGACGTCTGCGGGCAGCGGTGTCGGTGAATGTGTAATGTGAGAGTTGTCTTTCGGATGTAGAATGCATAAATTCGGTTTTAATAATTGACACGTTAGCTGGACTTGTAGACGATTCGATGGTGTCTGGCTGTTTAAGTTGCTAGTCAGTCTCTGCACATCTGCCGGGGTATTCTTGTTTTGATCAACCAAGATGTCTGGAACACGTGGTGGCACCGATGTGTCAGTAGTATTGACACGAGATGACGTGTTACTACTATCGACACAAGAAGACATGTTGCTAGTATTGGCACAAGATGACCTGTCACTAATATTGACACAAGATTATGTGTCAGTTCTATTGATACAAAATGTTGTGTCACTATTATTGACATAAGATGACATGGCACTAGCATTGACAGCACCTATGTCACTAGTATTGGCATAATATGATGTGTCACTAATTTCGACACAACACAAATATTGGCTCATGATGTGTCACTACTATTGATACAAAATATGTGTTACTAGTTTTGACACAAGATGACATGTCAATACTGACACAATATGATGTGTTACTAGTATTGGCACAAGATCTGTGACGGATCCTGGAATATTTGAAGAACTGACGCCTCACGAGTCTTGACTATATACTTCTGTATCATGTCTAAGATATATTTCTTGTTTTAGTTTGTTCAAATCGGATGTCTAGAACACTTGCATACCATGAGGTGCCATTACTATTGCCATTTGTAACACATCTAAGATGACTGGAATACTGTGTTTTCGTGAAGTTGATGTCTCATTTATGTTCATACAAAATAACACATTTCAGAGGTGACTTGAACACGGTGTTGTCTTGAAATGTTACTAATGTCGACACTGGTATGAGTTAAACACGGTGTTGTCTTGAAGTGCTACTAATGTCGACACTGGTATGAGTTGAACATGGTGTTGTCTTGAAGTGCTACTAGTGTCGACACTGGTATGAGTTGAACACGGTGTTGTCTTGAAGTGCTACTAGTGTCGACACTGGTATGAGTTGAACACGGTGTTGTCTTGAAGTGCTACTAGTGTCGACACTGGTATGAGTTGAACACGGTGTTGTCTTGAAGTGCTACTAATGTCGACACTGGTATGAGTTGAACATGGTGTTGTCTTGAAGTGCTACTAGTGTCGACACTGGTATGAGTTGAACACGGTGTTGTCTTGAAGTGCTACTAGTGTCGACACTGGTATGAGTTGAACACGGTGTTGTCTTGAAGTGCTACTAATGTCGACACTGGTATGAGTTGAACACGGTGTTGTCTTGAAGTGCTACTAATGTCGACACTGGTATGAGTTGAACATGGTGTTGTCTTGAAGTGCTACTAGTGTCGACACTGGTATGAGTTGAACATGGTGTTGTCTTGAAGTGCTACTAGTGTTGACACTGGTATGAGTTGAACACGGTGTTGTCTTGAAGTGCTACTAGTGTCGACACTGGTATGAGTTGAACATGGTGTTGTCTTGAAGTGTTACTAGTGTCGTCACTGGTCTGAGGATGAGTTGAACACGGTGTTGTCTAGAAGTGTTACTAGTGTTGACACTGATCTGAGGATGAGTTGTGAGTAAACACCAGATAATGGCGTTTGACGTGATCTGATTCTGTAGTAACGTTATAGATCTTGTAGAGAACTGTATAGATGTAATAAGAAACGTGAATTGAGGATACAACCAACTGTCGTGCGGATGTCATGTTATACAAAGTCAACTGGTCTTTGTACAGTGGAACCTCACTATTAAGGTCACCCTTTTGGCAAAAGTGACCCTAATGGCAAGGTGACTGTATTAGCAAGATTATTTGTGTTATTCTTTACTGTTACAGAAATAATTTGGGGCTGTCCTAGGGTGACCTTAATTGTGAGGTGGCTGTATTAGTGACATTCCACTGTATCTGAAAGCCTTCGTGTATGCCACAAACTGGCCAGATGTGACCTTGGAGAATTGCCCAGTTTATTGTGAAAATTATGATGATTTGTAGAACTATTTAGATCGGAAGATTTCCTTGATGTTTAATGGGGCATTGAATATTAACCTATAACCCGCGGAACGCACACCGTTGTTATTGTGTTTCAGTTGTGTTGGTTAGAATATGAGGACAAAGCTAAAGGAACACATTTCATTTTCAGTCATGAAGACGACAGTACTCATTGTTGGAACTTCGCCTGTGTAATAAGTTGTAAGAAGTACACTTATTACAACTAGAATTCCAGTGATATATGAACTTATTCACAGAGTAGGCAATGTTCTTTGTAGAATTCCCTGTTGGCTAATGGTAGTGTTTCTAAGAGTAAAACGTGTGGATGTGTGCGATCCAGTACTGAAGAACATGACAGATAATATGTTCGACACTCATGATGTTTGCATCGAGGAACATATCACGGAGAAAGATCCGAGAAATGAAGCATTTAAATGAAGCAAGTCCTGCTCCTGGTGGAGTAACTGCCATTGTAGTGAATGGAATTAGATGTCTGTTCTGGCTGTATTTCTCTCAACTGCCAGCAAACACGGCTGCTTTCAATGCAGCATACTCCTCTGTAGATACGTGTTCTCTTTTTGTAATAAACTAATTCTTTAAAAAACACTACTTGCTTTGTTGTCTTCGTGTCTTTGCGGAAACATCATGTCGTACAGATTCACGTTGTAAGATATTTTTTGTACAGATTCACGATTGTACAATACACAGTTTGGAAACATTGGGAAGTGATACTAATTTCAGGTTTGGGCTTTATTACATTTATTTACATTCATAGCTTATTAAATTATATATACATACACAATTATGGGAGGTTTTTTTATAACGGGGCGGGGCGATAGGGGCTGTTTGAAAAAGTCCAAAATACGGGGACTATTATTTCTGATTTTAATTGGGAATAAATTCATACATAAATATGGGAGGTTTTTATTTACAACCAGGCGATAGGCGTTAGCCCAAGATTGGCTGTTTGTAGTACCCGACCTAAGACAGGGGGCTGTTTGAAGAAAAAAAAATGCAGGATGCTTTCCCAAATTATTTCTTATTTCACATTTTTGGAACAATGATATACCAACATATAATTGGGAATATATTTCGCTCTCCCGAAGTAGGCTGAACTGTAATGTGTAGTTCTATGCTAGGCATAGTCCATCGCCTCGGTAGCTAGGGACATTGTTCCAGCAACTCCATGTCCTTCTTCACATTGTCTTTCAATCTTTTTGCTGGTCTCCCTCTTTTCCCAGGGACTGGCAAGTCTGCTGCTGTTCTCAGATAGTGCTCATCGTCTCTTCTCAGGACGTGGCCACACCAGCAAAGCCGGACATCTCTCAACTTCCCTTCTATGTCCTCGACTCCCGCCAGTTGTCGCACCTCCTCATTTGTTTTCTCTTCCCCGAGCAACAAGTTCATCGCCCATCTGATCATCCTCATCTCAGTTCGCATGAGAAGGAGCTCTTTTCTCTTCAGGGCCCATGTCTCCGCTCCGTACATAAGGACTGGCCGAAACACCGTGCTGTAGATATTGATCTTTAGCTTATGAGGTAACTTGCGGTCACAAATGACCACTTGTTTGCCTCACTTCTGCCAGGCTGCCTTGACAGCCATTGCACAGCCTCCGTCCTCCTGTATCACAGATCGTAGGTATCTGAATTCGGTGACTTGGTTTAACTTCTATCCATGGATGACTCTGCTTTTTGTTGCTCCTCTCGAACTGACGAACTTCCGTCTTTGCTGTGTTGACTTTGAGCCCTTTCTTCTCTAGGGATCCCTGCCACTTCTGCACCTTCTCTTCCAGTTTCTTCATGGACTGCTGTGACGGACAGATCGTCTACATACAAGGTCTCCATTGCCATTGGCAATCCGGTTCTGCAAGTCTCGCTGATCACATCTATAGTATTCCGATGATAAAGAGGACTTAGTGCTGAGCCCTGGTGCAATTCCACTCCTATCTCAAAGCTAGCTGTATCGCCTTGCGGCGTTCTAACTACAGTGTTTGTAACTTCGTACGTGCACTGTAGGATCCGCACCAACTTCTCCGGCACTCCCTTCTGCCTTAGGCACCACCATACCAGTTCTCTTGGTACTGTATCGTATGCCTTCTCAAGGTCTACGAATGTATGGTAGAGCTTCCTCTGTCTATCTAGGGTCTTCTCCTGGATCTGTCTCAGCACGAAAATGGTGTTGGTTGTTCCTCTCACGGATCTAACTCCAAACTGCATGTGGTCTACTTCCACTGTCACCCTCAGCCTCTTGTCTATGATCTTCTCTAAGATCTTCAAGATGTGCACTAGTAGTTTTATTCCGCGATAGTTCTTACACCCCAGCACATCGCCCTGCTGTTTGAAGATGGGGATCAGCAGGCTTCTTTTCCAATCCTCAGGAATATTTTCTTCTTCCCAGATCATCAACAGGAGTCTCCAGATGTAGTCTTCTGCTTCTCCCAGTGCTTTGACCATCTCTGCTGTGAGTTCTGATGGTCCTCCTACCTTCCCTTTCTTCATCTTCTTCTGTGCGGTCTGCACCTCGCTCTTGTAGATGTAGTTCTACAGATAATGCCTCTGAATTCCTCATGCGGGTTTTCTGTATTGAGTAGGCCATCGAAGTACAATATCTTCCCATTCTTGTCCTTGATAACCATCTCTCCGATGTCTTGTTTCAGCCTCTGTCTTGCTCTCGCTACCTTGTAGATCATCCTCTCTCCTTCTTCGTACGCCAGGTTTCTGCACCACTCTTCTGCTGCTTGGTCTGTCGCAATAACCACTGCCCCCTTTGCTTCTTGCTTCGCTTCTTTGTCTTTCTCTTGCCTCCTCGCACTTGTCTTCGTGCCATCTTTTGAATGCCTCTTTCTTTCTCTCGATGGGGACCTGGGTCTCTACTGACTACCACCATGTTTCCTATCTCTCACGTGTTACTCCGCTGGTCTTTCCGCACTTCTCAGTTACTGTCTTGACTATTGTGTCCCTCAGTTTGGTCCAGTACTCCTCGATTGATCCTCATCCTCCACGACTCTCCTCTTAACCCTTCGCAGACTCTCCCACATGCCCATTTAGGTCAGCTACTATGACCAGCTCCTCCTCTTCGGGTGATCTTCTGATCAGGTCTTCTACTTTCTCTGTGAAACCGTCCTTCTCTGCGTCTTCGCATCCTTGCTGTGTGGCTTATGTTGATATGATATTGAGGATACCACCTTCAGTCGCCACCTTTACTCTCACCAACCTGTCTGAGATACTTTTCACCTCCATCACCTTCTTCTTCCAGTCCTCGCACAAGATGACTCTCACTCCGTTCTTCCCTTTGTTCTCTCCGATGTAGAACAGTTTGAACCCACTTCCCAGTTCTTTCGCACTTTGTCCATTCCACCTTGTCTCTTGGACGCATGCTGCTTGCACCTTTCTTCTCTCCAAGGCATCCACGACCTTTCTCCCTCTTCCGGTCATGGTGCCGACTTTCAAGTTTGCGAACCTGAACTTCTTGATGTCGGTTTGGTCCACTTGCTTCTTTAGTCGCAGTCGTGGTTGCTGCGGTACCTCTTGTCGGCGCGTGATTCGGGGGACGCTCTGGCCAAATGACGACTTCTACCTATACACTCCATAAACGTTTTTAGTTTGTTTTTTTACACCGCCTCGCCAGGGCTGACACCACCCTCCTCCTTCTTCTTCCTCACGGGCTTGGGACCGCTATGTCACGATATATATTCGGCGTGTTTCCAAATTGCTACGCGTGGAACAAAGTTATGAATTTACAACAACTCAAAATTGGTTAATGGAGGCACCATTGATGTAGGTCGAACGAAAATATATGAAGTTTATTACATTCTGACATGGTAACAGGGACAGTAAAAATGCATACCAACGCGTAAATTATACACTTGTTTTAAGCATCCTGGGAAAATATTATAAGTCTACAAACTCAAATTGGTTTTATGAGGTACCAGAGATATAGGGCAATGCAAACGGATACAGTAAAACGATGATATATCAACATTTAAAAAAAAACGTTATTTTAACATGAACGCAGGACAGTAAGATTGGGTACCACCGGTAACGCAGTATTTGAAGCTTCGCGGGGAACGCAGTTATAAATATAACAACTCAAAGTTGGTTAATGGAGATACTAGTCATGTAGGGTCATACAATAGATGCAGGTACAATGAAAATGTACCAAGTTTTTACAAAGTCATTTTAACATGGTAACAGGTGCAGTAAAATGCATACCAGCGCTGAAATTCTTGAAGCATCCTGGGTAAAATGTTACGAGTCTACCAACTCGAAATTAATTTGTGGAGATACCAGATATGTAGTGCAATAATACATATATAGGCAAAACGATGATATACCGAGCTTGTTACGTTATCTTGACATGATTGCACGGCAGTACGAGTGCACACCACCGACAACGGAACAACATTATGAATCTACCAACTCAAAATTGGTTAATGGATGTATCAGTGATGTAGGGCCGTACAGTAAATGCAGGTAGAACGAAAATATATCGAAGCTATCTAATTATATTTCTTTTTAAAATTAACATTGGCCGAAGCTGAAAGAGTTTGCCGTTTTAGACTCTTATAACTGGCGGCATTACGGAGTAGGGAGCGGCTGCATTACACAGTTAGTTTAAAACGGGTCGCAATGGAAACAATTAAATATACTCTGACAGAGTGATTGTTTTCAATGGATACCCATTTTGTATTGGTAGCCGGGGGCTATTCTGGATATTTAGGCCTACACCTTGCGTGACCGAACTGAAGTCCACCAAGCCCAGGCGAATAAGGTGAATACGACGCACGCACTATCTGGTCAGTTTGTCATTTACCTACACGTACAGGCGATGGCCGTTTAATGTCCAGTCATATATAATGAGTTCAAGCGAGTCTGCTTTCTGTCGGCTACGGCAAATTACGACCAAAAGTGATCACATACACTAATAAACGACAGTCCACGTTCTTATTGCAACGACGCGGGCCACTGCAACGCTATATTATACATGTTGTCTAAGCCCGGCGTCATCTGGCGCACAGTTCTGCTGGTAGGTTCTGTTCTGCAAATGAAGAAGTGGTGTGACGTCACAGTGATCACTCCCAGATGAAATGCTGACCCCGCGGCTGATCACTCGTCTGGCTGTCTACGCGTCTACGTCTGTCTATGCCTCTGTTGCATCACTGCCGTTGTGGTTGTTGCTGTTGTTATTGCTGCTGCTGTTGTTGTGATTGTTTTCATTGTTATTGTTGTTGTTGTTGTAGTAGTTGTTGTTGCTGCTGTTGTTGTCATTGATGTTACTACTGACGGCATAGAGATCCACTTGCAGGTCTTCGCTGTGGTCGTCCTGAGTGAGCATTGCTACCGGCTCCGTGAGACTGCGAGGACGACCCGACCCGGTCTCCGCGCCGCCGCCACCGCCGGCGTCGCTCTTCCCGGGGAAGGTTGAGCGGCGCGTTGCCGACATCTGCGGCGGCGGATCCGACGGCGGCGGCGGCACAGACACAGGCGGAGGCTCGCGGTAGAGAGGCGACGCGGCTCGAGGCAGGATCACGTCCTCGACGGCGCTGTGCTGTTTGTCAAAACTGCCGAGGAGAACACACCAGGGTGTTAGATCGTCGGGTGGTGAATCAAGACGAACTCTAAATCACGATTACTGCAGGGTCAAATCAAAGGGGTCAACGCCGTGATAGGGATTCTCTTCTGAATGGTGATTAGGGCAACTGTTTTGGTTAGAGGTAGGTGAAAACAATTGAAAGCTGTGCCCGGAGTACTCTTTAATATGAATATGATATCACATTATTCACACCTAGCTCTCGAAATTAGTAAAACGTAACGTGCAACAATTGTAGAAACGACGCGCACGCGGCGAAAACTGTTAACATTTGCGTCCTAGCAAACACGGGTACGAATACTTCGAGAAACTGTATTCTGTGTTTGTGTCTAGGCCGATGTGGCGCCATCCGAAAGATGATCCTTTTTATCAGAGCTTTAAAATATTAGCCGAGAATCAAAATCGGCAACGTATTCTAGTGTATGTAGAATTGTTTGTTGGAATAATTTTTCGTCGGGATCCTGTAAAAGGAACAGTTCTTGTATACAAGAACACCTTTCAAACAATGACATTTTAATTATTTGAGTGATGCGCGGTTTTCACAAGATGTCGTTAGCGACGGTTTTTGTTTAGCAATTCGAACAACATCTGTATCAAATTCCAAGTGCGCATTAATGTACCAACAACTCACGTTGGTGGTTTATCTTTCTTTTTTAAGTGGTGCTTATGGTCTATGTCGCTATGGCGACGGTGTCGGTTGCTATGGTGACGGTGTCGGTTGCTATGATGACGCGAGCGCTTGTGACCTGGTCCCCTATTTTCATTTTCCATGTGTCTGGATTCATCCCCGTAGCGGAAGTCAATGTCACTCTCTAGGTGATGCAGAGTCTTCGCGGTGATTAACGGAACTTTCTCCGCTGCAGAAATAGTGCCGGTAGTTTATTCCCAATAAGAAGCAGTACACACTTAATGATTACAAAACACAGCACCGTTTGTAACGTGTAACATGTAGTTAGACTTCACAGATGGACAGTAGTGTGTTTGAAGTGTAGTATTTAAATATGGTTCACCCCCCAAATTAGTCCAGTTACATATACGGAATTTCACAAACAAATTTAACTTATCAATGCGTAAATGTGAATAGACTGCCTGCAACATGAAATGTTTGACCAACAATAACCAATAACATATATGAATGCACGAACATGAAATCAAGGTTGTCACCCAAAGCAAAACTCCGCAAGTGGACAAGGAAACAACGACGACGTAATGTTTATTATGTTTCCTGGCATATGGAAGTTGTTGAACAAGAGAATGGCGGAAGAAAAAAGATAACAAGTCACTTACACCCGTCATCTGTCGGCTTCACCCTAGAAAACAAGAACGAAATCAATTTATATACATTATGTGACGATCTTTTATGCAAGCAAACATTCATTTGCGTAGCTGGTCCCGTACACCAAGCTTGGGCTATGCACATCTGATAACACTGATCCCCCGAAACTAAGATTTTTGTTTTATATTTATTATTAAACAATTGTAGCGCGCCATATCTCCGATTGAAATACCGGCTCAATGGCGGTAATAATTATACATCATAAATAGTTAAGAAAATGTAAGTTAGGTAAACGCAATCAAATAACATATATGTTAAATATGTCAACATGCAAGAATGAATTAAACGGGTTCAAACAACAACATCTGTCCGTCCGCTCGTCCGTCCGTTCGTCTGTCCATTTACAGAAATGTCCTTGCTGCAAACTGCACTGTTGCACGACGGCCTACCAGAACAAATGTGCTTTAAACACAATGTGGTCGAGGAAGACGTAAAGACACGACAACATAGGCCTCCAGAAGCTACTCACTCGTAACGATGCATGAAGCAGATCCACAAGATGGCGACGAAGAGAACGACAAAGACACCGCAACTGACGTAGAGCATGAAGGCGCTATGGCCGACGAGAGGCCACCACCACGGGCGTTCCCTCGGACGTTTCGGCAGCGGCGCCATGTTCGCCGTCTTCGGCGACGACGGCGGCGGCGGCGACAACGAAGAAATATCGGCCACAACGACGGTCATTGTCGTTGCGGCGGTTTCTGTCACAACGGTAAGCGGACTTGACGTCATATTCATCTTCTCCAGAATAACACCTGTGATCGTGGCATTTGACAAGACTTGTGCCAGTTCTCTAAATATGTATGCCGATATGTTCGTTGTCTTCTCTGTGCCGTTGGCGAGCACCGGATGTGACGTCAGCACATTTCCGGGACGCGCAGGTGAACGGGTGTACACGGGAACTGAGCTGTTTGGAGTAAGCTGCGGAAGTTGTTTTCCGACTGCTCCGTCGGCAACTAATAACGGAAGTGACGTGGAGGCATAAATGTCGGCAGGTAGTGGCGGAAGTATTTCAGAAGCAGTTCTGCTGGCATTGACTGATGGAAGTATTCCGGAAGGAGATTTGCTGGCAAGGGCTGACGGAAGTATTCCGGAAGTAGGTTTGCTGGCAACGACTGACGGAAGTATTCTGGAAGTTGGCCTGTTGGCATTAGTTGACGGAAGTATTTCGGAAGGATGTTTGCTGGCAACGACTGGGGTAAGTATTCCGTAAGTAGGTCTGCTGGCATTGTCTGCCGGAGGTATACCGGAAGCCCGTCTGCTGGTGTTGAGTTGCGGAAGTACCCAGGAAGCAGGTATGCTGGCATTGAGAGGCGGAAGTATTCCGGAAGCTGGTATGCCGACATTGGAGAGGGGAGCTATTTTGTAAGCGGTTTTACCGACGGCGAGTGGCGGCGGTATCTTGGGTGCTGCTCCGCTTGCAGCGACTGTTGGAAGTGGCACAGGTGCAGGTTTATTAGCTGAATGTAACGTAGATATTCCGGCTACAAGTGCTGTAATAAGCAAAAGCAACGAAGAGCACGATGTTGGCAAACAGTTCGTTAGTGTGTGAGAAAGTTATACAATTGTACAATAAGACCTAACGGCTCGCATGATCACATTTCTAGAACCATTGATAACAAATTTAATGGTAATTACGTAGATGTCACTCTTTGTTTGCCCCGGATAATTATTATATTCTATATTTTATGCCGTGTGTTCATGTGTTTTATGTTATATGGTACGCTGATCGAGCAACTGGTTGTTATTGTACACTTTAATTTCATATATATCACAGTTCGCTATGTTTTCTTGTATACATGTTTACAAGCCGTCGTCGACAACAATATGTGAATGCAAATTCTCAAACAGTTGCCGAAGTGTTTCAGTTAAAGTATGATGAACCTACATGGTCAATATAACGCGTCCAGACATTCGTCTTTCAAACATTTGCCACTCGGTAACCCCCACTCTTGATTGTTTTGAAATTAAGTTGAAAACACTCTATTAAATATTTTCAACGTAATTTCAGAACACTCTTGTCAAGTTGAAAAAACCCATTCGTTTTCATAAAATAATGTATTGTTGCAAGGTTTGTTTTGTAGAATGCTTTAATTATAACGTAACATGCACATATACATTTTTAGAAGTACGGTGTTTTGAAATTCATAGGTGAGTGTTTATAATTTAATTGTAGTGTTTTGAACTTGGGTAGGTGAATCCTTTCAAATTAAGTTGAAAACACTACCGTACTGTTGTCAGGGTGACTGTTTAGAACTTGCTACACAGGCATTTGGCATACCATATTAAAATAGGTAAGTAGTGATACCGTCTTGATGACTGTTGCACACTTATGGTGTTATGGAGCAGGCGACCAATACCTACCTTGGCAGTTGGGGCCGAAGTACAACGCGGTGCAGAGACAAGTGAAAGTATCGCCTGTCTGTTCGCAGGTCCCATTGTTCAGACACGGTTCCTCCGAACAAGGGGACGACCTTTCACCTCCGAGGGCCGACAGGGCGGAGGCACTTTGTCCCACGGTCTCTTGCCGTTTCAGTGCGTGGTTCTGGATGGCTATGGGTGACTGCGGGTCACCGACGACTGGTTGCTGAACCGGAGGGTTGATGACGGCATCAGCCATCACGGTCGGGTCTTGCTGCTGAGTAGTAGTTGTAGTAATAGTGGTGGCAGTAGTAGGAGGAGTATTGATGTTGTTGTATCTCTCTGGTGGTGCGGCAGCCTGTCCCATAGTCACCGATTGGACGGAGACGGGCTCGTTCTCGTCGAAAAGAGGTTCTACATTAAAACAACGATTTATGTTAATTGTTGTATTATTCAGCTCCGTTAGCAACGACGACCACCACCACAAGCATCACCACCACCATCATCACCACCATCATCACCACCATCATCACCACCACCACCACCACCACCACCACCACCACCACCACCACCACCACCACCACCACCATCACCACCACCACCACCACCACCACCTCTACTACTATTACTACTACTACTATTGTACTATTACTACTACTATTACTACTACTACTACTACTACTACTACTACTACTACTACTACTACTACTACTACGAATGCCACAGCTACTGCTTCTGCTGCTACTGCTACTACTGCTGCACTACTACTATTACTAGAACTACTATACTAATATTGCTGCTGCTGCGACAACTACTACTATTACTACTACAGCTACTACTATTACTACTACTACAACAACAACAACAACAACAACAACAACAACTACTACTACTACTACTACAACCACTACTACAACTACTACAACTATTATTATTACTACTACTACTATAACAACAACTACTACTACAACAACAACAACAACAACAACTACTACTACAATCACTATTACTACTACTACTACCACCACTACTACTACTACAACAGCTACTACTATTATAACCACAACAACTACTACTACTACTACAACTATTACTACTACAGCTACTACTACTACTACTACTACTACTACTACTACTACTACTACTACTACTACTACTACTACTACCACTACTACTACTACTACTACTACTACTACTACTACTACTACTACTACTACTACTACTACCACTACTACTACTACTATTACAACCACTACTACTTCTACTACTTCAACTATTACTCCTACTACTACAACTGTTACTACTACTACCACCACAACCAATAATAATACTAATAATAACTTCAACAACAACAGTAACAATAATATTAACAACAACAACAATAACACTAACAAAACAAAGAAAGCGACAGTGGTTGACTTACTTTCACAGTCGTGTCCGTCGAAGTCTGGCGGACATCTGCAGCCATAGTCTTTATTGCGAACCTCGCAGATTCCCTTGTTCTGGCAAGGATAGCTGTCACACGGCCCGAACACTGCAGGGAGGACATGACACCGATAACGTTGTAAGTCAACAACGGCAGGTGTTTATATAGTTCAATATGGCTTTTGCATAAGCATATTTCAATCAGCCACTTATTCAAATGTTGATGAGTTTGATATTACATGATGGCAAAAGTGTCAGGCACTTTAATGCACTGTATTATTTCGCCACGTTTAGCGTAATATCTCCCGATGCAATTTCAGATTATGAATTAAATGGTGCGATTTAAGCAGATTTGGTTTTGTTGTTGTAGGAATAAATATATTAGTAATATAAGTATGTGGGAAAAGAAGAAAAAAGATAACTGAAATCGAGGAACGGAATTGAGGGCAACCTCCCCCCTGACGACAGGGATTCAAGTGGAGAGCAACAAAACTATGTGGTTTCTATTCAAATCTAATTTGTCTTTCGCCTCATGTCAGACAAATATTGAAAATATCAAACTTTACAAGTAATTACTACGACACTAGCTCGCTTTTGAAGATATGTTATTTGGGTTTGGCGACATAATCGGACAAAACTATTACAATTTGTTGACCAGGTAACTAATCAGCGGGAAATGGCAAACACGACAGTTCAACTCTACACACTCTAACTAGTCTATTCTCACATGTACAATTTATCAGAGTAAATTGATTGGATGATTTAACCAAAAATACGCACATTTATGTTTATAGATTTGACTGCGCACCTAGACAAATCCACACCCTATGTGCTTAAACATCAACTTAATTCACGAGGGGTTAAATAATTTGAGGATAGATTAAAAACAAATCACATTTCAATCAAAATGACCTTCACGTTTGGTTCCGAATTGGATGTATTATAATAAAAGTGGAAATAACGACATCTTTTAACAGTGATGTATCTTTTCGAATTGATGAAAATTGGCCCATGACTGCCCATTGTCATTTTTATTTTCCTTCTGTATAACATTAACCTGTTTGGGTCTCTACATTTTTAGCATGGCAATTAGTGGATGACCAAGTTAGTCCCAAATGGCTACATTTTGCAAGATACGTCACTTGCCTTTACATGTACCAATCCGTGCAAATATGAGAAATAAGCAGTTGTAAGAGAAGAGAAACAAACTGCTGGAGGACGAGAAAGCTGCGAATAGGTTCGTACAGACAAACACATAATTGGTCCTCCAGTCTTCTACAGGTCAACGAGGTCATTACGTCACAAGTGTGCAATACGCTGATATATGTTTGCTAGCATGGTCATTCAGACGATAACTATTTTAATAGACACTGGTAATTTGACCCCAGTAATGTTAATGTTGGTTCAGACACCACGAACATTTTTCTACGTTGAGCATAAGCTGAGTTATGATGGATAAGAGACTTTGTGGCGGCCATTTTGTATTTAAAGATGGCCACTAGACATGATATCGATAAAACTGTAATCGTTCTCAAAGGTGGCGTAGTAGTACACGTAATCGGAGGCGGCTTGCTATTACTGGTGCTACCTCGGCGCCGTCTCATATAATTACAGCTGCACACAATTTGCAAAGGTGCATTTTGATATAAGGACATACCTTCGCAGTTGCGGCCCGCATACGCAATAGGGCAGGTGCAGAAGTAGCCAAAGTCTTCGATCTCTGTGCAGTTGCCGGCTCCACACGTCTCGTTGGCGCATGCGCTTGGTTGGACAAAGTTGTTGATCTTGGGTTTGGCGGTGGTCAGTTTAGCGGCTAGTTCCCGCTTCAACACTGCAAATTCGGTCGCCAGCAACGCGTCGAACAAATGCATCAGATTCTTCGTCTGGAGGAAATCTGTGTTCAACAGCGATATGACATTACTGAGAGATATATGTGGCCATCTTCTGCTGTTAAGATACATGCGAAATTGTCTTGCGTGTCGGGTGTTCCTTTCGCACATAAAGTCGGATGTTACAGTGTTTTACCATGGCATCCGAAGGATTGGTTGTAGATGTCAGATATAAAACTTAGATAGTTTTCTTTTACGTTGACGAAAGAGTGAAATTTGTAGTTCAATACAGCAGGACATATGGGCACTAGGCTTATACTCTAACACACTGGCCATGCCAACAACCACAGGCCTACCACGTGGTATGTTGATGCCTATGATTGTAATGTCGATATTGTCGTCGACGATGAAGATGACGTAACTGGTCGAAACCCTAAATGAACCAACACGTAAACGTTCTCTTCTAAAGCAATCGTTGTGACACACCAATGGAGGTATCTTCCCGATTGCTACTATCCTATCTATCAAGGTAACGAAACAGGCAAATGAACGACATCGAAAACGATATGCAAAGTGTGACAACTGTGTATGTATTTTGTTAAGTTAACGCACTCATAAGAAGACGCTGTGACACACTGCAATTGTGCTATGTAGTATCATGACGCTATGCCTATTACGTTCTATCATGATTGTCGTTTTATTAACCAATGACGTTCCTCCTTGTATTCGCCCCGGGTAATAAAATATGTCGAATTCATACAAAGCGTGCTTGTGACATGGTGTCAGAAATATAAACAACTACGCCTACTCAAGTAAGTTGTACTTTTGCGCACAAATGCCGCACTAGTCTATAACTATGGAATCGCTACGAAGGCCCGATACTATGCGTTTTGACGCGGCCAATCTAGCGGTAACTTGGCGAAGATGGAAAGCAAATTTCAATGTGTACCGACAAGCTGCGGAACTGAGCGATAAAGCAGCCGTTACGCAAGTCGTAATTCTACTGCACAGCATGGGGTTCGACACGGTTGAAATTCATGAAACGTCGACTTGCAATTTTGGAGATCAACAGGAGCTGTTGCTTAGAGACAAAATGGTGTTCGGCGTGCGTGACGAACGCATAAAAGAACGATTACTCAGGGAAACTGACCTAACTCTTGGTAAGGCACTGTCCATATGCAGAGCTTCCGAAGTTAGCAAGGCACAGTTACAAACGATGTCAACGAGTGGCAACCCTGAAACAAGCACTGAAGTTCACGTCATCAAACGCCGACAAGCTGACAAATATAAAGCTAAAGAGAGCACCAAACTGATACGCGATTGCAAGTACTGTGGGCGAACGCACGAAGCAAAGAAATGTCCCGCGTTTGGAAAAGTCTGCAGTCAATGCCAGCGACGCAACCATTTCGCAGCGGTTTGCAAGTCAAAAGTGGTGCGAGCAATAGACTGCGATGTTCGTGACGTCGAAAACGAACTGTTCATTGGTTCGTTGTTCATTGGTGACATCCCAGACAACTGGCAGGCAGACGTATCATTTAATGATACACGCATTCGTTTCAAGCTTGACACCGGTGCTCAGGTAAACGTGCTGCCATATCAAGTGTACTCAAAGTTTGCGAGCAGCGTGCCAATGAAACCGACAAGCTGTGTTCTAACGGCATTTGGAAACTCCAAGGTACTGCCTATGGGTACAGTCGTGCTAACCCACACGAGCGGTGATGAACGACAGGCGGTTTCATTCTACATCGTCGACGATATCAAGTCAGCAATACTTGGACACGACGCATGCGAACGCTTGAAGCTGGTGTCCCGCCACAACATCGATGAATTGAAGACGGATGAGAAGGGCAAGCTCACCAAAGAAGATCTGCTAAGCGAATACCCAGCAGTGTTCAACGGCACAGGCATGTTTGCCAAAGAATATCACATCGAGACATCGAGTGAAGTCAGGCCGTGCATCCAGCCGCAACGCAGAATCCCATACACACGTCACGATAAACTGAAACAGACACTTGATGACTTGAAGCAGAGAGAAATTGTCGATGACGTCGATCGTCCTACGGATTGGGTCAGCAACCTCGTTATTACGGAGAAGAAAAACGGGTCGATGCGTGTGTGCTTAGATCCGAAGCCTCTCAATACAGCCATCAAGAGAGAGCATTATGAAATGCCAACAGTCGCTGACGTCCAGGCCAAACTGGCTGGGAAGAAGATATTCACTGTGCTTGACCTCAAGGATGGGTTTTGGCAAGTGCGTTTGAGTGACGAATCATCATATCTCACAGCGTTCAACACACCGTGGGGTAGAATGCGCTTCCTAAGAATGCCGTTTGGCATATGCTCAGCCAGCGAAGTCATGCAGAAGCGGAACATGGAGACGTTTGGTGACATCCACAATGTGCATATTATCGGCGATGACATGATTATCGCAGCTGTCGACAACGAAGAGCACGACGCGATCATCCGACTGGTAATGGAACGTGCGCAGGCAAGTCACGTGACATTCAACAAATCGAAGATACAATACAAGGTAAACCAGGTGAAGTACATGGGTCACATCCAGACGCCAGATGGTTTCAAACCCGACATCGACAAAGTGAAAGCCATATTTGAGATGCCTCGACCTGAAGACAAGACTTCACTGAGACGGTTCCTTGGAATGGTGAAATTCCTGTCGAAATTCATCCGGAACGAGTCTGACATTACAGCGCCACTCCGATCGTTATTGGCAACGGACGTCGAGTGGGCGTGGCATCCGGAACATGACGCAGCCATCGAGAGACTCAAAACAATATTGACCAGTGAACCAGTGCTGCGATATTATGATGTCACGAAGCCCGTCAAAATACAGAGTGACGCATCGCAACGAGGCCTTGGCGCTGCATTGATCCAAGAGCGGCAGCCAGTAGCATACTCATCACGGGCAATGACATCCGCTGAGTGCAACTACGCTCAGATTGAGAAAGAACTTTTGAGTATAATCTACGCGTGCGAAAAATATCACCAATACATCTACGGAAAGGTGGTGGAGGTCGAGACAGATCATCGACCTCTGGAAGCAATTTTGAAGAAGCCGATCGCACGGGCATCACCTCGCATCCAGCGTATGATGATACGCCTGCAACGATACGAAATCACTGTGAAGTACGTGCCGGGTCGTCTCATGTACCTCGCTGACACGCTGTCGCGAGCGTACAATCCTAAACAGGAAGAAACGAACGATCTACATGCCGAAATGGAAGTCATGGTGCATACACTGGTGGAAAACATCCCGATGAGTGCTGTACGAAGAGAGCAGATACAGACAGCGACCGCAGCCGATGAGACGATGTCGATCCTGAGACAACAGATCAGGCATGGTTGGCCTGAGTATAGACGAGATGCGCCGATCGTCATCCAACAGTACTGGCACCAGCGAGACGAGCTGCACGAGGCTGAAGGCATCATGTTCTTAGCCGACAAGATAGTGGTGCCAGCATCTCTAAGACAACAAATGTTGAAAGTCATCCACGAAAGTCATCTCGGTGCTGAGAAGTGCAAGGCCAGAGCGCGCATGTGCTTGTATTGGCCGGGCATGAGCACCGACATAGAGGAAGTCGTGTCGATGTGCCAAGCGTGTCTGAGGTATAGACCAAGGCAACAGCGTGAGCCGCTGAAGCCTCATCCCATCCCCAGTCTACCATGGGAGAAAGTTGGTATGGACGTCATGACATACAACAACCATGACTACTTAGTGATTGTGGATTATTATTCCAAGTACCCTGAACTATGCAAGCTCGACAGTAAGACGGCCAGCAGTTTGGTTGTGCACTGCAAGTCGGTGTTCGCGAGGCACGGCATACCTCGCGAAATCATCAGTGACAACATGCCATTTAACAGTGCCACCTTCAAGGCGTTCCTGTCCGAGTGGGGAGTTGAAGGAACAACATCCAGTCCGCGGTACCCACAGTCAAACGGTGAGAGCGAGCGTTTCGTTCAAACACTGAAGCGTATGTTGCAGAAGGCGAATTTCGATCACCGTGACCCATACATTGCGCTCTTAGAGTATCGAAACACGCCGGTGTCTGGCATGACGTTATCGCCAGCTGAGATGTTGATGAGCCGTACGTTGAGGACGAAGTTGCCTGATTCGAAGTCGGCGTTGCGTCCACGGGTAGTCAGCGCAACTTCTCAACTACTACAACGCCAGGCGACGTACGCCAACCACTATGACCGTGGCGTGCGTACGCTACCTCCACTGCGTGAAGGCGATGCCGTACGCATTCGCTCCGGTGCAACATGGGAGCGAGCCGTCGTGAGCCGAGTCGAGAATACTCCTCGCTCATATACGGTGACAAACGAAAACGCGCAGGCATACCGACGAAACCGGCGCGACCTCCTGAAGACGAAGGAGAAGCCGCCGCTCCCGACACCGACGACCGCGATCGACGAGCCGGAGGCACAAGGAAGGCCTCATCATCAGGCTGTCCCCGAAGCCGTGGCTCCTTTGCGACGTAGCAACCGCAACGCAAACCGCCCAGGGTGGTTGAGTGATTACGTCGGCTGAATATGCCAGACCAGCTGAGGACAGTCTACTCCAATGAGGCTGGTCACCTGTTTTTTGCGTTAATTGCGTTGTTAGTGTTTTTAGCAGTTAGTATTCGTGACTCTATATAACCATATCAATTACTTCGACGAAAGGGAGATGTGACACACTGCAATTGTGCTATGTAGTATCATGACGCTATGCCTATTACGTTCTATCATGATTGTCGTTTTATTAACCAATGACGTTCCTCCTTGTATTCGCCCCGGGTAATAAAAGATGTCGAATTCATACAAAGCGTGCTTGTGACAGACGCGTCGTTTAAGCAAACTGTTTTTAATTACTAAGAAACTGCCGATTTAGATGTCCCCATTATGATTACAAAACAGTGGCCACGAGCCATCTTATAAATTAATACATCGACATTGTATCTAACAGCCATCTTGATTGATTTACAAAATGGCTGCCGCGAAAGTTTCTTATCCGTCACGTTTCAGCTTACGCTCAACGTAGAAACACAATCTTAGTGTTTAAACCAGCATTATTGGTGCCAAAAAATCCGCTTCCATCAGCATAGCTATCGTCTGAATGATCATACTAGCAGTCCTACCAGCTTCTCTGAACTCACCTTCGCAGTTAATTCCCTGAAACATCGTCGTGCACCGGCACGAGTATTGCTGTTCATCGTCGTCCTCCTCACACGTGCCTCCGTTTACACAAGGATGACTTGAACAACCGGAGTTCACAGACCGGTTGTGAATGGCCAATGCTCTACCCGTTGTCGAGCTCTTGATCGAGTTCTTTGTCGAGTTTGTCTGTTTCAGGTTCATCTTGTTGCTGTCGGACGGAGCTTGCTTCACCTTCTTCATTGTCATCGTTCTGTTCTCGGGCCGGGGCAGCGCGTATAACGTCAGGTTCGTCATTCGTTCATTCCCTGTAAGAGACATACTTTAAAAGGAAACAAATATCACCATTTATGTCCTTTACATGCACCTTATAGAGTTAACAAAACGAATAATGTACAACTACAATTAAGAATACCATGCCGGTAGTTTGCTAGAAAAACACATCCTATACCTTCTCGTGGCGGGCGCCATGCTTGTTGATAATCTAACGTAACACAATCCTCGCCATCAGCTTTACTTGGAGGCGCTTTTTGGTGTGGCCTTCGCTTTGAGTAGGTCGCATGTCAACGTTCATCGTCAATCGCCTGATCGCGTTTCGTGCTGCTCCGATACCCGTAAATATCCGCTAATGTGTTTATGACGTATTCTCATTTGACTATGCCGTCTTCAGTTATGTAAGCTGTTGTTATTTATATTTTTACAATTGGGACATGTTTATATCCATTGCCGAAATAACATTCATCCCAGTCCACACATTGACGAATTTTCGGCTTAATTCATCGCCAAAGCAAAACTATTCCATCTGCATGTTGCACATTGAAAATGTGCCACCGTTTCCGAACTGAGGGGAATATTATGAGAAACCAATGTAGCAGCTAGCAAAACGTCTGCCAAAATAAGCGCTGGTCGTTTATTATTCAGACACCAGGGGCGTGCCCCGGTATGTCAACCGTTTGGAACTATGATTTTTTTAAAGAATCTTCGAGGCTAAATTCTGAAAATCCTACTGGCGTAATATTGTTGACTGTATTTGCAATTGCTTAGTTTGTGTTAACTCTTTTAGGAACCTGGGCCCACAAATGTCGTTTGACTTGATCATGGGCAGTGTACGACTACGACGCAACTCATTTTGTCGATAGCTTGATGCAATTGTCGTGTGCAAGTAAACCTTTCGAAAAAGTGACACACGAGCTTTCCAGCTCCCCAAGTTATTATTGCGCAATTTCGCGGTGCACCTTTGACTAGTAGCTATTGCGTCAGAGAATTTAGGCGCAAAAAAGTGTATTAATAAGTGCCTTGATGCTCAATTATGTCTGAAACACGAATGTAAACGGACGGTGGCGGTATAGTCCATGCTTCATTTATTATCTGAATACTGAACATTACACAATTCAAAACTGTTATATATAATGCAATACATTATTTACTATCTGTACACCTCCTTGGTTATAAATTGCGTAAAATAAAAACTGACTGTTTGTATATTTAGAGCGTGTTATATGTGGACATATAAACAATTCTCTTCTTGTATTGATGCATTACTTTTATTAGCGATTGTCTTTTATACAAGGTAAATCGTTGTTTAAATTAATTCATAGGATGGCTCCTACCACAGCGACTATACTTAATCTTCCGTCCATGATCTTTAATTTTTCTATCACACATTTTATACTTACCACTTTTGTTTTCATGTCGACTCGATTACAATATACTGTATGTTTTTTGTTTATGTAACAATTATTCTATTGCATTATGTATTTTGGGACAAATAAATATTTCCTGTTCCCGTCATTATGACGGATTTGCTAAAAGCGTTAGCCGCGTGAAATATATAGAAACTGATACTTTTCGAGTTGCATTCAGTTGTAATCGCATTAGACAGTTGGCGGAGTAGCCTAAGTAATCGGACGCGATTATTTGTGTTACTCCGCCACCGCCTCCTGTGTTTCTGGCTACGCGCAAAGGCAACATCGTCTATAAATATTAACAAACGCTGTGTGAGCTGTGGCACTGTCATAAACGCTGTGTGAGCTGTGGCACTGTCATAAACGCTGTGTGAGCTGTGGCACTGTCATAAACGCCGTGTGAGCTGTGGCACTGTCATAAACGCCGTGTGAGCTGTGGCACTGTCATAAACGCCGTGTGAGCTGTGGCACTGTCATAAACGCTGTGTGAGCTGTGGCACTGTCATAAACGCTGTGTGAGCTGTGGCACTGTCATAAACGCTGTGTGAGCTGTGGCACTGTCATAAACGCTGTGTGAGCTGTGGCACTGTCATAAACGCTGTGTGAGCTGTGGCACTGTCATAAACACTGTGTGTGTTGTGGCACTGTCATAAACGCTGTGTGAGCTGTGACACTGTCATAAACGCTGTGTGAGCTGTGGCACCGTCATAAACGCTGTGTGAGCTGTGGCACTGTCATAAATACTGTGTGAGCTGTGACACTGTCATAAACGCTGTGTGAGCTGTGGCACTGTCATAAACGCTGTGTGAGCTGTGGCACT